>JAJPUD010003122.1:180615-270370 GCA_023553655.1 Myrmecobius fasciatus | reverse complement strand
GTGTGTGTGTGTGTGTGTGTGTGTGTGTGTGTGTGTGTTGATTTTGTGATATATCCCCCATTATAAAATAACAAACTAGGACTTTCACAGTTGCTCACTAGGGTTTGTAAATTAAATTTTAATGCTGATCTTGTATAAATACATTTCTGAGGCACAGTAAGATGTTTTCCAAAAGACTTTAACTTTCTTTGTTCTTTTGAAACAAAGGCAGATATCATAGGTGGCAAAAGCTAACAAATTAGATCCATCTATTTATGTTTCCATTAAAGTAAATTTTATTGACACTATATCATATACCCAAATGAACACAAAAGTTAAGTGATCCCCTAAACAACCAGCTACCAATTCAAACTTTCTAATCCCTACTCCAGTTGTTTGAAATGTCATAACGACCCAGAAAATTTAATGTCCCTATTCTCCTATTTCTCTTGCTTAGAGCATCTGTGCTTTTGAAGACACTGGATTACTTACCTTGGAAGTCCTCATCATTGAGGGAGTACGATGCATGTGATTTCATCATTAGGACATGGAATGATTCAGAGTAGGGGAAAGAATCTATTCCTGGTGTTCCTATTTGCTACTTGTATTAATTGTCTCTTCAGAGAAACACAAACAATTAGGCTCTATAAGGCTCTGTGTACTATATAGATATTATAGGTTAAATAAGCTTTTCTGGTCTGATTTGAGAGCACAATATCCATTCTGACAGTCTAATCCAGATAAGAAAACTGATGATTACAAGTATTAAATGATGTGTCCAAAATCACACATTTATTTGCCAGCTGATGTGATTATGATGCAAGTGAGACACAAGGGAATGGAAAGTACCACAGTTGTTGCTGCTGCTATTGACCCATGTTGGCAATAAAATTATGTATTTTGATTCATTCTGCACCAGCTGAAATTTTAAGACTAAGTAAATATGCACAGGAATGTATTCTATTTTCAGTGAAGGAGAACTGGGAATCAACTGAACTGTTCTGCTCCACTAGCCATGAATACATATAACTATTAGTAAAGCTAAATTTCCAATGCTATTCCTGTGTGAGATTCCATTGCTTGTTTCTGATACCTACAGCCCTGTTCTCTGCACATTTCTAAGAAAGCATTTCAAATTCTTTTAAATAAAAAATGATAATAACATCTTATATTTGTCTAATCCCTTGTAATTTACCAAAAATCTATCTCAGATAAATTTTCTAATTTGGTCATCATAATATATAAACAGTTTATAAATATTATATACATTTTTATAGATCAATCCTTAGGGATATTACATTTCTAAATGGTTATATTACTACTAAGTGGTTAAGAGAGCTGAATCTTAAACATCTGAACAGTGATGGAAAGGAGAGTCGGCTAAATGCCTGAGCCCTTAGTTTTTTACTCAAAATCTTGATGTGGAATGCCCCAAATCACCCATCTTTTGTCTTCTTAGCTATAAAAGTGTCCTTTATATGTGTGTATACATATATGTATATATAAACATCTATTAGCATCTACTTGATCAAATTGGAAAGCTGCTTCAGATAATTATTGCCACCTTTTGTAAGCTAAACAATAATCACCATTTCAACAGCTCCTACTTTTAAAAACTGCTACTTTTTCAAACCCCTGAGGCCAAGAGGGAAGAATATAACATTTTTCCTTTCTGATAGTCTTTGATTGGCTGAAGGAAGATTTAAAGTTTTCTGATTTCTGCCTTTTTCATGTCTTTTCTCCCTATTTCTTCCATTTTAACACAGCATAAAATGACTGCAGTATCATTCTGTAAAAATAACATTTCTCATGTAAATAAAAATGCAGAGATATTAAGCTCTTTTGTTATACCAATCCTCCCTTTTACTAACCTGTACTTGAAAATGGTATTGTGGGTGAGCAATTCTCCTTAGCACATGTTCCCATGATCGAAGTTAGAGTCATTGTAGGAACTTCAGAACTATCTGTCATAATAGAAAACAAAAATGGTATAGACAAAAGTGACAAGTAATATGTAACTCATAAATGTATTATATTAGTGTATATCTAGAACACAAAACAATTCTTAACCTCACTATTACTGTTGAAAACACTATTATTCTCCTGTTTATCTAGATCATTCTCAGTGTCATTCTCAGCTCCTCACTCTGACTGGTCTCATCTCATATATCCAATTACAAGTCTTGTCATTTCTATCTTCAAACATCTTTCCTTTAGTCTTCTCTTCTCCACTCACACAGTCCCACCCACCTAGTTTAGGTATTCATTACCTCTCATTTGGACTATTGTAAAAGCTTTTTAACTGTTCTTTTTGCTCCAAGTCTCTCCCTATTCCAATCCGTTGTCCAACATAGCTATTGAAGTAATTTTCCTAAAGTAATAGATCTAATGACTTAATTATTCACAAATCATTTATTAAGTACTTATTCTGTGCCAAGTACTGTGCTAAGCACATTAGATTCAAGTGACTCCCTATTGCTACCTTGATCAAATATAAAGTACTTTCTTTAACATTTAAGTTAGGAAGGGACCATGACCCCTTCCTACTTTTACAATCTTTTTAATACTTTACTTCACATACTCTACCATCAAGCTAAACTGGCTTGCTTATTGTTGCCTTTACATGAGAGTCCTGCTGTTTTACTTTCATACATAGAATGCTCTCTCCTCACCTCTGCCTCTCAGAATTCCTGGCTTCCCTCAAAGCTCAGGCAAAGGTTGAATACTCAACCAATTTCTGCAGGAGGCCTCTGAATCTTCCTAGCTGCTAGATCCATCTACTCTGTTTACCTTCCATTTACTTGGTATGTGTATATATGTATGTGTATGTATATATATAGATAGAGATAGATATGTACATGTATAGCATCCATGCTATATATAGGATCTATACATAGGAAATTGTTGTCAGTAAATAGGAATGGTTTTGTCTTAATTTATGTTCATGTCTCTTTTATTTCATTTATCTCATCCTATCACTTTCATTTTGAAAACTACATAAATAACATTAGGAAAGAGGAAAGGGAGATCCTTTCTTTACTTATGTATTTATTAGCAAAGTTTTTAGTATTTTCTCACTACAAGTAATCTTAGTTATAGGTATTACACACATATATACATGCATGCATATCTGCCATTGACACATTAAAATGTTAAATATTTTAAATAAATATTAAAACTTCTTTAAATAGATATACACATATACCTATTTATTTCCATGCTGTCTCCTCCCATTAGATTTTTGAGGGTAGGAACTGATTTTTATCTTTTGCTGTGTCCTCTGCTTAGCATTATGTCTAGCACAGCATATATGCTTGATATTAATAAACACACATTAATTATATTATTAATAATATATTATGATATATTATATTACATATAACATAAAATAATATGATAATATTATTAATATTAATTAATAAATAAATTGGTTGTCTGGTTGATAGAGTTTAAGAGCACAAAATAATGGTTTGGGTTATCTATTTCTTAAAAGTTTAATTTAAAATGAGAGAAAAATACAATCGACAAATTAAATGCAGTGTTAAGCACCTAACAGATGTGTTTTCTTTTATTCTGTCAGTCAAACAGTCATAGGTGGTGGTAAATATCTTTGGCAAGCATACTTCTTCCAGTTTTTTAAGCTTCCCCTGACAATAATTCTCACTTTTTTTTTTTAAAAAATCACTTATAATATATCTAGGACATAAAATTGACATTGACTTTCTTCAACTGATCATACTTAAATTTTTAAGGGAAAAAATGCAATAATTCATAACCTTAGAAAAATTCTTGGTGTTTAAAAGATAAATTAGGGAATTCTGATATTAAAGCAATAAAACCTACTTCTTGGTGCTAAAATATATTGGGAAAAATCTCTGAAGACTGTTTACTGAAATTGTTGAGGAACAAAAGTCCTATTATTAATAAGCTTCACTGAAGCCGAAATTTGGTAGACCACTGAAAGATCTTTTAATTTTAAAATTCTATGATTCTAGAATCATAGCTGCTTCTCAATAGCCATATAAGAACTGATGAACAAGTTCTTGACTTACTATCTTGGCTGGAGGATCAATGCAAAAGATGGCCTGAAGCACACATACTTCTGAGGAATCCTTCTTCCTATTGAATCTTCCATGTTTCCCATGTGGCCAACCAAGAATAAGCAACAAAGGGACCTGATTTTGTGCAGGGAGCAGGAACAGGTATCAGTTGGAGGCTATTGCTCACTACTTAGAGCTGGTTCACAAATCCTGAATGGACAGACAAAATGTGGGAACTTGCACTTAAAGATGGCTTTCCAAGGTAATCATCTATTTGAAGCCCTAGATGTATACTGAGCAAGGAGAAAGTTCAGAAGTACAAAGTAGCTATTTGATCTGACCTGATGAGTGGAGCAAAGTGTATGTTAGAGGAGGGACGGAGAGTTGGGAGGTTCTTCTCTCAGTTTCAGTCCCCAGGTCAGTCTCAACCCTGCAGTGGAATAACCAGGAGGTCAGGAATCCCAGTCTAAGGGGAATCCCACAGTTTTTGCATTCTAAACTTGAAGAGCTTCCTAGGTGACTAATTCCAACAGTAACCTATTGGATTTTCTCCTATTTAATATTTTCTGATTTTGTCTCTCTAACAATGGTTTTGTTGGGGATTGGATCTCAAATCATCTCATATTCTACCTATGTTGGACAATTAAGGTTTCATCAGCCAAGGTTCTCTATGACTTTTAGATCAACAGAATTGACCCCAAATGGATGATGGGGTCTTTCCCTGAGGTTTAATGGAATACTGCATGGCCTCTGACATACATATATAAAAACTGGTGTCTTGACCCACTCCCTGTTCTTCAGTTTTCTGATGTGGCAATGGCAATTCAGAGAGCTGCCATACTGGTGCTTATGGGATTGTCTGTTCCAAACCAGGTAGGTCAGGGCTTTGCAGCACTAGTGCTGTAGGATTGTCTGCTGCTGTAGCTGCAGCCCTCACCATGCATTTGCTCTTAAAGAGCAGCAGGGAAACTATCCCAGAGTAAACTTTCACAGCCTCTGAAGAAGGGAGCCAATTTTGTTGCGAACCCTAAGGTCCTTGAGTCTATTAGTGCAACCTCGCTGCAGGTAGCATGGGAAGTAGGGGAGAAGAGTTGAGACAATTTAAGATCAGTAAGCTTCAGTTTATGGTTTTTTGTTTTATTTTTTCTCTTCTTTAACATATTGGGTGTCCCAGACTATGGAGACAGCTAAAGTTGCTTTATCCTTGGTGCATAATTTATGATTTGGAGAGGTTTGAAAGATTGTAGGAATAAGAGAAAAGATGTAGTTTTCTACCTTATTACTTATGTGACCCGGAAATATTTTTCTTCCTTTCTGATCTGACCTTTATCTTTCATATTGTATCCAATTATTTGAAATGTATTAAATTATGCATAATGGTGTTCAATATTTTAAATAAAATATCCATGCCTTTTTGTTATATTGCTGTCCACCTCTTTCCAGATACTAGCCCTGGATTATTCCCATCATCTGCCTTCTCTGCCCTTACCATCACAAGATGCAGAATAGAGTTGTAGAAATCTCACAACTCTGTTGATTGGTAATATTACAAATGAATATCATCCAACCTCAACTATGCCTTCATTGTTGCAAGACAGTCCATTACTTTCTAATTGGTTCTCTATTTAATTCCTCACAGATGCTATTCCAAACCTCTTTCTTTCTCAAATCCCACATTCCCATTCCTTTCTAACCACTACCTCCTAGCTGGGGAATTTCCTTGCTTCTTGGTTTACTGAGAAAACTGAGGTCATTTGACATGGATTCCTCCTCTCAAACTCTTCATCTCAAAGCTCCTTAACATCATCTACCATTTATTATTTTTATTATATTATTATATTACCCTTACAAGTCCAGTCCTTTCATATATCTAGATCTCACCCCTTCTTGTTTTCTCCAACAGAATTCACCTTCAATCTTTTACTAACTCTTTTAAACCCTTACCATTTCCTCATTTTAAATATTCCAAGTCTACTTTGTTCTTAAATAACCTACCTTTGCTAGATCCTACCATGTCTTGAAGTTATAATCTTCTATCTCTTCTATCTTTCTTAAATTCCTTGAAAAATCTATCTATACTCAGCATTTACTGCTTCTCATCTTCTTCATTCCTCAACCCTTTGCAACTGGGCCTCCGACTTAATCAGTCAACTGAAATTATTCTCTCCAAAGTTAATAATGATTCCTTAATTGCCAGTGAGTTTTTTCCCCTCAAGTTTCATACTTCTCTACATCTCTCCTTCATTAGACACTGTTGACCACCTTCTTTTCCTGAATATTTTTTTCCTTTCTGGTTTTCCATTACACTACACTCTTTTGATTCTTTTTTTATCTATTTTACTGCTCTTTCTTAATTTCTTTTGTTGGCTTATTATCCATGTCATGTCATTTAAATATGGAAGTTTTTCAAGGTTCTATCCTAGACCATCCTGTTTTATCTTTCTGCACTATCTCTTACTAATCTTTTTTTTTGGGGGGGAGGCAATTACCTTTTAGATGTGTTCAAATATAGTCATATATAAAACTGAATTATATTTTCCTAAAAACTCTCACTTCCAAACATCTCCATGATTTCTTCAATCTCCTAGATTCATAACTATGGTATAACCATCAGCTATTCATTCATCTTCACCCTACATATCCAAGTAGTTGCCAAATCTTGTCATTTCTACCTCTATGATCTTTCTTGGATCTTGTTTCTTCTGTATACTCACGCAGCACACTGCTACCATATTATTTCAGGTTCTCATCATTTATTTACCCTATTATTGTAATAGCCCTCGAATTGGTTTTAGTTTCTCTCATTCCAATCCATATTTCTCATTTCTCAATGAATTAATTTTCATTAAGCATATTTTTGACCATGTCATTTATCTTTTCAAACAAGTTCATTAATGTCTTATTGCCTGAAGGATAAAACATAAACACATCTGTTTATCTTTCAAAACTCTTCACAAGTTGTCCCAATTATCTTTCCATATTCATTCAACATTATAATTATGCCTCCTACTCTCCCCCACACATACCCATGTCACTACATTTTAATATGAGTTTCTTGCAGGGGCAGCTAGGTGGCACAGTGGATTGAGCACCAGCCCTGAAGTCAGGAGGACCTGAGTTAAAATCTGGTCTTAGACACTTAACATTCCCTAGCTGTGTGACCCTGGGCAAGTCACTTAACCTCAATTGCCTCAGGGAAAAAAAAAGTTTCTTGCACAGAGGAATTACTTCAATGTTTTTCTAGCTTAGTACACAGTGCCTGACATACAAGTACTTTGTTTATTGAATGATTATTTAAATCCTGAAATTTAATGCACATACCTTCAGAGTTAACAATTTTTAATATGTCTAAGCCAAACTATTGTTTTAGAAACTCAGGTAATGCATTCTATGACTTGGTCTCACATATGCTGCTTTATAAAATTTCTCATTCTATTTAGTAATATTAGCTTAGCTAGTTATGCTATTTGCATATGTTTTTCATTACTTACCAGCTCTCAATACAAATTCATAAGTGATTTTAAGTTGATTTTTTTCTTCCTATCATATCATTTTATGTAATATAACTAGAAAATATTTTTATTCATATAGAAAATAGTTCATATTCATAATATATGTCAGAGCTCAAGTGGATCTGAGATGTGATTGAAGTGAAGATTATCTCCAAAGATGCATATTCATCATCCTATTCCTGCCCATGTGATTCTTGAACAAGGGGCTTTTTCATTTTCTATTGGTATGACAAAGATATCATAGCAACACCTTTCTTTCTTTCTTTTTTCTTCCTTCTATCCTTTTCTCCCTCCTTCCTTGCTTCTCTGCCCTTTTTCTTTCTCTTCTTTCTTCTTTCCATATTTTTCCTTCTTCTTTCTCTTTTTTTATTCTTTCCTTTCTTTTCTCCTTCCTTCAGTCTTCCTTTCTTTTGTCTATTTATTAAAAACATTCTCAAAGAGGGCCTACAACACCCTTTGGACCAGAATACCAAAAAGGTCCATAAAGGAAAAATGGTTAAAACTCCTTGGTACAATTATATACCATATTTGGAACAATAGGTATTTTCCACTCAGTCTTCTCATATAAAGGATAAGGAAAAAAATTTTTTTTGATTCTGGATCTTTTCTAGGAAGCTCTGCAAAGTTCCTGGTCTTGATTTAATCAACAAAATGTCATGTCTTCCACAAACTAAAAGTACTAGAAGAGCCTCACTATTTATAAAGAATTCTTCCTCAGACTTTGAAAAGTGTGTCTCCTTTCATGCCTCTTCTGATATTAATGATTATCAAAGTTATCTCCTTTCTAGAACAGAATAATGAAGTTCACTTAAAGTTAATGCCACATCTACAAAAGAAATGATAACATTTAACTGCACCCTAGCCAGCTTTCTCAGCTCCCTCCCACTTGAACCACCTGGACTCTACTCCCTCAGTCTCTTTGCTCTGGCAGGTGAGCTTCCACTTCATCTTGCCCAAAGCTAGCCTTACACATCACTTCGTGGCCATTTCTCTTCTTCATTACTATTTTATTTGGTGATCTCCCATGAGTAAAATTAGCTACCAAGTGTAAACTTATTTTCTCCATTCAGATGATTCCCAGATCTTTAAATCTATCCCTACCCTTTAGGGTGAGTTCATGTCTGGCATGTCCAACAGCTTATTTAATATCATCTTCCTCTTCCTCTTCCTCATTCTAATTAGCATTAATACAATGCTTTAAGGTTTGCAGAGTATTTTAAATATACTAACCTATTTGATCTTCCTAGAAATTCAATGAGATCAGTAATGTTATATCTTCCTTTTGTAGAACAAGACACAATTGCCCATAATAATATAGCTAGTAAATATTTTAAGATACTTACTAGACAAATTCACTTTATCCAAAACAGAATTAATTCTCTTCTCTTCCCCATTTCCTGATTGAATATACCACCATCCTCTCCAATTACTGAGGTTCACAATCTCAAAATCATCCTTGACATCTCTTTCCCACTAAGTCCACATACTCAATTTTATTGCTGAGTCTTTGTTTCTATCTTTGCAGCATATCTAATATATGTCCCCTTCTCTCCATTCATACAGCTACCTCTCACACACAGGTTCTCATTATCTTATACCTGGACTACTTTTCCTGTCTTAAATCCTTCCTCACTCGAAACCACTCTCTACTGAGTTGTCAAAGTAATTTTCCTCATATGTAAGTCTGGCCAAGTCACTAATGGCTCCCTATTACTTCCAAGTAATAATATGAAATGTTCTGTTTGACATTCAAATCCCTTCACAACTTTGTCCCTTTTTGACTTTCCAGTACTCTTACACATCACTTCTCTCTATGAAGTCCATGTGGCTTTCTTACTGTTCCTTGTACAGACACTTGATCCAACTTCTGAAACTGAGGTAGATTCATTTCTTCCAGACTCATAGTCCAGGTCCCTATGCATAGTACCATCTATCTATGTCTGCCTGCCCTGGTCCTGTTTTTTTTTTTCTTTTTTCCTATCTCTCTTTCTCTCTGTGTCTCTCTCTTTCTTCTATCTTCTCTCTGTGTGCTTCTTTTGTTTTCTTTTTCTCTTTCCTTCTCCTCCTCTCTCTCATCTTTATACAGAGAAGCAGAGTCTACTATGTCAGCAATCTTTTGGCTGTGAATAAATCCATTTCCAGAGAAATAAAAGACAAAAAAATTTACCTATTAGCTTTTATCTATAATACAATTAACAAGCTACAAAGGAGTGAAATTCTTCCATTAGAAGAGTGATTTAGTGGTAAAATAAATACCTGTAATAGGTGTTCTGTTTTTCAACCTATCCACCTCCATAATAAAGTCATCTTTCAAAAAGAGGAATCCAATAATGGAGAACAAGTAGACGAGGATGAGAGCAAGGACTGCAGTCAGAATAATGGAGCGACCATTTCGGGTGACACTCTTTATAACATTGAGCAAAGTCTCCTCTCTGTATACCAAATCAAAAAGCTAAAAACATAATAGAATAAGAAGAATAAATAAACATGAGAATAACATACAAACAGAAGATGGAATCATCCTATTTAATACTAGGAAAAGTATTGATCCAAAATATCATATATGGGAAAGAAATTTTAACTTTTCCCCTTAAGTATAAAATTTTTATAATATATTAAATTGCTTTGATAATCTATCCAGTCAACTGAGAAAGAAAATAAAAAACTATAATAATCTTAATCAAACATCAAACAAATTCAGCACAAAGAGGTAAAGTACTTTATTACTTTTTAGAATTAGTTATAACTTCTATAGTGGTCTCTAGGAGAAAAAGACCATAATGAAAATAAGAGCTTCAACTTTTACTCTATGAGTATCCATGATTTGGATGAATGATCAAACCCTAACAAAAAAGAAATAGAAACAGATGATATAGAAACTTATATTTTATATGTACATAATATGTACATACAAAGAAATATGTAAATATGTATACATTCATAGATACATAGATATAATAGGCACATGTGTAAACAAGAAAATATTATGTACATAGACTAGACACTATCTTTTTTAGATAGATACTCACCAAGAAACTGTAGAAGAACTCATGGACAAAAAGACCTAGCATACAGACCAAGACATATGCCACATGATAAAGAAAAGCCATGTCCATGATAACTGCTCGGTACCCACGAGTAAATGTTCCACGATTTCCAACAAAGCTCACGAGGAATACTATTTTATTACAAAGCTAAAGAGGAGAAAAAAAAAAGATCTATTGCATTCTATTACCTCTTTAGATAAATAGGAGAATAATACCAAAGTAAATCCATCACCTAAGGACTACCATTTTATCTTTTTATTTATCATTATATGACTTCTTTAAAAATGCTCATATATAAATACTAACACATTATATATATATATATATACACAAATATTTCATATTCTTTGCAACTTCATATTTATAAGTGATATATAACACTTTCATATATTTGACTTGCAATAAACTCCAAGGAGCTGCCTAATTTTTTTATTCTAGAATTTATTATATTGAAAATTGTTTTCCATAAATAAGTACAGTATTACATTATTTGGGACTTCAAAATCTATGTGCCTGGTATATTGTTAAATGTTAAAGGTTCATTGATTGACAACTCTAGTTTCCTATATAACACTAAAAATACCTATTCATTGAACAATTAATAAGTATACAATATTGATGAAAATAAGAATGTTTTGCACTTATGGACAAGACAGCTTTCTCCTTGAAGACTTCTTTGACCCCTTCACGAAAATTATTTTTCCCTCCTTGCATTAAATAGAGCCCTTTCTTTATGTCTCCATTGTCCTTATATTTTACCATATGGCAAATATACTGATAAATGTGTGTTTGTATCTCTCCTACCCCCATAATATTACAGGGCAAGCCACTTAGAAGAAAAATGTATCATTTTTTCTTCTTTGAATAATAAAAGCTAGCATTTATATGGCACTTTAAAATTGGCAGATAGTATCTCATTTTATCCTCACCACAACCCTGGGAGATAGGTACTATTATTATCCCCAATTTACTTATGAGGAAAGTAAGGCTGAATACAGTAATAAGATGACTTATTCAAAGTCACAGATTTGAGAAGTACTTCAGGTTTGATTTGAATTTGAGTCTTGCTGACTATAGATCCAATACTCTATCCATTGCCAAAATCTTTTGTTATTAACTCAACAAGCACTTAATAAGTACTTGTGTACCAGATACTATGCTAAGTAACAGGGACAAAAAGACAGAAAAGAAATTGTCCCTACGCTCAATAACTTTATGTTCTAATGGAGGAAACAATATATATGTATACATACATATATATGTATACAGTTAAACATATTTAATCCAATTTAATTTAACATTTATTAAATATATACTATGTGCAATGAAAGAGACACAATGACGTAGTGAATAGAGGACCAGTTTTTGTTTCCCTGAGTGACCATGGACAACTCATTTAAACTCTATCTCAGTCTTCTAAAATTATTAATGATGGGTAAATTATCAATCTTTATTGGTAGAGAAAATTTCCATATTGAGAGTTTTGCATATACAAATCACATTTTTGAACTTCTATCTCCCTCCTGACTTTCAAGCCCCCAAGAAAAATACACAAGGCAGAGTGAGTAATAGTTTCTAGAGGTGCTTGGGTTGTGTAGAGTTTTGTTTTGTTAACAGACAGTTTTTTTTTTTTTTAACAATCATTTGTAATTGTGCAGTCGTGACTGATTCTTTGTCACCCCGTGGGGGTTTCTTGGCAAAGTTAATGGAGTGCTTTGCTATTTCTTTTTCCAGTGGATGAAGGCAAACAGAGGTTAAATGACTTGGTCAATTGACTTCAGGTCTTCCTAATTCATAGCCCAGCACTCTCTCCACTGAGTCACCTAGCTGGCCTGTTAATATTAAAATGCTACATAACTGTTGTCATTACCTTTACCAGCATCATCATTATTAAATGCTAATTTTTGGGGGGATACAGTAATAGTAATTCTCGCAAACTGATATGACACCTCATAAACATCCCTGCTATGACCAAGGTAAAAAAGTATAGCTCCATCTTTTCCTGTTTCTCTTATACATTTCTTCATTCAAGGATGCTTTCGATATTTTTATTCATAAGCAATAACTAAAGAGAGAAAGGCAAAATAAAATAAAATCTTTTTAAAACTTCAAAAACTCTTCTAAACCAAGGGACAATGAAATTGTTAATTAAAAGTTAATTATAATTAACATTAATTTATTAAGTTAAAGACATATTTGAGACATTTTTATTATTTTGTGTTCTTTGTAATAGCTGGGTATAGCCCATTTATGTCTATTTTATAGGACTCATAAAAGAGTTAGTATGGTAGAAACAATAATGACATGAGAATCAGATTTAGTTTCTAATGCAAGCTTTGCCCCTTAGTTGTTGTTTTCTTTAATGAGCTTATTGAATTTCCTGGGTCTTTTTATTCTTCTCTACAAAATGAGGAGAATGGTAATTTTTAAGGTTCCTACCATGTCAAAGTCTCATTTTTTTTTCCCTATGCATGCTCAATAATGATGGGAAATTTTGAAGTTACTTAAAGGCATAATGCCATTTTCTCAGCAGAAATTCTTTAAACAAGCTATTTTAAGAGTAAGAACATAAATTAATGAGTATATTTGTATAAGAAAGAATAACTGAAGTAATGTTATATACAATTCAGTACTTCAAGATGATAGATGAAAATTCAGAAAGAAGTCATAAAATGTATAATAATATCCCAACCAATTTTCATAGAAATACAAAAGGCTGGAGAAAATAGAAGCCCTGTATATAAGTTGTGAAATATGAGGTCCCACAAAAGATAGAGAATAGTAGCATTTGTTTTTATTAATAATGCAAGTAAACCAGCATATTAGACTTTGAAAAATAACTACATGTATCACTGTAATTCTCTACTAGTGTCTTCCAGTGTCTCCTTGTGACCTGGAGGTCAGCCTATGAAGCCTATGAAGAAAGTTGTAGATACAATTCAGAAAGTAGGCAGAGAGGCACAATAAAATAACAAGGAGGACCTCATCCTTCCAAACACCGGCTAGAGATTCCAGTGAAAAGCACTGACAAAGATCTGACATGCTTTTATGCTATTTTGGTCTTCAAACACAGGAGAAAACAATGAGGGGAAACTACTAGTCTGGATCTAAATTTAAGTAATACTGAAGACAAAGTTACTGGGATACCAATGATGAATACCTTGGGGAAAACTGATCATGCTATCTCAAAACTTGTGATTAAAAAGTGGGAAGGAAAATTGGTATACCTGAATTCAAGGAAAATGTTCAAATAACTTAAAGAAAGTTTAGCTAGGTTATAAAAGGACTCAAATTATACAGGAAAAATTTCCTCAAGATGTCTAGTATATTTACAAGAACAAAATTCTGAACACATGAATGATTTAAATGTTGAAAAAGACCAAGTTATAGTTAAAATATACAAAAGATGAAAGTAAGGGGAGATAACTGATGGTCACTAAAAATGAATACCATGGTTCTGACAATGTTAATGTAAGAATGATAAAGTTCACAATGAGCTGGAGTTAGTGATGAATGCAAAGAACTAAAAACAAAAAAAAAAGGTTTTTAAACATATTATAGACTTAATTATGTGAGAATGTCTCTAGATACATATGGATATTTAAAGTCTATCACTCACTTTCTTCAAAAATCCTTGCATTTAAGTCAATAGATATTTGTTAGGCAAGTCTTTTCTAAATTACTCATAAAATTTTAGAACTTTTTTAAAATGAATTTTTAATATAATTTTTAATTACAAATATAAGAAGGAAGGCTTATGGGAGGCAGAGTAATGGGGGGAGTAATATTTCAGAAGACTGAGATAAAAATAAAAGATATTAATAAAACAAACAACAATGAAGTACTAAAAATAATAATAGATTTGTAGGAAAGAAAGAATATAGAAAGAATTTCATGACGACCAATTTAAGCCTCCATGTACTTTCTGGATCCAACATTCAACAATAATAATCCAAATTTTATTAAACACCATTATTCTAGCTGATTGGGAATTGAACTATTTCTACCATATGTTATCCAAAAGACCCAAATTTGGGTCAGGGACTCATAGAATTCTGATTCAGAAGGCATAGACAAGGCAATATTGTTATTCTCATTGTATAGATGAGGGTGTCAAATTTTCTTATCTCAAGAAAGGAGAAGTGACTTGCCTAATGTCATTTAGTAAGTTTAAAGGCAGTAGAGGTCAGATAATATATTTGCTTATACAATGTTTCCCACTTCCCAACTACAGTACACTGATTCTTCTACTCTGCTATTGATAACTCTTCTCACATTTTGGTTTTCTTTTCATAAACTAGCAAAAATTACTCAATGATGCTAAACTTTTTAAAGCTGAATAGCCTATAGCTTCATTTACAACAACCAATATAAATTTATGACTAAATTGAAGCTTTATAGGGCTATGAAAACCAAAAAAATTTTAGCTATTTCAATTTTCCTAAAGTTTACATTTTCCCTGTCTCCCCATAGAGGGGGAAAAGTATTTTCCACGATTAAAAAATTGTCAGTAATATAACATCTTTAATTTAATAAGATTTTGCTCTAATTGTTTAATGATTAATATAAATCTGAAAATTATCTTTGATGCTTACCTTTCCTCTATTTCTAGTGTTCAGTTATCAATCCCTGCTAATTTCTACCTTGGCAAAATCTCTCATTTACTGCCTTCCTCTCTATTTCCACCATCTGTCTGGATTTCCGCAATAATCTTAATTGTGATCTCAATATTTATTTTCTCCTTTATCAAATTCTATAATTTAAAGCTAGCTAAACTTTTTCATATCACATCTCTACTCAAAAATTAAATTGTTCTCTATAGAGTAAAACTGAAATTCCTTTTACCTGTGTCCAATGCCTTCCAGAACATGCCATGATGCTATTATTCTAGTCTTATCTTATTCATTTTCTACATTACTCTGTAGTCTTGTCAAACTAGACCTCTCTTGGCTTTTTGAACAGGTTTTCCTGCCTTTGTGCATTTGCTTAACATGTTTACTTTGCTTGTCATTATTCCCTGCTTTTACATGTTAAATTAGTTTTAATCCTTCAAAACTTAATCCATATATTATATTCCTTCATGAATCTTCTACAATCCCTTTGGCTAGTAAAGACCATCTCCCACCAGGTCTCATGTAGTACTTCATTCTCAAAATTTCTAATGCATTCATTATATAATACTGCATATCACAAGTATCCAATCTTGTCTTTTTCTTCTACATAACAATAAACTACAAAAGTAGAGATTGTTTTTTCATCCAAAATTCAAATCCAGCAGCTAGATGATGCAGTGGATAAAGCACTAGCCCTAAAGTCATGAGGACCTGAGTCCAAATCTGGTCTCAGACACTTAACACTTATTAGTTGTGTGACTCCAAGCAATTCACTTGTCTAGCCAAAAAAAAAAAATTCAAATCTTTCCCAAAGTCTAGAACATAACATACTATGTATTTTAAAAATGTATAAATAATACTAAATAAAGTCAGTACTGGGGAGAATGTCTATGATCATATGCTATTATTTCCCTTTTCTAGGGGGAAAATGTATCACTAACTGTGAAAACAAATGAACAAACAAATTAAATCAAAAAGTAAAATACCCATTAAAGCTTAAAACTGTACTAAGTCTTTTGGGATATTCTATATATTAGGATATATTAACATTAAAACTTTCCTTTAAATTAATATGTTTAAAAGGTGATAACCCAACAACAATAATCAATCTTGGTGATTAACACAAAAAACAATCATTCTGCTTCAGAAGTAATTTACTCCTCCTTAGTTCTGAAAGATGCTACTCAGGAAAATATCTTCATGATGTATAAATCTGGATGACCAAAAAACTCTTCCAAAAGACCAGCAATGAAGTTAGATGAAAGACAAAGGATGCTAGGTGGATCACATAGAATGAAGAGCTAAAATAAGGTCTTGTAGAAACACAAATAGCTAATGGAGATGTCCCAAATTAGTAGGATTAACCAACAGAGCAGCTTTTCTATATAGAGGGAGTTAGCATGGAATCATTGGTGGCATAGTGAATAGAGCAACAGAGTCTGGAAGATCTAACTTCAAATGCTGACTTTGGGAAAGTTACTTAACCTCTGTTTTGCCTCAGTCTTCTTATCTGCAAAATGGGGATAAAGAACTGCACTTACCTCATGAGTTGTGAGCATCAAAAGAATTTATTTTTTAAGTCTTTGGCAGAGTGCCTGGAACATAATAGGTGCTATATAAATGCTTATTCCCTCCATCCTCCCTTCTGTCATTAGATAATTTTATGTTTGAATAATGTTGAATTGCACTAATCTAAGTAAATGATGATAAATGAATTAATATTGCATAAAATCTTTATCCTCTAGACCTGAAAGATAAATTGTTCTGATGACTGCTTAATTGTTCTTATTTATTATGTGATACACCATATAGGCTACATTGTGCCTGTACTTCAGACCAAAAAATAACAGAAACATAAGAATTGCTTTATTAAGTCAGAACCATGGTTCATCTAGCCTGGGCCTTGGTTGCCAAAAAATAACTTTAAAGGACATGCTACAAGAAAACATGACAGCTTTTCTTGGATATTTTGGATATCCAAATCTATTTTGAATCCATTTATATTTCCTGCCAATACTCTTGGAGAGTTCCATAAATTTATTTCCTATTACATGAAATAGCTATAAATTCACCTTGCTCAAATTTTACCTTCAGCTTTCCTACATGGAGAATTTTAAACTGCATGATGTGCTAATTGATTTAAATCAGTTAAATTATGACAACCTGCTTATTTTTCTTATTATATGGGTAAAATGTATCAAGCCCTAAAACTATAATGAAAATAATTGAATCTTCTAAAATAACTTTATTTTCTGGTTATATAGATTTCAAATGAATAAAAGCTCTTTGTATGCTATACACCAAAACAAAGGCTTGCACTTCTACAGTAATATTTGTTTAATTTGTAATATCATAAGTTAAAGTATTAATATTGTAAGTACTTACATTAGCAGCCCCAAGAAGTATCAATGTAGGCCCAAGTCCTATTGTATATATAGATCTGAGCATTACGGAAACAAGAAATGGTCGAATACCAAAAGGTTTGGGAAAGACAAACAGCATAGATGTACAGACTGAAACTGCTATCCAAAGGAGGACTGAGAACAATGGAGAAAGTGTACCTGTAAGACAGATAATTTTTTAAACTAAAAAAGAAACAAGATGGTATTATTTCATTTATTGTCCCATTTTAATATATTAGATTCAATCAAAACATAGAACATTTTCATAATGAATTCAACCAAAATACTCTGTTAAAGAAGAAATTTTTAAAAACAATTCCTATTCATCCCAATTTATAAAATAACAATTTCATGCAGTTAGCATTCATTGGTTAATGAACCTTCTATTAGGTCTAAGAATTGCTCAAATGAGACATTTTGCTTCTCTATAAGAATGATTTATTAAATCTTTCTGTTACATCTCTTACTAAGAGATTTAATTTCAATCTCAAAATTAATGACAAATATGTTATTCATCTGATATGTGCTGTATAGTTATATCTTCTTTTTTCTCTAATTTTAGGTGGCAAAGTAGGACCCAAGATGCAGAATCCTACTTCTTTAATAAAATATGTACAGAAATGTAATGTTTCTTTCTTAAAGTGAGAAAGATCTATTATTTGTTAAGTCACTTGATCCAATTTAAACCCTGGCAGAACTATGAAATATTTTACCAAGAAGACCAAAAGTGTCAACTAACTTTAAAAAATGCCACAAACTAAATTTATTATTGTTAGTGTCTTTCCAAAATAGTGGTTTTAATATTTATATTTTTCCTTTGAAATCAGTGTAATCAATTCTTTAATGTTTGGGTATGTGAAAGACATTGATGTATTGATGTAAGAGAACTCTCTCAGAGTGACAGTTTAACTGTCATTATGAAACTGTAGAAATATATTAGGGGACCACATTTATACCTCAGACATGTGCCTAAAAGTTGAGGTAGTCCAATAGAAAATCAAGAAGCCTGAGACCTTGTGCTTGTTTTCCTTTGGCAAAAGTCTGTTGACCATTCTAATCTCTCTTGGCTATAACTCTGCTTACTATTTTAAAATCTTTGTTTCTACATAGTTAAGTTTTGTAAACGTTTGTACTGTCATTGAAACCTTGGCGTTATCAGGGTTTCTGACACCAGTGTTATCTAAATCTTTATTCTGAAGTGAGTTTTAATATTTCCAGGCATAGGAAAGACAATTTTATTAGCTGTAAAATAATCTAATAAATTAACAGCATCAGTTTAGATTTTTTAAATAATGTTTTAAATTATTTAATTATTTTAGTCATAAAATGAAACAACTTCCTGGGAGTTAAATCTCTCTATTGCCTTTTACAGGATAAATTCAGTACTGGGAAGAGGGATCCTCATGTTTTTTTTTTTTTTTTTTTGGTTTTGTTTTTTTTGCTGAGGCAGTTGGAGTTGAGTGACTTGCCCAGGGTCACACAGGAAGTGTCTGAGGTCATATTTGAACTTAGGTCCTCCTGACTTCAGGGGTGGTTCTCTATCCACTGTGCCACCTAGCTGCCCGTCTCATTATCTAAAAAAAAAACAAAAACAAAAACAAAAAAAAACCAAAAACCTATTATCTGATCTGATCTGATTATTTTTAATTTTGGGGAGCCAGGAAAAAAGTTAAATTAGCTCCACAATCATCATAATCCCCTGTTGCTCTGAAGAATGCTAATTTATGCTAATTATGATTTATTAGCTTTGTAATATGCATACATAAAACAAGACATAAACTGACCAGCAATTCAATTTTACATTCATTGAGTTTATTGAGTATCCAAACTTTTACTAGTTTAAAGTGCCTCAAGAGGGAACGATGTCCCTATCACCAGAGATCCTCCAGCTCAAGTGGTCAGATGACCACTTAACCCCAGGAATGTTTTAGAGGGCATTTATTGGTCAAAGATGAAATGGACTAGATGACCAAGCAATTTCAATGATAGTAACTCATTCAACATGATAAAGAGCAGAATGGTTATGATACCTTTGTCAAAGAAAAACTACTCCAAGGCTTCAGTTTATACACATGGATCTAAGGTGTGTTTGCTGCCCCCTTATGTACTTCAGCATGTCAGTGAAATTAACATCTAAATCCTGCTCCTTCTCCCAAAATAAAATCATACAAGATTTCCAAGCAAAGGCCTCATGACCATTTTTAGATGTGTTGTAGAAGGATTTTTATAAAGTACAGGCCGGCCTAGACGGCCTCTGTGGTTCCTTCCAACTCTGACATTTTGTTATTCTGAGTTTATTTTATTCAGGTGGTTTGTTCTTTCAGTAAAGCCTTAAAATGTAATTCTTTTCTCTTGTACCTCTAATTTGATAATACCTTTGACTCTTGAATCTTTTAAGATAATAATTTTGCTACATATTGCAATTTACAAGACATTTATTTATTCCCTTATTTGGCATTATTGTTTTATATATATATTTCCCCCAAAAAATCCCAATTAAAATGATATTTACAAACTATAGAACAGATGTCCCTCTGAAGAAACTTTTTTATTGACTTTAAAAAATTTAAAGTGAAATTAATTTTGTTTTCCTTCAAATCTTCAATATAAGGCATTTTAAAATAATATAATATTTTTGGAATTCTTATTTTCCCCATGCCTATATTATATTTGTGTTATCACACTAGCAGCTTATCATTTCACCCCTACTGACATCTAATAAATTAACTTAACTACAAAGTTATACATACACTATTTTGTAGCTCTACTACAGAAAAATGTACAGTTTTCCTAAAGTATAGATCCAATCATATCTCTCTCTCCCTCACACACACACACACACACACACACACACACACACTATTAAATAAACTTTAGGGGTTCACTATTGCCTTTAGGCCCATAAACAAAATGCTGTTTGACATTCAGAGCCTTTTACAACCTAGCCCCCTCCTATCTTTCTAGTCTTTTTACACCTTACTCCCCAATTACATACTCTGTAACTCAGTGACACAGGCATCCTGATTGTTCTATAAATAAGAAACTACATTTCTCAGCACCAGTCATTCTTTCTGGCTGGCCTCCATGCTCTGAATGCTCTCCCTCCTTTGTTCTACTTACTGCTATTCTCTCTGGCTTCCTCTAAGTCTTAACTAAAATCCCAACTTTTACTGGAAGCCTTCCCCAACCCTTTCCTCCATTAGAGTTCCTATTTATCCTGTGTGGTTTATTTTTGTATATATTTATTGGCATGTTAGCTCCACCATTAGAAGGTGAGTTCCTTTAAGGCAGATACTCTCTGTATCCCCAGTTCTTAGCATAGTGCCTGCCACACAGTAGGAGCTTAAAAATATTTATTGAGGTTTCCAAAGGTGCCTTCACTAATGGCTCTCTGCCTGGCCCAGAAACAACTGCTGCTTCAGTGGTTACCATTATATCAATTCTACCTCTTTACTCCTTCTATCCACAGTCTTCCATTCTTGAACTATAGATGGACCTTATTTAGTCTTCTATCCCTTCATCTCCTGAGCCCTCTCTGCTATATTTATCTTATTCTCTAGGATTTCTATTTTATCTAGAAGTATTTGGTGAGTAACCTGTTATTTCAATCAAAGAATTCTTTCATAGCTTTCTTATTTATACAAACACTCTATTTTGACAGCTCTTTCCATTCTTTGTCAGGAAACAGGGTGAAGTAAGATACAACCCAAACAAATTGTGGTGGTAAAGTAAATAGTGGATTTGAGTAAGGGAGCCTATATGTCTATCTGCAACACACACATATTCATACACACACCATATGGAATATTAAATTCAAATCCATTAAATAATGAAAATGTTAGTTGCAACTTTTTTCCAGAACTGAAAAATATTTTTCATTTTTCTTAAATGAATTACTTTAATTTTTTAATATTATGTATTATGTAAAGTAATTGTATATATTTATTTTTAAACTTTCGGTTCCACGATTAGCAGGCTGATTTTAGAAAGGCCTGGAATGACTTACATGAACTGATGATAAATAAAGTGAGTAGAACCAAGAAAAGATTGTACACAGCAACAAGATTATGTGATGATCAAATGTGATGGACTTGGCTCTTTTCTTTTCTTTTTTTTTTTAATTTTTATTTTATTTGCATAACATATGTGTGGGTAATTCTTCAACAATAACCCTTACATAGCTTTCCGTTACAAATTTTTCCCCCCAACTCCCCACCCCTCCCCTAGATGGCAGGATATCCACTACATGTTAATTATGTTAAAATATTGGCAAATCGAATATATGTATACATATTTCCAAACTTATCATTGGTGTGCAAGAAAAATCTTATCTACACAAATGATATATCAGATAAAGGAAACACAATGTAAGCAAACATCAATCAAGGAGTATGAGAATGTTATGTTGTGGTCCACATTTCGCATCCCTCTCTCTGGGTGTATATGGCTTTCTTCAGTGAACAATTGGAGGTGGTTTGAAACATTTCATTGTTGAAGAGAGCCATGTCCATCAGAATTGATCGTCATATAGTACTGTTGTTGCCGTGTATAATGATCTCCTGGTTCTGCTCATTTCACTCAGCATCAGTTCATGTAAGTCTCTCCAGGCCTCTCTGAAATCATCTTGCTGGTCATTTCTTACAGAACAATAATATTCCATAACATTCATATACCATAATTTATTCAGCCATTCTCCAATTGAAGGGCATCTATTCAATTTCCAGTTTCTAGCCACTACAAAAAGGGCTGCCACAAACATTCTTGCACATGTGGGGCCTTTTCCTTCCTTTATGATTTCTTTGGGATATAAGCCCAATAGAAATGCTGCTGGGTCAAAGGGTATGCACAGTTTGATAACTTTTTGAGCATAGCTCCAAATTGTTCTCCAGAATGGCTGTATCCGTTCACAGCTCCACCAACAATGCATCAGTGTCCCAGCCCTCCCACAACCCCTCCAACCTTCATCATTAACTTTTCCTGTCATTTTAGCCAATCTGACAGGTGTGAAGTGGTATCTCAGGGTTGTCTTGATTTGCATTTCTCTGATCAATAGTGATTTGGAGCACCTTTTCATATGACTATAAATAGTTTTAATTTCATCCTCTGAAAATTGTCTGTTCATATCCTTTGACCATTTATTGATTGGAGAATGGCTTGAATTTTTATAAATATGAGACAATTCTCTATATATTTTAGAGATGAGACCTTTATCAGAACCCTTAAATGTAAAGATGATTTCCCAATTTATTGCTTCCCTCCTAATCTTGTCTGCATTGATTTTGTTTGTACAAAAACTTTTTAACTTAATATGGACTTGGCTCTTTTCAACAATGAAGTGATTCAGGCCAGTTCCAATAGACTTGTGATGGAAAGAGCTACCTGCATCCAGGAAGAGTTCTATGGGGACTGAATGTGGATCACATAAGGCTTTTCACCTTTTTTGTTATTGTTTGCTTGCTTGTTTTTTCTTTCTCATTTTTCCCCTTTTGATCTCATTTTGTTGCATAGCATGATAAATGTGGAAATATGTTTTAAAAAATTGAACATGTTTAACCAATATTGGATTATTTGCTTTCTAGGGAAAGGAAGGGGGGGGGAGAGGGAGGGAGAAAAATTTTGGAACACAAAGTTTTGCAAGAGTGAATGTTGAAAATTATATTTGCATTTATTTTGAAAATTGTCTCCCTTTTTCCTGACCCCCATTCCCCTTTAAGAGGGCACATGTGAAGTTGAGCAAAACATTTCCATAAAAGCCAGGTTGTGGAAGAAAACATAGGTTTTCCCCTACCCCCACCCTCCCAAAAAAACCCTTCAAGAAAAATACAATTAAGAAAGAGTATATTTCTATCTGTATTCAGACACAATCAGTTCTTTCTCGTATGGATAGCATTTTTCATCATAAGTCCTTCAGAGGAGTCGTAGATCATTGTATTGCTAAGAATAGCAAAGTCATTCACAGCTGATCATCCCACAGAATTGCTCTTACTTTGTACACAATACATTTCATTTTGCTTAAATTCATGGAAGTCTTTCCAGGTTTTTCTCAAAACATCCTGCTCATCATTTCCCATAAAACAACAATATTCCAACATAATCACATACAACAATTTATTCAGTCCTTTGCCTAACTGACTGGCATCACCTCAATTTCCAATTCTTTGATCTGAGAGAGCTGCTATAAATATGTTTGTACAGATAGTCCTCTTCCTTTTTAAAAAAAATCTTTTTTTGGGATTCATGTGCAATAGTGATATTGTTAGGTCAAAAGAGATGCATCATAGGGGCAGCTAGGTGGCACACTGGATAGAGCACCAGCCCTGAAGTCAGGAGGACCTGAGTTCAAATCTGGTCTCAGACACTTAACATTCCCTAGCTGTGTGACCCTGGGCAAGTCACTTAACCCCAATTGCCTCAGCAAAAAGCAAAAAAAAAAAAAAAAAAAGATGCATCATTTTATAGCCCTCTTATTTTAGTTCATATCTTAATCATTCATCATTTAAGGAAAGGCTCCTTTTTATATTTAAATTTGACTCAGTTGCCTATATAGTCAAGAAATGAGGCCTTCATCAGAGCAACCTACTTTAAAATTCTTTTCCCAGTTACTATTGCTAATTCTATCCCCCTTGTTCATTCTATTCTCACTCCTTTCACCCTGAGCCTCCTCAAAAATGTTTTGCTACTGACTATCCCCTCCCCAAAATGCCCTTTCTTCTATCAATCTCCCACCTTCCCATTTGCTTTTCTCATACTACTTTCCTGCAGGATTAGATAGATTTTCATATTCATATTGAGTGTGTAAACATTTACTATTTAAAGAAACATAAATACTTGCCTTCATCTCCGTCATCACCAAATGGATAGAAAAGAGCAACAGCTAAATTGATGAATACAGCCAAATTGAATGAAATGCTCCCCCAGAGAGATATGTGTCTAGAGAACCAGAACAGTGCAGGGTTATCTAGGAAGGGAAAAATTATTTGTTACAAAGGAGATCTTTTACTTGGGGGAGGAGATAAAGAAAGGGGTGAGAGACATGGGAGGTAGTTAATAGTGATACAAAAAAGAATAGAAAAAGTATCAACGAAACATTTTTTAAAATGTATATGTCAGCAATTAGAAAAGATGAGGAAACAGACATAAACAAAATGGACTTTCTTTATTACCATGTTTAATTTATACTTTATACAACAGAAGTTTACAGTTTCACAAAGAATCTTATTTTCTATTCTTTGTATATTGATTTAAGTTCACAAAAATAAAATTAATGTAAAAATAAGAATGACATCATATATAAAATCTTAGCTACCATTATCTTCATCATAATTATTGTTCTCATATTCAATGAAGTGTATATAAAAATGGCACTGGGACAAGTCATGGTCCAACTATTCTCTTATGTTTAATGTTTAAAAACTATTATACAAAGATAAAATGATTTTTAAATGATCAAAAGTATTGTTCTATAGATTCCTTTTCATGTCACTAAAGCATCTTCAAGACAAACTCCACTAGCGAACAGGAAAATGGTGATGAATTTGTACTTCAATTCCATGTGCTATAGCTTTGTTTTCTGAGGGCTTTTAAATTTCATATTGATATGGAGTTAGGAATACATGAGTTCAAATCCAGTCTCAGACACTTAACTAGCCATGTGGTCCTGAGCAAGTCACTGTTTGGCACAGTTTCCTCAACTGTAAAATGCAAATAATATTACCAGCCTTATAGGGTTGTTGTGAAGATAAAATGAGAATATGTTAAAAGCATCTAACATCTATGCAAAACCAGTCTTTATAAACAATTGTAATTATATGTCAAATGTCAAAAACTTGTATAATATAAACAAAACATGGGGCCTGTAACACTAAAGAAACAATAGAAAAATGAACAGTTCCAAACCTAGAACAAAAGATGATTCATAGATATTCTTTCTGGACATCACAAAGGGGAAAGGAGCAAGTATTTTTAAAGACCTACTATGCACTGAGTACTGTACTAAAAGCTTTACAAATATCTTATTTTATCTTCACAATAACCTTTAAAGTAGGTAATATTATTCACATTTCTGGGGGGTTGAGGAAAGTGTACAGGTTAAGTAATTCGCTCAGGATCACATAGCTAGTAAATAGCTGAAACTGGGTTGAATTCAAAATCCAGCACTACTCTATCAAGCTGCCAAATTTTAAACAAGTTAAAAACCTGCAATAATCAAGACTGACAATAGGTATATGCCATTGTATTTGTCAAATATTGCTTGTCTCTAGATAAAGTTTTTTTAAAGCACTAAGATCTAAGAATGGAATAGACTGTCCATGAGTGACACCCACATAAATTTAGGCCCAAATACATTGATAAGGAAGAACTGAATAAATGGCTGATTCATGCAGATTTGTTTGTGGGAATGAAAGATTTTATGGTGGTAACTCAATAAAAGTCATTACTATCAGGAACTATAGAATTTATCCTTAAAGCTTTCAGATTTACTGATCAAATTAAGTTGTGCAAGGACAAGCTAGAGATAGTGTAATAAATCATAGCAGGCTGTACATATATTGCCTACTGTATTTTAATACTTAGCCAAACATGATCTGATAACTCAAACTACATATTAAAAACGTACTATATTTTATAAAGTCATCCTATAGAATTCAAAAATAATATAAAGAATTCAATCAGTTAAATTTTTCTGGAATCAAAATAATTAGTACCTATCATCACCCAGACAAAATGTTGATTCACAAAAATCAGAGAACAATGTTTAAAATAAATATTACCTTCTCTCAATACTCAATCTCCCCAATTTACATGAAACAAAGCTTTCAAATGATAGGTTGACAAACATGCAAATTCTTACTGCCAAGCACCATGCTAAATTGAATATGTAAAGGCACAAATACAAACCAGCAAAAATATCAGTCTCTGTTCTCTTGAAGCTCACAATCTACTAGGGGGAAATCATGCAAATTATTATGTAAGAACATATGATCCAAGATAAATTGAAAATAATCTCAAAGAGAAGGCACTAGGCTTAAGGAGAACTGGGAAAGAGTGTGAAATGTGAAAAAATTCTGGAAAAATGTGATACAATAGCTGAAACTTGAAGGAAGCCAAGGAAGCTGAGAATTAGAAATATGGAGGGAAAGAGTTTCCAGGAATGGGGAAGTGGGGGTGGGGAAGGGCAGGACAGTCAACGAGAATACAAATTATAGAGACATGGCTGAGAATATAAAAACAATGTGGGAACAGAATAAGATACATATAATATCTGCTTTCTTGTCTCCTACTGAAGTAGTTATGAGAATGCTTTCTGAGAACTTATATAATGATTTTGCCTTCTAATGCTTTATTAAATATAAAAATAAAACAATGTTTTTAACTCACTTATGTAATAGTCCATAGAAAAAGAAATACTGAAGTAGAGGAGCTTTGAACCAGAACTATTTTTATTTGAACGACATCAAAAAGATGAAAAACATAATAATAATAACCCTGGATATAGTTTATGAAAAATAGAATAAAAAGACCATCCATAGCTAAGATCTATATGAACTCGAACAACAGTATGTCAACAGAAAACAGTAAATAATACAATGGATGAGTCATAAGATTGTTTACAGAAATTAAGAGGTTTATTATAGTGATGTAAAATCAGCCTTTACTACCTGAAATTATAGAAAGGTCATATGCAAAATATTGTGCTACATATTACTGAAGGCTACAAAAATCTACTACCTGTTTACTAACTAGAAAGATCAAATGAAATGATCAGAATGATACATCAAAACATTATCCTTCATAAACTAGCATGATCAGCAGTTAAAGTACAAATTTTATGATATACTTAAAAAAATCAACAAATTTTATCAGAACCAGAATATCAACACAGACAAAAATATCAACTGATTCCATATAAAAGTGATCCATAAAAAAATTTTAATATCACTTTTTAGTAAATATTCTTAGCACAATGTCCAGCACATAGTAGATATGTAATAAAAGCTAGTTCCCTTTCTCTTCCACTTCCCTTTAATCATATACTATAAAGGTGTCTATGAATCTTCTTTACCCCTTTGTTTTTCCAAAGTTTCTTTAGTGTTATAGATCCTATGTTTTGTTAATATTGTACTATCTTTTACCAAGACTCTTACAATTCAACTTACAATCCTAAATGTTTATATTAGGACTGGTATTGCATAGGTGTTGGTTACTTTGAACATGTTTTTCTAATTCAGGTTTGGTTTCAAAATACAAATAAGTATCTTAATTTGTATACATAAAAATATTAATGTTTTATATATATATAAGTATCTTAATTTGTATACATAAAAATATTAATGTTATATATTTATGTAAAATATGCATATAAATATGGATATATTCATAAATGTAACAAGATATTTGGAGTTTGATTCCTTAATTTGGAAATCACATTTAGAGAAATTCCATTTAAGATCGATAAAAATAAATCTGAAGCTAAGCAGTACTATAATGGTCTTAAACTATCTTCCTAAAAAATGCCAAATTGAAAATGAATAGTCTTGATATTATTGTACTAGTGATATATTTTAAATAGAAAACAGTTTTCCATGGCCAAGTACTCTAACATTCCCACTCTACTTTATATATTTTTCATATATAAATAAAACTAGTATAGACCTAAGACAAAGGCTTTGTAAAAATAAACAATGGTACTATATATGTTATAGTGCTTTTGGACAGTTTAATCAATAATCATAGAAATGATAATAAGTTGCTTTTGACATGCCCTGGGAATTTTTGACACACATTTTTTGGTTCCTTGGCCAATATTTTTAAATGTATTTATAAATTTTCAATGCAATACTAGCATGGAAATTTTTTATTATTTATAAAAATCCAATCACCTTGGTCTTTATAAGTGACCTCTGTTAAATATAAAAGCATGCCTCCACCTCACTTCCTAGCCAATAACTACAATAATACCACTTTATCACCAGCTATCAACCCTATCAACACATCGGATCCTACTTCTAGGACTATTTTGGCCCTAAGAATACCTTTACTTTTTCTTTCAGGCAGTTGGGTGGCACCATGAATAGCACTAGGCTGAGTCAAGAGAAGCTGAATTCAAATCCAGGCTAGTTGTTCGAGTCTAGGCAAGTCACTTCATTTCCAGTGCTTAGCACAAGGCCTGGTACTTTGTAAGCACGTAATAAATGATTTACCTGTCTATCACCTATCTCTTTCTCTCTTTATATGTCTGTCTTTCTAATCATCTATTCAGAAAGGCCACTGGCATTCTCATCCTTTGGAAATAAATATGTCATGCCTTCAGTTAAAAAAGGTAGGATTAGGCTGACATCTGAGGCTGGCAAGTGCCATGGAATCAATTCATGCCCCACGGTGAAAAGTTTATACCAATATCAATGCATCTTATCCAGTTCCACCACTTTCTAGTTTGTCAGATAACCAAAAGTTTCAGGTACTGCCCTTGATATAACAGTTAAGCTGTTAATATGTTGATATTATGTATGCATCTGTTTATTTTTTGAGCCAACTTGATTTTTTTATGCTGGACTCTTTGTAATCATAAAGATAACCAAAAAATTCTATCATTTTCCTTCAGGGAATTCTTTCTTAACTATGATTTCTTTATCTTTTTGTATTTTTCAACTCTGTAATAAAATTTTTATTGATGGTATTTATTTTGGCCTTTGTACTATTTTGACTTCTTGTATTGCCTTAACTGTTTAACTTTTGCTTTTTAATTGCTAATGAAATCTAAAATTTCTGATATGCTTTGAATTTCTATATTCCTTTCCACATGATTCTTTTTCAAATCAAAATTTCCAGGATCCCTCCAACCAATACACATTATAACTTTTCTATACCTTAAAAGTTTCTGTGGTTTAAAAAATCATCAATGAAGTCAATTCTAAAGTTATAAGCTTATTATATTTAGAAAATATTCTGAGCAAAAAGAATGATACTACTAGCTAGAAGCAGTGACACAAAAGTTAAAAGTTAGAAAATACCTGCTGTAACAAAACACTAATCAAACCTAAAATTCTTTCCAGCTTAGAAGTACCTTCCCCCAAATCAGAAAATGCTAGCATATTTTCATTCTTTAATGTTCCAAATCATAAAACCATAAGACAAATATATTCCATATCCTAGAAAAAAAGAAATATTCAGTTTTGTGAGCCAGGATACTACTTTATACCTCGGATGTCACTAATAGATGTTAGGTTATAAAAGTCAATATTTATGCTTTAAGTTTTACAGACTTGGTAGATTTTCTGTGGAGCTTCAGTAGAAAGGCAGGGGTGTAATTTAAACAAAGTAAAAAGGCATGGATGAGTTCTGATCTACTTCAGTGAAGGAAAAACCCAAATTCATGATGTTTATATATATACACATATATGTGTGTATGTGTGTGTGTGTATAGTAAAGTAAGTTTTATAATCAATAAACCAGCTATTTCATTTTATCTAACTGCAAGATTATTTTAAGATTCACATGATTTGGTAAGACACTGAAAATTTTAGAAAATTTCAATCACAAGACAATAGAAGAAGAATGTGCTTGCTATTTTTCTATATTCTCTTCACAATTTGTTAATAACCATTCAAGGTCCATTCAGTGAACATCAGCTATGCAGCTGTTCATCTATCTGACAATAAAATGGACTGCTGCTACTTTGCAATATGTAATATTTACAAAACTAGAGAATTGCAGCCAAAATACTATCTAATTAATCAGTTTTACATGTTTTTTCTCTTTTTTCTCCTGCAGTAAGTAGCAGGTGTCTCTGAGAAGTACGCTCAGTTTATAATCTTAAGCATGTAATATCAGACATAAAAAATACAAATTAAAAAGAGGACTGTTGTCATGAAATATGATTAAATTTATTCTAGTCTCATACATATAGTGTAATATTTCATTTCATTAATTAAAATACTCACTCCTGATTTTTTTCTGCCATTTCATTTCATTGTAAAGATCTTCTGTCTGTTGGAAAAAGTCATTCACTTTGCTTCCTTGCTCATCCCTCTCAGTCATGTTGAATACACGACTTTTGGATTCTCGAGTAAGATATTCACATATATTTGGAACAGGGAAAACAATCTGTTCCATAGTTCTATCATGACGAACAATCTGAAATATAAATTTGTGGTATCCTTAGATTTCTAAGCATTTGAATCTAAGTCTACTTTTTTTTTCCTTTTAGCATGAATATATATAATATAAACTATGAAACTGAAGAATTCATTTAAATAAAATATGTGCCTGATGTTTAATGCTTTCCTCCTGAACAATAAGAATTAACACTTTTTATCTTTCTGGATTAAAGTTATGTTTTGACAAACCCATAGTTATAGTCTCTGACTCAATGTATTAAAAGGATTTCTATAAAGACAAAAGATAAGGGGGAAATAGAATGATGTTTTAAAAAAGAGAGACAGTGTTCTTTGAAAGACCTTTGGAGATTTTTAACAAGTTAAACATCTAACAATTTCACTGAGAATTCTTGATGGATTCCTGATAACTTTTGGGAAATAGGAAATTTTATGATGCCTCTACTATACTTGGAAAGTTTGGATACTTTACATTGTGAATTTTCATATTTTTATATTTAGAACCATGCAGTTAGCCTGTAATGACTCTCAGTATATATGTGCTAGTCTCTACATGAATTCTACAGATTGCCAAAAAAAAGGAAAATAATTGGAATTTTGTATACTACAAAAGATACTTACATGTTAAAAAGAAGTGAAAGTACCCTTAACATAAAAGCTACCAAAGTGACTACTTTCAAAGTGTGACATACTAATCAATGAAAATTCTACCCAAAAGATCATGATAGAAAAGTGTTGGATTTCATTAAAAATTGTGTTTTAATGTAGTATTCCAATAAATAAATATAGCTTTCCAGATATCATAGCACTGAAATTTGATTTTGTATTAAATTTATCTTCATATTAGTCTGATCATTCCTATTAGTTTGTCATGTCCTTGATGGCAGTGACCTTATTTATGTATATATCTACCTCAGTATCTGAGGCAATGTACTACATTTGGAAGATATTTAATAATTAGTTGGTTCATTCATTCAATAAAAATTAACTCAGCTCCTCATCTGCAGAGCATTGTGTTCAAGGAACTAGGCAAAATAAAACATTTAGATAAGAAATGAACTTACAGTCTAATAAGAAGGTAAGAAAAATATTCCAATCTTCCTTTAAAAAGATTACTATAAATAAATAATTTATATGGTGTTATGAGTTTCTAAGAGATGCATTATATGTCTCATTATTTAAAGCAATGAATATATTGTTGTATTCTTTGTACAACATAAACTCAGGCACACATATGTCCTCATTACTCTTGACTTCCCTAATTGGGAATCAGATAATTCAGACAGGGACCGAACTAAAGCTCTTGGGATGTACACATAGACATGATTGGTGATAACAAAATTTCAGGGTCTTTCTTCATCCTCTTAAGGGAGAAGGGATGTTTTCATATATTACAGAAGAACTTTTGAAAGGCTAGAATGTTGGACCAAAAGCAACAAAAGCTCAGAATGAGAGAAAAGTCTGAAAATTTTGTCATATGAGTAATGGTTGTTTAGTGAAGGTATTTAGCATAAGGTCATGATAAAAGGAGAAAATATTAATGAGCTTCCAATACTTATAAGAATGACTATAATGGGAGTAAACATTGGATATTAATTTTCATCTAGATCAGTGAAGAACAGTTTCAGGTAAGCAAGTTTCTGCTCAGCATAAATAATTTTCTAATAATTATAGTGGCCCCCAAATGAAATGCTGCAAGTAGAGAATTCCTCATCATTGGAAGCAATCAAGCAAAATTTGGAAAATAGTGTCAGGGATTACTGTACTGAGTTGCCAGTTGGAATTTTAGGGTCTCTTTCAAGTAAAAAAGTTCAATATAGAATCTAGGATTCTATCATTATTATTATTATTCTATTCTATTAAAAGATTAATGTAAAATATATATCACATCAAATTCTCCATCAAATTCATTATAGTATACCAGCCCTGAGGTCAGGAAGACCTGAGTTCAAATCTGACCTCAGATATTTAACACATCCTAGCTGTGTGACCTTGGGCAAGTCACTTAACCCCAATTGCCTCAGGGAAAAAAAAAAGCATTACAGTAGTTTTCCAGAATGTCTCTAGTGAGCAATATTTTGAAATAAACTTGTTATTATTTGTGCCTAACAATAATGAACCAATAATAAAACTTTTCCTTTTAGAATTTTATAATATAAAGTTTCATTGATTCAGAATAATTTTCCTTTAGATAGTATGGATAAATACTATTTCCAAAGGTGTGAAAATTAATTAGGAAAGTATTATGCATTGGACTAGAAGATCCCTGGTATTCTAACTATGAAAATGTGTGAATCTTAGCATTTGGGATATGGCATATGGACAACTGAATATTTTTTTTGATGAAGATAAAACTTACTCTCTCTTTTTGCAATGTAAAATGGAAGCATTTTTCATTTTCTGGATTTGGAATACAAAAGGTTCTTATTTCTCAAAAAGCTCTGAATCTTGGACTTTTTTCAATGAAGAGATATTCTAGGGTTTTTTGTTTTGGTTTGGTTTGGTTTTTTGCTGAGGTAATTGGGGTCAAGTGACCCAAGATCATACAGCTAGGAAGTATTAAATGTCTGAGGCCAAATTTGAACTCAGGTCTTCCTGACTTCCCGCTGGTGGTCTATCCACTGGGCCACCTAGCTGCCCCTGAAGAGATAATCTGAACTCCAATTTTCTTGCCTCCAGGAAGGAAGGCAAATTATGCCTCTTTTCCTGGAATTTTGTCCACCCTCCTCCTAAAAAAAAAATGGCATTAATTCTGTGGATAATAAGAGAATGTTTCTTTTTCATCTTTGGAATATGCATGTGAAAAAAGCACTGCCTTGAGAGTTAGAACACTTGGTTCCAAATTCTAGCATTGTTAGTTCTCCCTTTGACCTGCCTCATATCATGCACATAAAAATAAGCACTGGAATGAATAAATCTATGGATATAAATTAAGAATAACAGATAACCATTGCTCTCTTCACTTTTGTCTGATTAGCTTTGCTAACTGATCTCAAGATGATACCTTAGTGACTAAAAAATATGTTTCTCAAGGTACATCTTATATTTGTATTGATTTCATGCCTTCTTTACTTCTACCTTTAAATGTCTGACAACATGAAGGTGCACTAAGGTAGGCCTAGATACTAGATATGAAAATCAAAATGGTTTAGCTGGTCCAAGTTCATGACATTATCTCAAAATATTGTTGGTCCTTTCTCTGTTTTGCTCACCTTGAATATTTATTTGTAAAATCTTTGAATTCTAATTTAACAAGGTTTTTGCAATTAAAAAAGGAATCACTAATTAATGTTTACATTAATTACAATGATTCTTTTAAATATTATTGCTCTGCCATCATTTTTCTAATTTATAACATTAAGGGCTAGGAAAAAAATCTCTGGCTTTTAGAAGTGTGTATTCCTACTTCCCATACATCAATCCACAGACTTTTCTAATATAGGCATAACAAGCTAAATCACTTATTCTGTCTAATTTTCCTAGAAATATTTGACTACAATCAAAAATAAAATTGTTATCTATCTTATTTATCCTCATCCAATAAAAAATAATACATTACTTCAATTTGCGCTGTATGGTTAGCATAATATTTCAAAGCTTCATCTCCTTCCTCTGGATCAGACCCTGGTTTAAGCATCTGCTGTAATGCCTTATTATGGCGAGCCAGCTAGAAAAAAAAATGCAAAAGAGTAAGTTTATTTCTTTAGACTTACAGAAGTAATTATTGAAGCATATTCTTTTTTAAAAAAATTGTCTTAGTATATCATCACTATCTCTAGAAATCTATCTATCCCGGAAAAAAAAAAGTCAACAAATTATAGAACAGCTACACTTAAACACTTAATGTGATCATGAAATATATAAATATTTCATTATATATTTTCCAGTATCATTACTGACTTTTTTCAGCTACTAGTATTAGCAATCTTTTATTTTTGGTTCATTTTTCAGAATATTTTTATTCATAATGTTATAATCATTTTAACACTGTTCTCTTGGTTCTGCTATTTCACTTTGCCTCACAGAAAGCATTTTTTTCTTTCTCTATTTTATATTGAACAATAATATTCCATTACATCCATATACCATTACATTCATATACCACAATTCATTCAGCAATTCTCACATTTGTTTCTAGTTATTTTCTATTAATATTTTGGTAAGTACTTTATTGGATCTTTATTCCTGTGTTAGATCTTCTTCAAATATATTGCCAGGAAGGGGATCACAGGATGATAAACTGTATTTTTCAGGCCATATTTTCTTTTTTTTTTTTTTTGCTTTTTGCTGAGGCAATTGAGGTTAAGTGACTTGCCCAGGGTCACACAGCTAGGGAATGTTATGTGTCTGAGACCAGATTTGAACTCAGGTCTTCCTGACTTCAGGGCTGGTGCTCTATCCACTGCGCCACCTAGCTGCCCCCCATTCAGGCTATATTTTCAAATTAACTTTCCAATTTGTACATATATCCATATAGTTCCTGAGGTTTGATTTAAATTAATTACAGTTCTAACAAATTTTCTCTTTCAAGAAGCATAAAGATGAGGCATTGAGACAGATAATGGGAAAAGCTTCCCCAAAGTAGGAATGAAAAAGTTTCTGGCTCTGAGGGACTTAGGAAAGCCAGGTGATCCTGAGTAAGTAATTAGCTTTCTTATCTGTAAAATGGAGATTATAACAACATCTTCACAGGGCTATTTTTTGAGGACCAATTGAGATAACATTAAAGTGAACTGGAAATTTTAAAATATTAACTACTACATAATAGCTATCTGCAATGTTCTAGTTGTGAAAACCAATAACATTTTGTAATTATAATTTGCCTTAAGAAAGCAGAAGAAATAGCCAAGGTAGATCAACAGTATTAAGATTTGCTTGCTATTGATCTACATAGGGTATTTAACTTTGATGAAGATGGAAAAGTGCTCATTTTTAAAGAACATTTTCCATTTGAGTAGCCCTACTTATTTTCCTTTATATACCTTTGTACTGTTTCTGTTATACTGTGCCAGCTTTCTCTACTATATGCTCTTGTTGTAGTAAGGGTTAGAAAAGGAGAGGAGATGACTTTTACTCAATATGTACCATTTTATTTACTAATTATCAACTGCCATGGATCTGTATATGTGTAGGTGCATAATTCAATATATACAATTATATAATAATACATGTGAATATATATGAAAACTCAATAAGAGTCAATAATGTGACATGAAAACTAATGGGAAGTCTATATACACATATATATATATATATATGCATATCTGTATTTAAATGATCAGACATTCTATGGAAGGTGAATGTGGCTGTGAAGAAATACTGTAGAAGGAAGAGACTAAAAGTGAGATCAATTAGGAGACTATCTGCCATATCCCAAATGAAAGTTGATGAGAGCCTAAGCTATATAAATAAGAGCATAGCAATAAGACTGGATATGGAAGTTAGGGGAAAAGAGATAGGGCTAAAGATAAGGATGTGAATTGTGATTGAATAAAAGATAATAAGGATGTCCAATGTATAAAGATTTTGTTGAAATATTCCAATCTCTCCTATCCTCCAATTTATCCTCCATATAACTGACACAGTCATCTCTCTAAAGCATGTCTGATCTAGTTATATACATAATATATGTGTATCTACTCTGTAGCTGTTTTGGCTATCACATCTTTGCTGATTTACGTCAAATGAATGTATATGTATATACATGTGTATGTATAAATGCATATGTACACATATATATACATGCACACATATATGGATATATACAATATATACCTATGCATGGATATATGCATAAACATACATATATATACACACATTACATATTTTACATGAACTGCTATATAGCAACGCTTATTAAATATTTATTTATTTTGTATAATGTTTATTGTGTATAATGTTCAGTACCTAATGTACTTTATATACATACATATTCACAAAGATATAGATGCCTAAACAATTGATAGCTAGTAAACTTTGTGTGTTGGGCAAATGCTATTTTCTCTTCCTTCCTCAAACTTGATCAAGTAGAGCACACTGTAGGAAGTGCTGGCAAAATGAATCAGGAACAATAGTGGAAACGCACAGAGAAGTACAGGAGAAACAAATAGCATCATGCTAATGAAAAGTGCCATTCCATTCATTACTCAGAACATTCAATGGTTTCCTATACCTCTAAGAGGGAGGTCCTAAACATTTTTTGTATCTTGGATCCCTTTGGGAATCTGGTGAAACCTGTACGTTCCTTTTCAAATAATGTCATTAAGTACATAAAATAAAGGAGACTACAAAGGAAATCTATTGTATTGAAATACAGCCAAAATATTCTAATAAATTAATATGCCTATTAGGATAAAACATAGATTCTTCAGGTTAACATTTGAAGCCCTTTTTATGTGGATGCAGCCTCTAGCTTCTGGAGCTTTGTATATCATCTGTTTTCACACACTACACTCCAGCTAAAATGACCTACTTGTTCATCCTGAAACTTGACTGCCATCTCTTTCCTCTGTGCCCTTGCCTAGAACTCTAACTTCATGTCTAACTGGACTTCACTTTCACCTCTGCCTCTTACAATCTCTGGCATCTTTCACAGTTCAGCTCAAGTGCCATATCCTTTTACTGATAATCCCAGTTGTTAAGTGCTATCTTTTCCTTCAATTATCACTTATTACATATGTGTACATATTATATCCCTCCATTAGAATACAAACTCCTTGAGTGTAAGGAAGTTGCTTTCTTTTTTGCTTTCCTATGAACTATAAGAACTATAGTTCCTAGAATTATGTCTTATAAATAAGAAACTCTCAATAGAAGCACTCCTTAAGACATTCAAAAGAATAAACAAAAAAAAATTTTTTAAGTATTATTGAGGACTTTAGAATTTTGCACCGCAGTTACTTTCTATTTACTCTCCAGAATTTTTATTTATGAAAACACAAGTTATCTGAAGCCACCTAACAACAGATTATGTCTAACAGCATATGTGACATTTTGTACCCAAAGTGTGCCACTTCTGTAGCAAGAAGATGAAAGGGTTTTTCCTCATATTTTTTTTTAAAAAAAGGGCTGTTCATTGTATTTAGCCTAAGTTCAGAAGACTTGTAATGCTTTTTAAAAAATTGTCAGTTATTATTTTCATTATTCTCTTAATTCTGTTCTCTTTACTTCTGCATAGTGTTTAATTTCAAAAAATGTATATCAAAAATGTTTTGAGTAATAATAGTATAATTGAAATATGCATTAGTCTGTTATTGTTGTTGTAATATGTGATTTCATTAATAAAGAGGACTGCCAATGAGAAAACTTTCTACCAATGCAGATTAGCCATTGTTCCACAATATGGTCTTAGTTTTCTGAAATTCTGAAAAGTTAAGGCTCATGGTAAGAGAGTCATTATTTGTCAGAGTAAGAGCTAAACCCAAGTTTGCTTGTATCTGAGGCTTTTTATCCATTATTCCATGCTATCTCTCAAAATAATACATAGCTTCTTATGCCTAAGGTTCTCCATCCATTATTCCATACTGTCTCAAAATATATTCATAGTCTTCTAAAGCTGATAAAGACCACATTAATCTGAATGTTGTCACAATTTTTTAAAAATCAGTCTCATTATCTTATAGCAAATATGTCATTTTGGCAAAAATCACTTCAATATTTATATTTATGTGTGTATTAAAAGCACAATTAACATAGCTTAGTGGGCTAAATACCTTATCAAAAATTCTGTATCATCACATCCTATTTTATCTAATTATGGCTTGCAATTTAGTGCATATGTGACTTTGATTGAGTCATTTAATCTAGATCCTTTTTATTCTTTCTAGCTCTTTGAAAAGGGAAAAATCAAAGAATTATGTTCAAATATCAGGTAATGGAAATAATACAATTGCCACTGGGAAATTAATATTTCTCACAATTTTGTAAGCAAAGGTATAAACAAAATTGGTATTTTATAGATGAACTGCAAAACAACTTTGTTTCTTAGGGGTTTCTAAACCAGATAATTGAGTAAAAACCTAATTGCTTCCATATTCTAACGAGAGTCTATATAGCACAATTTTCAGCAATCAAGGTACACATGTTAGATATCATATAATATTTAAAACTTCAAAGAGTATATTTCTACACAGAATATTTAAACTAGAATGACCTAGTCCCTTTATACTAAAGAAAAAATTAGTTACTAAAGGAGGAATCTTTGACTCACATCACACTTTTCACCTGTAAACTGCCATTTGTCCTTCCTTACACTATACTATGCAAAAAAATTTAATAACAGCAATACTTAAAGAAAGTAATAGCATTATTACCAGTCTCCTATTTACAATTCAAAGTTGAAACAATTTTGGAAGTTATAGCAATGCAAAAATGGCATATCTATGGAGAGTGGTCAGAGTGAGAAATCCAATTTAAACCCTAATTAAAAACTGACAAGCAGCTAATGAAGATATTCAATGATAGGTATCCTATGAAACCTAACCTTATTACTTAAAATGACCCTAATAACTGTACTTGGAATTAATGGCACTCACTTCAAGACATGATCTGGAAGACTAACCAACAAAAAGTTTCAAAAATCAATTTTAGCAGTAATGAGAGACTGAACTAAGAATACAATACATGTTAAAATGAAGAAATACCATTCATGGCAAAATTTCAAATCTTGGAAAATCTTGTCATCTCCACAATTATTATCGTTATAATATGTATTTCAAATAAGTAAAACTGAATCAGTGAGCATTTATTGAAATGTTATTATATGCCACCCACTGTGAAAAGATCTGATGATAAAAAGAAAGGCAAAAACAGTCCTTTTCTTCAAGGCAGAGACTCATAATTGAATGAGGGAAGCAACACAGAAAAAACTTTGCATGAATGTATGTACACAGATAAAGATATATTTAAGCTAAATTGGAGGTAATCTCAGAGTAAAGCCAATAGTAATGAAGTGTACAAGCCAAGGCTTCTTGCAGAAGGTAGAATTTTAGCTGAGACTTGAAAGTAGCCAGGGAAGCCGGGAGATAAAGATAAAAAGGGAGAGGATTCTATTAAAAGGTATGGAATCAGGAAATTGGTTATCATATGGAAGATAATAATGTATGTAAGCAGTAGCATAGTGTAAAAAAGGTAGGTGGGAAGTGGCCAGGTTTTTTAACATTTGATCCCAGAGATATTGGAAATCCACTTAAATATATGGAGTGTGGTGTGAAAGTGTGAGTTATGCATTTTAGGATGATTACTTTAGCAGATAAGGGGAAGATAGACTGAAGAAGTGAAAAACTTAGGACAGGTAGATCAGGAAGAAGGCTATTACAATTTCCCTAGTATAAGATAATGAGGGCCTGCACTAGGGTGATGGCTATTTCAGAAGAGAGGTTTTACAAATGCAGAATTGACAGGACTTGAGAACAAATTGGATATAGTGGGGGTAAGAGTGAGCAAAAAAAAAAAAAAGAGTGTTTCAAGCTAAGAGGTCTGGGAATATATAGCCTGCTCTTAGTAGTAAAATGGAAAATCAGAAGAGAGAAAGTTAAGGGAAAAGACATTTCTGTTTTGGACATGCTGAATTTAATATGTCTATGGAATATCCAGTTTTAGATAGATAAAAATGTGAGAATGAAAATCAAAGTAGAGATTAAAGCTAGATAAATAGATATAAGAATCTATCTATATAGAGATGATAATTTAATAAAGGCAGCTAGGTGGTACAGTAGATATAATGCTATGCCTGGATTCAGAAAGATCAGATTCAGCCAAAGGTATTAACTAGTTGTTTGACTGTGGATAAGGCATTTAAACCCTGTCTGCCTCAGTTTCCTCAGTTGTAAAATGGGGATCATAATAGCACCTCCCTCCCAGGGTTATGAAAATCAAATAAGATAATTATTTGTAAAGCTCTTAGCAAAGTGCCTGGCACATAACAGGTACTTAATAAATCTTTTTTCCTCTATTCCCTTCTTCTAATCCATGGGAATAACAAGATCATCAAGTGAGATAGCAAAGAGGGAAAAAGAAATAGTGCCCAGGATAGAACTTTGGAGGATATATGTGGTTAAAGGGTGTGACATGGGTGAAGATCCACAAAAGAGACTGAAAAAGGATGGTCAGGCAAGGAGGAAGAGTGTCAAGAGAAAACAATGACAGGGTAACCAAGAAATTAATATGAATAATAGCATTCATCTTAAAGTTCTCAAAGAACTTTGTATATGTTAACTCATTATAATTAATTTATTATGCTCATTTTATAAATGAAGAAAATTGGGCACTGAATGGTCAAATGACTTGCCTAGGGTCACACAGCTAAAATGTCTGAACTTGAGACAATCAGTTCTGACTCTCAAGTCCTTGACTCTATCCACTGAAGAGAAAGCACTGCCCTCAAAGAAACACACCAATTCAATAAGCCATATGTTAAGAGTCAGCTGTGTGAGAGGTATACCATGCTAGTTGATACAAAAAACCATAAATACCCCTTCTTCTCAAAGACTTTAAATTTTATTGTCTTTCTATATCTTTCAAATATTATGCCCACAGAGGCCGCACACTATAGTAGTTAAAGATCTGGTCTCACCTGGAGAGATTTATATGAACTGATGCTAAGTGAAGTGAGACAAATAGTTAAATTTTGCCTCTTAAGAATCTGAAGTCACATTTGAACCCAGTCCTTCTTAACTCCAGGCCTAACACTCAATCCCCGGAGCAGCCTTCCAATTCCTAAGACTTCTATTTAAGGTGGTCTCTTCAGGACATATCCTCATTCCTCTCCAGGCTATATTCAGGAATTTCTCCATGAACCTCTCTTTCCCTTCACAATTTCCTTGTATGTGCTATCTTCTCCCTTTAGAATATAAGCTCTTTGAAGATGAAGAATTGTATTCTTTCTAATCACATTTTTATTTCTAGTGTTTAGTACAGTACTGTAACAGCAAGTTCTTAATAAATGTTTACTAAGCTGAAATACATATATATATAACATATACACAAATATGTGCATATAAACTTGTATGTATATACATGCAAATTCTAATATCTTTGACTATATATTCATATTAAAAAGATAAATATTTCAACATTATATATAATACATACATAATATGCATGCAGGAGAGATTTCATCAATGTTGGAAGCTCCCAATACAAATATTTCCCTTGCAATGCCAATCTCCTTCTAAAATGCAAATTACAGTCTTAAGGAGTTACCAGGACTACTGAGAGGTTAAATGACTAACCAGAGTCAAATTGCCAAAATATGGCAGATATGAAATCTGAAATTTATCACATCTTCCTGACTCTTTATCTGCTACCTCACTTTGCCTCTTTAGGTAGCCATCTATATCGGTATCTATATCAACCTGCATATAGACAGGTGGAATGATGGGTAGAGAGCTAATCTCAGAGTCAGGCAGACATGGATTCAAAATCTATCCATGACACATATTGACTCTGTGATACTGTACAGCCTCTCAATGCATAGATAATTTTTAAAGACTTTAAGATTCAGTACAGGTGTAAACATTCTTTGCAAAGGGAACATCATCACCAAGAATACTGATAACAATAAAATCATAGATTTGACCCAATGGGTTGTATAGTTTATATTTGTTAATGTGAAAATATATTTATATAACATATAAACACACAAATCTGAATTTATGACAGCATTGATTAATTCTGAATTGATATATCTACTGATTTATTCAAATACAGATGAGCAGATCAATTTTAACATTTGGGCCAGCCTTCTCTTAGCAAATTATTTAATTTCTTTCTTAATTATTGAAATTTTAATGCATATTTCAAAGGTAGTCCCCGTTAGTATAAGTATGAAAAATCAAGATATTGTAGCTAAGAGTCATTCAACAATAACTATTTTTAGTGTTCTTTCTGGATTTCCATTTGTAAAATTTTCCAATTTAAGTAGCAATTTATTTTCTAGTGATTTGGAGGTGAGATAAGGATTTAAATCATAAAGAATTGATTTTTTATACCCTTATTTGAATCACTGAATAATTATTTTGTCATCCTAATATTCTAATTACAAAAAAGTCTCTTTTATTAGAAAATAAACATAAATCAAAAGGATATTAAACCATGGTAGGGTTGTGACATTAATTTAGTGACTGAAATAACAGCATCATGCAAAAACCAATTTGTTTTCATGGTAGACTTTCTTTCTGGGTAGTACTCTCAGTTGGCAAAGCACTGAGCTAAAGCCTGTTAATAGACTGGGTGGTTTTTATCACTGACTCCTGAGTGAGGGGTCATTTTGAATGGAAAGAAATTAAACAAGGCAAGTGAACAATAATTGCAATAGTTCCCATTTATATGAGAATTTTACAGTTAATAGACTACTCTATAACAACCTAATAAGGGAAAGGTATAAAAAAGGGGGAGAAACTCTAAAGGGGGGGAGGACTATTTGAGGGAGGTGGTCATCAAAAGCAAAATACTGGGGAGGAGAGAAGGGAGAAAGGGGAAAGGTAAGAGGAAAACAACTTAGGGTAAATAAGATGGCAGGAAATATGGATTTAGTTATTTTAACTGTTAATGTGAATGGGATGAACACTCCATAAAACAGAAGCGGATAGCAGACTGGATTAAAAGCCAGAATCCAACAATATGTTGTTTACAAGAAACATATCTAAAGCACAGAGATACATACAGAGTGAAGGTAAAGGGCTGGTGTAGAATCTATTATGCTTCAGGTGAACAAAAAAAAAAGCAGGAGTAGCAATTCTTATTTCAGATCAAGTAAAAGCAAAAAATAGATCTAAGTAAAAGAGATAAGGAAGGAAACTATATTTTACTAAAGGGTACCATAGATAATGAAGCAATATCAATACTAAACATATATACACCAAGTGGTATAGCATCCAAATTCCTAGAGGAGAAGTTAAGAGAGATGCAAGAAGAAATAGACAGCAAAAGTATACTAGTGGGAGATCTCAACCTTGCTCTCTCAGAATTAGATAAATCAAACCACAAAATAAATAAGAAAGAAGTTAGGGAGGTAAACAAATTGTTAGAAAAGCTAGGTATGATAGATCTTTGGAGAAAACTGAATGGAGACAGAAGGGAGTTTACTTTTTTTCTCTGCAGTTCATGGAACTTATACAAAAATTGACCATGTGTTAGGACATAAAACCTCAAAATCAAATGCAGAAAGGCAGAAATAGTAAATGTATTTCTTTCAAATCATGATGCAATAAAAATCATATGCAATATGAGGCCAGGAGAAAATATACCAAAAGTTAATTGGAAATTAAATAATATAATTCTAAAGAATGAATGGGTGAAGGGGCAGCTAGGTGGCGCAGTGGATAGAGCACTAGCCCTGAAGTCAGGAGGACCTGAGTTCAAATCTGGTCTCAGACACTTAACATTCCCTAGCTGTGTGACCCTAGGCAAGTCACTTAACCCCAATTGCCTCAGCAAAAAGCAAAAAAAAAAAAAAAAAAAAGAATGAATGGGTGAAAGAGCAAATCATAGACACAATCAATAATTTCATCCAGGAGAATGACAATAATGAGACAACATACCAAAATTTGTGGGATATGGCCAAAGCGGTTCTCTAGAGGCTTACTTGCATAAAATAAAGAAAGAAAAGATCAATGAATTGGGCTTACTATTTTAAAAATCTAGAAAAAGAACAAATTAAAAACCCTCAATTAAATACCAAATTGGAAATTCTGAAAATAAAACAGAAGATTAATAAAATTGAAAATAAGAAAACTATTAAATTAATAAATAAAACTAAGAGTTGGTTTTATGAAAAAACCAACAAAATAGATAAGCCTTTAGTTAATTTGATTAGAAAAAGGAAAGAGGAAAATCAAATTGTTAGTCTCAAAAATGATAAGGGAGAACTTTCCACCAATGAAGAGGAAATTAGAGCAATAATTAGGAGTTACTTTGCCCAACTTTATGCCAACAAATTTGATAATCTAAATGAAATGGAGGTATATGTACAAAAATACAGACTGCCCAGGTTAACAGAAAAGGAAATAAATTATTTAAATAGCCCCATTTTAGAAAAAGAAAAAGAACAAGCTATTAATGAACTCCCTAAGAAAAAATCTCCAGGCCATATGGATTTAGATGTGAATCCTATCAAATATTCAAAGAATAATTAATTCCAATACTATATAAACTATTTGAAAAAATAGGGAAAGAAGGTGTACTACCAAATTCCTTTTATGATACAGATGTGGTGCTGATAGCTAAACCAGGTAGGGTGAAAACAGAGGAAGAAAACTATAGACCAATTTTCCTAATGAATATTCATGCAAAAATCTCTGGAAAAGTCTCCCTATTCTTGCTGCCCCTAGAAGAGGTAATACTTTACCCACTGCCAGATCATCAAAAAGACCTTCCTTCATCCATTTTTTCCTCTTACAATTCCTCCTTCATTGCTTTCCATGATAACCTTTTTTATTCATAGATCTAGTTATACTATGCTTGTTCAAAATTATTCATTAACTCCCTATTGTCTTAGCATTCAAGATTACTCACAATTTGGAAATATTCTGTATTTTACCCATATTTCATACGAGTCTTTTCCATGTTTTCTATGCTCCAGATCAATTTAACTACTTACGTCCCCCAAATACTTCCCTGCTTCCACACTTATCCTAATGTTGTTCTTAAATGCTCTCTAGGCTACTGAATTCGTCCTTGTTCTTAAAAGCCTCCTCTATAAAGCTTTAAGCAATTCCTAATCTTCCAGTTGCAAGTGACCTTCCCCAAAATATAGTACTCTTTAATACTATTACAATGAATTATTTTCCATTATAATTATTTGTGGACAGGAAGGAAATGAAAATTTCTACAGTATCAATTATGTGCCACATACTGTGCTATGCACTTTATATATAGTATTTCACTTAATCTTCACAACCAGAAAAGTAGGTGCTATTATTGATCCATTTTACAATTCAGGAAACTCAGGCAAATAGAAATTAAATGACTTGTCCAGAATCATACAGCTAGTTAAGAGTATGAGACTATATTTGAACTAAAGACTTACTAAGTGTAGGTCCAGAGCTCTATATAATGTGCTATCCATATGCTCATATATAAACATATATGTATGTGTCATCTCTACTAAACTCAAATTTCATGAAAACAGGTCTTATTCATACTTTGTATGTTCTGTATCTAGCACAATGCCCTAAACACAAGTATTTAACAAATATTTTTAAAATTGAATCCCACTTTCAGAGTCCTAATCCTAGTATCACTAACAAGATGGGAGAAAGGATGGCATGAGAATGTTAAAATTAGGGGGAACCTAGAACATTGCCAGGAACTTAGCCAAGCCCCGTTATGGATAACTGAAGTAGATTCTAATAACTTCAAAGCACTAATAAATACTACCCTTAGAAGTGATTAATTTTCAGGGATAATGTAACTATTGAAGCAGTCAAGTATGTCAACTGAATTGAAACTTATGCCAGGACCCCTCTGCAGGAATCATGAACAGACTTGTCCTCAGAGAAAATTGAGAATGAACAACAACAGGAGTTCATTTCAGGGGGGGGGAAGCTACAAATGAATGAATAAGTATTTGCAAAGAGTTGTCTCAGGAACTGTGATATATGTGAGGAATACAAATGCAAAGGCAGAAGTTCATTCCCTCAAAGGACTCACATTTTAATAGGATATGACAACACAAAAAGAGAGAGCAGTGGCCTAGGAAGTATATTGTGACTGAGGAAGTCACACAGATGGTGAATAGAACAAGAGGGCAATGATCAAACCTGCTTTTTCAGAAAGAAAACAAGAAATGAGAAAAGGGAAGTGCTAGGGAGGGATAGAAAAGGGAATGGGAAAAAACTTCCTACTGCAATGCAGATAGAAAAATGAACAGGCAAAGAGAGCATGGTTGGATCTAATACAGGCTAAATATATTAAGTCCTTATGAATTAGGACAGGCTGGTCCCAGATTTCCAAAGTTCATCCATGTTTTCTGGAGGAACAATGGGAAGCTGCAGCAGTGGCAGTAGTATAGCATAAAATTAATGCTATACTAACTCAGTTTTCTGCTTAAATATCTATTCAATATCAGGTTAATAACTAAAATTTTTTATACTATCCAATGGCTTTAACATTGTAACTGTAGTGGATATAATTCACTCAGTTCTTCTTTAAGACTGATTTCTAATACCACTTCACAGGTTCTGAGTCAATTGTAATGGGGTCTCTGAGTAAAGATAAGCAATCATTTTTCTGAGTACTAATAGCATTTGAATGATATCTTCTCTATCTTTCCTAGACCAGGTTAAATAAGGAATAATAGCATACATGAGAACCTTCTGGCTGTTCCATTAGCCAAATGACAAACAAATGTTCTGGTAAGCAACTTCTCTTCAACAGAAAAGAATGCAGTAGTTTGAAGAAGACATTTTTCAAAAATGCTTCCGGAAATAGGAGCAAACTGGTTCTGGCCTGTGGCACTGCAGTCAACAATCATTTGCAGTCATTCATTCCCTGCCAACCATTTATTTGCCTCAGCATCTGGCTTTCACAGCAGTAGGCCTCTTGTAAATGAAAAACAAAATGAAATGTAGAAGCTCAGAGTTGGAAGAGGTCATCTGGGCACACGCAAAGCAGGAGTCCATTCCCAAAACAACATTCCTAGCAAGTATCCATTCAGCTTCTGTTAAAAGACGTTCGGGGATAGTTCAGGTCATTGATGTACAATTATAATTACTAGAAAGCTTTACCTTATATTGAGCAGCAATGTGCCATTGTATAACTGACTTTATATACTGCACTGCATAATTGTATAATAGCTAAAAAGCCACTGATCTTAATTTCCAAGATCAAATAGAATAAATATGACTATCCTTCCAGATGACAGACTTTCAATTACTTGAGGATGACTACTGCATTCTCCTTACCAATTTGCCCTGTGTGTTTCCTTATCTAGTTTTTAATGATTGGTGTATTCAAAAGAATGGAATGGTCTGCTTGTCCCTGAGTAGTCAATTTGAAAGAAATTGCATGGCCCTTTGCCCTTCTGTGCACAACCTCACATTAGTGCTGATTTTGTTTTGCTTTTTTCCACAGATGCCACGGGAAGGTCCTCAGCTTCCACAGCTGAGACTTGGGTGGCCCAGCTGATGGACACATGAATGCTCTCAGCCTTTTTGATGGGGATACTACCAGTGGTTTGTGTAGGAAAAGTAAGCATTATAGTTAGATTGAAGAAGCCTGAGATTGTATCTGTTCCTTCCCAGGAATAAAGACCCAGACTAACTGTGAAGGCAGCATTTCCTGTGCTATTAAAAAAGGAAATGAGCATAGACTGGCATGACCTGTTCTTAAGTAAAATCATGCCAGTTCACAGGGATGACCACTTGCTGGGCACACAGAAATTGTTCATGCTCTGTGTTGGGCTTGGCTGAGATTTCTTGGAGGTTCCTTAACTTTTAGCTTCTATGATTTATTTTGTTTTTCATTTTAAAAAAGGTCCCTTGATGTCACAACTATGTGTTACCTCTCCAGTTATGTATTTCCTTATGCCCTTAGTTGACAGAAATCTTCCCCCTTTTTGGATATCACATCTCATTTTGTTTTGTCACTCACTAATACACTTCCTAACATTTTATAACTATCTTATTCTACTAAAGCTTTGAGAATAAGGGCCTATTATCTAAATGCTGTGTCCTCCCTATCCTGCTACCAGAAAATGCATAGTAAAAATCTATTGAAGTGGCCACATAACCATAAGATTTGGGGTTTCACTATTCTATTATGTAACTTCTAGAGGAAACAGTGATCTTAACTAAGAACCTTGGAAGCTACTTTTGGATTTCTCATTTACCTTTTTTGAAGGAATACAGAACACGCTTTACTTAATATTTCTCAATTTACCCATTCACAAAAAAGCAACGATTTTAGCAATGATAACTCAAAGAGAATTAAATGTATGTAAGATTTTAGGTTCCTAAAATAACTTGGGGTCTTAAACTAGAAAAAAAATTGATTCAAAGATGAAGTATTAATGGTTTTACACTGGACTATATATTAAACACAATACAAAAATGCTTCATTTATTTTTATGCTGCTCATGCTCCTAATTATAAAGTGGAAAAAAATGTTTGGAATTACAATGATTATTTCATAGCTATGTAATCTCCTAATATTGTCCCTGTTCTAGGAAATTCAATGTGAAATATGTAAATAACTCAAATTAAAAAAGAGAAGAAGGTGAGCAAAGAGAAAGTACTGTAATGTTTTTTAGCAGCTCTAAGATTCACTATATGAAAGCATTTTCAATTTCAGGATCTTATTCTGGAAAAAAGAAAACTGGGAGCAGCAGCTTGTCTTTATCCAGTCTTTAACTTCAATTAAGAAAAAAAAATAAATTTGTTAATTATTTTGGTACACTTAAATGAAAGAAAATCATTGCTCAAATAAATTTTAGTGTTTTAAGGGCAAATTTTATTTTTTAAAAAAAGGAAATGAAGTAACAAGACAAATTCCATCCCTCTTTATATAAGATTTCTGATCAGGCATAAAAAAATTAGTTTAACAAAACTGAAAAAGAAGCAATAAATTCTGTGCAGGAAACTTTCATTATTTGTTTTTATGAAGTCAAGTATACTTTTCATGTTAACTGGCAAATCAGAAATTAAATGACCAATGCTATAAAGAAAGAGAAGACAGAGAATTCTGGAAAGATGGTGTAGGTCAGAAAATTTCAAGCCCTCCAGAGCTCTCCAACAAACAAAACAAAATTGCATCTCAGGGCAAACATAGACAGGTGAAAAACAAATAAGACTGGGGCAGAACAGGAAACTCCTTGGATAACCAAGAAGACAAGAAGGAAGACCCCAGGTCTGTGGTTTAACTAGTGTAAAATACAAACACCTCCAGGCTAGCTCTAAAGAAACAGCCAGCAGGGACCCCTGGGCCAAGCTGAGTGGTCGCTTCAGCCCAAATCAAAGAAACCTTTACCTCCTGGGACAGCAAGGGAAGTCAGGAATCTGAGACCAGGGCAATTGAAAGAACCTCTAATTATAAAAAAAACAGGAGGCCCAGCTATGTTGAGACAAGGGCCTGGACAAGAAAGAACCAGCACATCACCAGCATTCATTTTCAGAGGAAGACATTGAAGTAAAAAACAAAAACAAAAACAAAACAAAACAAAACAAAACAAAAAAAAACCACCTCTCTTACTCCAAAGAATAAATGCCTATCTGTACAGAAAGAATTTATAGAAGAAATCAAAAAAAGACTTTAAAAATCAAATGAGAAGGGACAGCAAGATGGCACAGTAGATGGAGCACTGGCCCTGAAGTCAAGAGGACCTGAGTTCAAATCCAGCCTTAGACACTTAACATTTACTAGCTGTGTGACCCTGGGCAAGTCACTCAACTCCAAATGCCTTGCCAAAAATAAATCAAGTAAGAGAGATTGAGGGAAGACTTAAGAAATAAATAAGAACCACCCAAGAAGTCAATCAAATAGAAAAGGAGATCCAGAGTCTTAAAGAAGAAAATGATTTTTTGAAAATTAGAATTGGGCAAGGCGAAGCCAGTGAAGCTATAAGAATCCAAGAAATAACAAAACAAAATATAAAGAATGGAAAAATAGGAGAGAATGTGAAACAGAAGAAAAACATAAGAGATCTGAAGACCAGACCAAGAAGAAAAAACACAAGAATAATTGGACTACCTGAAAGCTGTGAACAAAAAAGAACCTTGACACAGTAATACAAAAAATAATCAAAGAAAATTGCCCTGAAGTGAAAGAACAAAAGGGGGAAATACACCAATCACCACCTCAAAGAGATCCTACAAAGAAAGCATATAGGAACATTATTACTAAATTTTGAAACTCCCAGATCAAAGAGAAAATTGTACAAGAAACAAAAAAGAAAAACAACAACAACAAAATCTCAATGCAAATATGCTAGAGTTTACCACTTGAATTGTATAAGATTTATCAGCAGCTATAACAAAAGACAACAGGCACTGGGATATTATATATCAACAATCAAAAGAGCTACACCTGCAGCCAAAAATATCATAGCTAGCAATATTAAGCATAATATTGATCAGGGGGAAAATGGACATTCAATGAACTCACAAATTTTCAGAATTTTGTCCCAAATGAATCTGAATTCAATTGAAAATTTAACATATATATAAGAGCCAACATCAAAGACTAATCTGAAAGGACTCAATAAGGAAAAACTTTTTTTTTATATGTGGAAATGTAAACTATATGTTTAAGATTGACAGTAATTGAGTACTCCAAAAGAAAGACTGGAATAGAGCTCAGTTTGATCTAACTCTAAAATGCCAAATCATCTATGAAAAGGTAAAAATAGTAAATATGCTATATGAATGAGGTGTAGAGGAAAAACCAACACAGAAGCATTAGATGGAGAAAGAAATCTGGTAGTTTTGAAAACTTGCTCACATTGGGAATGGGGTAAATAAGGCACAATACATTTATGTACCATGAAGGGTGTGCAAAGAAATAAAGGGGGAGGAAATAGGATAAAGTGGGATATAAAAGAGTGCATAGATTTAAGGCAAGACAAGTATGTATATTAATAGGAATGGGATAAAGAGGGAGGGAAAGGGTGGAAGGAGAAGATAGGGGAGGGATCCATGTATGGGAATATGTTAAGTAATAGCGCAAATTAAGAAGTAAAACTAAAGCAGATGAATTAAACTGGGTATGGAAAGAAGAGATACACACAAACACAATAAAAAGGAACAGGAGTAGTATCTATTGGGGGGGAAATTAGGGCTAGTAATCATTGATCTCAGACAAACTCAAAGATTGAATCAAGAGAGAAATGTACCTTATATGTGAGCTATATTAATATTGTTTTAGATGCATGTCTATGTATATGTATAAATATGTGTATGTATATAGGTAGGTGTATGTATGTATGTGTATATGTGTGTGTGAAAAAAAGCATGTGTGGGTATATATTTAGGTGGGTGTATGTATGTGTATATATATATACATATATAGATGGTATGTGTGTAGGTGGGTTTATATATATATATATGTATACGGATATATGTATAGATAAGTGTATGTGCACATGTATACATAAATACATTTCTGCTTAAGTGTAGCCTGCTAAGGAAAGACGGGGACAGGGAGGGGGAAATAAAAGGGGAAAAAAGAGTATAGTAAAAAATACACAGCAGAGAACAAAAGAATAACCTATAAGGAATCAATATAATGTCTATTATTTTATATGCTTTCTTGACATGGAAATTTATTGTTATATATTTTGAATTCTCTCAGATATTTTGCTTGGACACATGACAATGTTAGGGTGTTTTTTCTTTTTCTATTTTTTTTCTGTTTTTTTCTTATTCTATATTTGTTTTAAATACATTTTTTTTTAAAAAGAAAGACAAGAACTGGTTAATTACTAATTCTTTTTTTACTCAAAGTATAGTCAATTTAATGACGTGTATAAGAGATAGAGAATTGGCTTTGGTGTCAAAAAAAAAAGTTTGAACCCTTCCTCTGACACCTACTTTGGGTGATCATGGACAAATCACTAAATGTCTCAATACTCAAGGCAACTCTCTAGGACTATAAACTGCTGATCTGTACCACTAGGCTACTTTTCTGTACTCTGATTTCCCCATATCAATAAAATTATAGGCCTTGATCTGCATCTAGAACCATGCTGCAAATAAACATCAATTTAATTCAGTGATTTTCCCTGTTTTTTTTTTTTAACAGGCAATAAACAATCACTAAAGGAAATGTTTTCAAATATAGCCAACTCTTTTCTAATTAATGATGGTCCTGGAGACAATGTTAATAATTTTATTACTAACTTTATCAGGTTCCTTTGCTATTAAAAAATGTACAGCTTTGTTATAGTGCTGTATAATAATAACTGGAGTTATTTCTACATAGGACTAGTTTAAATTTTTTAAAATCATAGTATAATGAGACACTTTTAAAATATAGTCTTATCTTATTAGAAAGGTTGATTTCTTGGTGGAACTGTGAACGGATCCAACCATTCTGGAGAGCAATTTGGAACTATGCTCAAAAAGTTATCAAACTGTACATATCCTTTGACCCAGCAGTGTTTCTATTGGGCCTATATCCCAAAGAGATCTTAAAGGAGGGAAAAGGATCCACATGTGCAAGAATGTTTGTGGCAGCCCTTTTTGCAGTGGCTAGAAACTGGAAACTGAAGGGATGCCCATCAATTGGAGAGTGGCTGAATAAATTATGGTATATGAATGTTATGGAATATTATTGTTCTGTAAGAAACGACCAGCAGGATGATTTCAGAGAGGCCTGGAGAGACTTGCATGAACTGATGCTGAGTGAAACGAGCAGAACCAGGAGATCATTATACACAGCAACAACAATATTACATGATGATCAATTCTGATGCACATGGCTCTCTGCAACAAAGAATTGTCTCAAACCAGTTCCAACTGTTCACTGAAGAAAACCATATACATCCAGAGAGAGGGATATGAAATATGGACCACAACATAACATTTTCATGCTCTCTATTGAGGTTTGCTTGTATTGTGTTTCCTTTCTCTGATTTTCTTTTTTTTTTTTCTTGTAGATAGGATTTTTCTTGCACAACTTGTCAAGTATTTCAACATTATTAACATGTAGTGGACTTCCTGCCATTTAGGGGAGGGGAAGGGACTGGGGGTAAAATTTGTAATGGAAAGCTTTGTAAAGATCAATGCTGGGGAACTACGCATACATATGTTATACAAATAAAAAGTTTTAATAAAAAAAAAGAAAAAAAGAAAACTTGCCAAGAAAAAAAAGGGTTGATTTCATCCTCATTCCAATGACAAAAATATATTTTTTCCTAAAAAACATTTACTAAATAACACCCATTTTATCAAATTCCTAAATGTCTTTATGTTTGGTTGGAATGGATAAGGGAGAAGAAGTATTAATATGAAAGGACATAAATCCAGGAAAATTATGAACATAAGAATTATTGGAGGTTATCCTGTGGTGGGGTGGTGGTGGGAAGCAATATAGATGAAGCAATGGAGCAAGGCTTTCTGATAAATCTTAGATGTTCTATTAGGAGAATATACCTTAACACAAAAAGAATACTAGGTTACAGCAAGATCTGGCAAAAGTTTTAAAAAGATGATACCTCACACAGTGTCTTCAACATTATAGGCATTCAATAAATATTTGATGAAATCCCTTAAGAAACCCATAATCATCTTTAGATAAATGTACATATTAAGATTCCTTTCATCTTCCAGATTTCACATCAACTTTACCTATTGTAAAATATGCAGATGTTATTAATAGAATCAAGTAAACATGAAAACACTAGAACAAGGGATATGGGTGATAAAATGAAAACTAGAAAAGGTAGAAAAATAATTTCATTGAAACTTATCAGGAGGCAACTCGGTGGAGCAGGGGATAGAGCACCAGCCCTGAAGTCAGTAGTTCAAATCTGGCCTCAGACTCTTACCTAGCTGTGTGACCCTGGGCAAGTCACTTAACCCCAATTGTCCCAGCAAAAATAAATAAATAAGTAAAAACAAAAAACTTATCAGTAAATTTCATTTTCTATTAAAAATATAATCAAATATATCCATTTGCTCTTTTTAAAGCTTTTTCATGGGATCTCTTATCTTCGGTAATATTATCTAAATACATAAATACAATAAATAAATGAATCTAAATAGTAATGCTATCTGGGGCTCAAGTAACACTCCACCCTAATAAACTGTACAAAGGGAGCTATATATTTCACAGATTAAATTTTATCAATCTGAGGAGGAGAGTTTCCACAGCAACTTCTGAACTCAACGATTTTCAATTAGGCATTGTTACTGTGATCCTTTAAAATAATTTTTAAAAGATGATAATCATTTAAAAATGAAGGATTTTAAGTTCTACAAAAGTCATCAGACTATCAATCATACAAAAAGATCTGAGTTTTCTCAGGACTTTAGATCCTGTAAGATGTAGTAGGTAGAGTAGCAGACTTAGAGATTATTCCTAAGGAAAAAAAAAAAAAAAACTCTTGAGAACTAGAATTTCACCTATTTCTACTGAAAAGACCAGAACTGAACAAAAAATTTGATCTACAAACACAGAACACAAGAGAAACATAAAAAGGTAACAAGAAAAAAAACTTTTGAGATTATTCCTAAATTTGAATGCTACTTGGGCAGACTATTTAATCTCTCTGACTCATTTTTCCTTTGTAAAGTAGGAATAATATGTAAATGCTTTACAAACCTTAAAGTTTATGTAAAGGTAGCTATTATTATTATAAATGCTATACTGCTGAGGAAAAAAGCTGCTCTCAACAACTGCCTTATCCTTAGAGCAAGATCTTCATCTCGATCAACAGATAATAAAGAGTCCCATAATAATGGGCTTTGAGGTACATATAAAATTGTACAGTCTTTCATATGTAATACACCTGGATCTATTATCTGTTAGTATTTCTTAGGACAGGTGTGATGGAGAAATATCTATATCTAATTCATACCAGAAAAGAATAAATAAGATACTTGTTAGAGGGAGAAAAAATTAAAGATAAATTAATTTGATAAACCCCAATTATATAAGAAAGGATTACCAAAATAATACAATTTCTAAAGAAATCTCCTCCAAGTAATACAAGCTCTTAGCAGTTTGAACTATAAGTATTCCCTTCTCCCCTCTGTTCTTTCAGTATGTAAAGTTTATATTTTGTCCTTTACAGCAAGCTTCCTAGTTGTGAGGTTTTTTCCCCTAAATGCTAAATTATACTAATCAACCTGACCTGCAAATGGAGTCCTTTTTAAGAGTCCCAGGAAGATTACATCAATTTATTTAATCCTATACTGATTCAAGATGATTTATAATTTCTAGCTAAAAAATAGGGGTTTTTTTAAACATGTTATAGTATCTGTGACTCCTCCATGCTAATCTAATTTCCTTATTGTCCCATTTATGACTTCCTTTTTTTCTGCCTCCATGTATTTAATCATTAGCTTAATTAGTATTCAAGGTTCATCAATATTCCTCAAAGCTCAAAATTATCTTTATAGCTTCTTTCCATATTACTTCCACTTATATATGCTACTCTCTTCCAAAATTGTTCTTCCACTTCTGTGTTTGCTCACATCATTCCCTATGTTTAGAATGCATTCTACTAGCATTGACAATTCTGCCTGAAATAAAAATCCTACCATGTCCTTTAAGAACCAGTTCAAATACTACATCCTCCATTAAGCCTTCCTAAATTTCCTTCAACTAAATTTTTTTTATTCTCCCTTAATTCTTTACTTTGTAGATATTTCTCTTTTGTAACTATGTCCTATTTTGTATGAGAGCTATTTGTGCACACATAATCTATGACAGGTCTTGGACTTTCCTGAATCAACTTTCTTCTGCCCCAACTCCCTGATAGCCTCATCTTCCCTGAAGCAATTTTCGAGCATCATGCAATCTGATGATATTATCTGACCAAGAGGTCCCATCCCTGTGCAGATGGAACTTTATGGGTACCATACCCTAACCACTAACTGACCAAGTGTGTTTCCATATGCATATGAAGCAAGATAGGTCTAAAAAAACCCAAGTGCCTCTTTAGCCTTGTTCCATATTCTAAATGAGTTAGGGCAAAGTAAACTTCTTTTCTTGTTAAATGTTCTCTGACTTTCAGGTGCCTTATTTATCCCCACATAGAGCCATGCTAACAAATCTCTTTCACCAAACTAAGTTTTTAGGAAGTTCATTTATTTTGGTAATTATCAGTGCTTTTCGTCTTTTGTGCATTTTAAGAACTTAATAAATATGTACTAAATTTACTTCTGCCAGTTCAAAAGAAATAGGTTCTCATTACTCTCACCATATTTTGGCAGTGGTGATCATTTGGAGAAGAAAGAGACTGGAAACAACAGAATCATAACTGATGAGGAATACCAACATTTTGACCGAGATTGTAGAAATCGGAGTATTAATAGTTTCTATTGTCCTTAACAGCTTGAAAAGAAAGACTAGAGTTTAGTATTTCCTCAGTTAAAATGACCCAGCCTGTTTCCACTTACAAACTCCATGCCCTCCCCAGGAAGGCATGCCCCCAGGACATGTTTCTTGGCACTTTCTTTACCATAGTTTGTGCTATTTGCCACAATGCAAAAACTGCTATTTATAGGAGATTGGGAGACCAATTGTTCAACAAAAGAATCTATGAAAGTAATAAAAGAGAAGCTAAACTGGTACTAAACTACCAAAAAAAGAAAGGAATACATACAAGGAGATACTGTGGAAAATGAAATGGATATTATTTGAAAACTTACTGACAAGGGAGGAAATAGTGAAGGAAAAGATGGAATCAAAAATAAAGTTTCATACCTGGCTGATTAGAAAGACAGACTATACTTTCAACAGAGACAAGAAAGTTGGTAAGAAGGACAGGTTTTGATGGGTCTTAGGGGGCATTCCTTGGGTCAAAGATGAATCATGGTACAGTGAAAAATGCATTGGGTTAAATCCTTTCTCTGTCAAAATCGCCTCTTTTTACATTTGAGGAAACTAAAGCTCAGACCAGTGAATCTAGGGCTCTCTCAACCACAAAAAAAGAAAAGGTTGTACTAAATGGCTTCTAAGGTTTCTTATATCTCTAAAACTAGGATTGTATGATGATCCAATGAACCTATTGGTACTCTAGAATTTGTCTGAATCCATAGTTAAAATTAATAGCTCTAGTTCTGACAAGGGACTTATAAGCTGGACTTCTTCCATGAGACATAAATACATAATCCCACCTTTATTTTTTTATTAAATTTTTTTATTTGTAAAACATATGCATGGGTAATTCTTCAACATTAACCCTTACAAAGCTTTCTGTTACAAATTTTCCCCCCTACTCCCCAGCCCTCCCCTAGATGGCAGGATATCCACTACATGTTAATTATGTTAAAATACTTGACAAATCGAATATGTGTATACATATTTCTACACTCATCATTTTTGTGCAAGAACGCATATCTACAAGAAAGAAAAATCAGAGAAAGGAAACACAATCCAAGCAAACATCAATAGAGAGCATGAAAATGTTATGTTGTGGTTCACATTTCACATCCCTCTCTCTGGGTGAATATGGCTTTCTTCACTGAACAACTGGAAGTGGTTTGAAACATCTCATTGTTGAAGACAGCCATGTCCATCAGAACTGATTATCATATAATATTGTTGTTGCTGTGTATAATGATCTCCTGGTTCTGCTCACTTCACTCAGCATCAGTTCATGCAAGTTTCTACAGGCCTCTCGGAAATCGTCCTGCTGGTCGTTTCTTACAGAACAATAATATTCCATAACATTCATATACCACAATTTATTCAGACATTCTCAAATTGATGGGCATCTATTCAGTTTCCAGTTTCTGGCCACTACAAAAAGGACTGCCACAAACATTCTTGCACATATGGGGGGGCCCTTTCCTTCCTTTATGATTTCTTTGGGATATAAGCCCAATAGAAACACTGCTGGGTCAAAGGGTATGCAGAGTTTGATAACTTTTTGAGCACAGTTCCAAATTGCTCTCCAGAATGGCAGGATCCGTTCACAGTTCCACCAACAATGCATCAGTGTCCCAGCCTTCCCACATCCCTTCCAACATTCGTCATATAATCCCATCTTTAATAGAAAAGTTTTTGTTTTGTTTTTCACTGACAGATTTTAGATAACTTTTATTTTTTAAGGTCTAGCTCTTAGGTTCAGTAGTTTGTCCTCAAGCACTGTTGCCTCATGGTGGTTCTCTCACTTATCTGAGCTACATAGATTTTGCAAAACTTCTCTCAATAATTCTTAAACTCATGTTTTACACATAGTAGGTGCTTAATTCATGTTTGCTAAATTGAACTGAAACAGTGTTAAGGTCAACATTCTGAGGACAAAAAAAGCAAAGCAATCTTATCTTGTGGCTTATTATTCACATCCACCATAGTGCCTGCACTCTTTTTCTAGCCATTAAATCAGGAGAGACTATTTTCATCCATCACCTTAATACTCTACCCCAGATCTATCGACTAAAAAAAGTATTAGTTGGATCCTTGTGTCCTGCCAACCCACTACAAATCATGTGTTTATAATCTGTGTCTACTGTGTCCACAAGATAAAGTGTCAGTTATATGGCTGACCTTTCCTCATTTAGACTTGAGCTGGAAAAACAAGTTATTCAATAAGTATTGTAGGTAGACACATACACAAAATGTAGTCCTAGGGAGCCTCGGGTGTTTTGTCATAGACATTCTATGCTGACTTTTTTTCCTTCTAGGCTTATCTTTTACTTTAATTATCACACGCCTGGTTATCTCATTTCTTAATTATTACCAAGATTTCAAATGAGTAAAAAGACAATTATAAAATGTTGCTTCAAATTTTACAATAATATACATAATGAAAAGTACTGATGTAAAAGTACCTTGGTTTCAATCACAGCTTGTAAAAGTACTACCAATATGGTACTGAATAAATACTTTTAAATCTAAAACTTTGTGAGTCACTTCCTCTTCAAATATTAAAATTGGGGTAGATTATCTGTGCTGCCAATTATAATTGTAAAACCTGTATTCTTAATGCTTAGACAAGGATTGGGAGGTTAGAATGTTGATTACATTTTCAACTGGCTACTATGCTGTCAGTGTTACTGTGTTTACCAATTTTTCTTTCAAAGATTTATAGTTAACAATAATATATCAAAGATTAAAAACAAGTTAGAGATCTCTACATGAGTAAAATTTTATAATTAATCTACCAAGTTGTCTTCTAGAATTCATATAAATCAATGATTCAACCCAATATATGTCCAAAATGCTATCCAAAAGATACCCTTTGGAGGGTAGTAACCCACTGTCTTTTCAACCAGTATTGGTAATTCCTTCTTCCTTGCTTTTTTAATGTTGTTCCTCCTAAAGAAATCCAATTGAAATATCATTTATTTAGTACCTGCTGTCTTAAGACAAACATTGAGCTAAGTTCTGAGGACATGAAAATAAATATGAAAAGGAACCTATTTTAAAAGAACTTACAATCTAATGTAAGAAAGGCCAGACACATAAACAAATAACCATTATATTCAAAAGCATAATATAGAATTTTCCAAAATTATCGAGACACACTGAGTAAGTGCAAAGGATCCACCTAGGAAAAATGCTGTAAAACAATAATATATTGGAATTAAATATACCTTATCAAACAATTAGTAATCATATAATATGTATTAAACATTGTACTAGGTGTTGGGTAAATTTCAAACTGGAAGGGACCTCCAAAGTTATCTAGTCCAAATCCCTCATTTTAGAGAATTGATTAATATCTATAAAAATTAAGTGACTTGGGGCAGGTAGGTGGCACAGTGGATAGAGCACCAGCCCTGAAGTCAGGAGGACCTGAGTTCAAATCTGTTCTCAGACACTTAACACTTCCTAGCTGTGTGACCTAGGCAAGTCATCTGGGGGGGGGGGGAGCCAAAAAACCAAAACAAAGCAAAAAATTAAGTGGCTTTCCTAAGGCATTCAAGTAGTATCACATTCAAGATTTGAATCCAGTTTCTCTGCCTTCAAATACAATGCCTCTAAAAGCTGATAGTAAGGAAGGACAGGAGAGATAAAAAATTTATCATCTGAAGAGTTTCTCTGAAAAGGTAGAGGAAAAGGGAATATGTCCTACCTTCCCTCCCTCTCTACCTATTTAGATTTTACTGATCCTGCAAAGGCCATCTAAGGTAAACATTCTCCATAACATCTTTTTCCAATATTTCCAGATAACAGTGATGTTCCTATTGTTTCCTATCCCTTATTACTGATGTCATATGTTTGGGCATTTCATTATATCCATCAATAGTAATAAGCAAAGCATGCTAGATTTTAAGTGAAAAAATCTGTCTCTGCTACTTCCTACCTGGGTGTCCTCTGATAAGTAATGTAACCTTTCAGGGTTTTAGTTCCTACATCTATATGTAGCAGGGTGATAGAGATAAACCATTTTCAAAATGATAAGATCTCACATCAAATTGATGCAGGAGGTACAACTCTGTGTAAAGAAGCATTTCTGTAGAATTCCATAGAGTTGATAAGGAGGGCTCATGCATCCTAGGATTTCATTGACAAGACAGAGGGAAAGTCTGAATGATCTCTAATGATAGGGTTTGCCTTGAAGATGTCCAGTGACCAAGGAAGGGGGAGGGAATAGCATATTGTTGTCTCTAAGAGGAAAGTATAAAAAGATAGTCTCTAAGAGACTTTAATATCTAAAACTTCCAGTTCTAGCTGCCTTATTCTATATTTTTGTTTCCTTTTCTGAGTACTGTTCACTGATTGGTCATCCTAACAAATTGATATTTCTAGCCTTCAGTGGGAGAGGGTTACTTCTTTTACTTGAGTAATTAATTTGAGAGGTCCTGATTCAAGTCCTTACCAGACAAAGGGAAAAGATTTCCTAAATAGAAGACTTTTCAGAGGAGAATAGAGGACATGTACCAATATTGTCTAGGAGTTCTAAACCTAGAAAACCCTTCATCATAACTGCTCTGACAGTTCTGACAACTCAGATCTATGGTAAATTTTAACTATCAGATTTTAAGTTCCATAAAGAATTTTCAGCTTCCAAGAAAGGGAGAAGTATGCAGAATATGAGAACCCTATTACATTTGAGAAGACCAAAAACATAAGACTTAGCTGAACTTTCTTTTAGAAATTCCCTGGAATTTATTCTGTAGTTAGGACTTTAAAAGTCAACATGACCAAGGAGAATATAACTTCTTAAGGTCAGGCCCCGTATGGAACCTAGTTCATGTGAGTTCAAGAGTTCCTTATGTGAAGTCTTTGGACCATGGCAAACATGTAAATAAGCTATAAATTTATGAGTCATACAACTCATTCTTACAACTGTGTTTCTTGGAGTTGCTAGGCTTAACTTAGCATAGTGTCTGGCACTTAAAAGTATGAGAAAAGCAGTACTGGAGTATAATCTCAAAAATGACAGAGTATCTGTTGGAATCCAAGGAAAATTTTTCAATATCACAATAACACAATTCTATGCTTCAATCACTGATGTCAAAGTTGCTCAATCCTATGAATACCTACAACATCTAGAAATAACACTCTACCCCATCAAAAAGAAATATGTCACATTCATCATAAGAGATTGGAATGCTAAAGTAGGAAATCAAGAGACAATTGAAATAACAAATCAGTTTGGTCTTAAAGTACAAAATGAAGCAGGACAAACTAATCAACTTTTGTTAAGATAACTCACTGGTCATAGGCAAATGCTCTTTTTTCAATAACTTAACAGGCAATTCTGTACATGGACATCACCAGATTGTCATATCAAAATCAGCTTAAAAATATCCTTTGTGATGAAAGGTCTTCACCTTTCATTCAAGTGCTATACAATCAGTTAAAACAAGAACTATGGCTCAGATCATAAGCTTCTTATTGCAAAATTCAGACTTAAACTGAAGAAAATAGAGAAAATCATCAGATTATATTGGTTTGACCTAATTAATATTCCTTATGAATATGAAGTAGAGGTGATGAATAAATTTAAGGGATTAGATCTGGTAGATAGAGAACTGAAGAACTGTGAACAGAGGTTTTCAATATTGTACAGGAGGCAGCAACAAAAAACATCCCAAAGAAAAAAACAAAAAAGTAAAATGGCTATCTGATGAAGCTTTACAAATAGCTGAAGAAAGAAGGAAAAGGAAAGGGAAAAATATACCCAAATGAATGCATAAATCCAGAGAACAGCAAGGAGAAATAAAAAGAATTTTAAATGAATAATTCCAAAAAATAAAAGTAGAGGTTTAGGGAATATTATTTAAAATTCCTGAATTCAAGACTTTCATATACAAAATGAAATTGCTTGCCTCTTCAGAGTGCCATTATTTACTTTGACCTTCTAACCTCATCACTCAACTGAAACTACTTGTACAAAAGTTACCAAGGATCTATTAACTGAAAAATATATTTTCCCCACTTCAGTCTTCATACTTTTCAATATAATTACTGTATCAGATATGTTAGCAAACCTTTATTCTACAGTCTCTACACTCTAGATTTTCATGACCCTGTTCTTTTCTAATTCTTCTGCCTGTCTTAGTCACCATTGTGGGCTTATCATCCAGGATTAGGTGTTGCCCAGGGACCTATTATGGATGCTTTTCCCTTCTTACTCTATCATCTCTTGCTGGCTTCATTAATTTCAATAGACTTAATTACATTCTTTATGAAAGTGAAACACAGATTTCCAGTCCCAGTTACTTCCTTAATCTTCAGTCCTACATCAGTTATTGCCTATTGGACATTTTGAATTAGATGTTCTTGAGACATATTAACAGGTTCAAAAGAGAACAAAGTTCAAAAAGCAGTTAATGCATATGTCATAAATATGACCTCAATAATGGAGAAGGAAATTCCTCTGCCAAAACAATTTTGAGAGAGATGTGGTTATGATATTTAAATCTGTATATTCTGCTCCCAAACTATTTTCAACATGCCATGTTTCTTATTTCCATACCTTTTTCTCATACTATTGTTCTGCAACAAATTTATTCCTCTTATATATCATGCCTTCTCCCTCCTTTAATATGTTATAATTCCTTTAGCAATATGCTATAGTTCTACATTCTTTATGAAATTTCTCCATATTAACTACAGCCAAAAATGATCTTTCCTTTGCATTCATATGGTGTTTGCATTAACTACCCCACAATGCCATTATCGCTGAAGCATAGAGTCAAGAAGACTGTATCAGAGGCCAGTTTTAAACTCACAGAAGATGAGTTCAAAACTGGCCTCTGATACTAGTTGTGTAACTGGGCAAATCATTTAATCTATGTTGAAAATTTCCTCAACTGGTGGAGGGGAATATAATAACACCCATCTCTCAGGATTGTGAAAATCAAAGGAAATATTTGTAAAAAGCACTTAGCACAGTACCTTGTACAAAACAGGTATTTATGAAGTCTTTCCCTTCCTCTTTCTCCCTTCCTTATTTCTATTAAGTAATGGAATAAAAAGTCAGATTTCAAAGGCTTGAAAATAGAGCTTCTAGGGGCAGCTAGGTGGCACAGTGGATAGAGCACCAGCCCTGAAGTCAGGAGGACCTGAGTTCAAATCTGATCTCAGACACTTAATATTCCCTAGCTGTGTGACCCTGGGCAAGTCACTTAACCTCAATTGACTCTGTAAAAAGCAAAAAAAAAATAGAGCTTCTAATTCTAATTTAGATTTTTTTGTTCAAGAATAATGATGACTTTTTTATACTGAGACATCTTTCACATTCTGTTAGTCCATATATATGTATATTTCTAAGTGACATAGTATTTACTGACTTTGCCTTCATTTCAAAATGTTGTCTCCTTTGTCTTTTGTTTCCTCTCCAAACTTAACTCTAGGCCCAGGATCATCCATTTGGAAGGTGGTAGCTTTAGACAGTCTTATATCTCTACTTTCTGATACTACCAATAAAGCTTTCTCAAAAGAGAAAAAAATGGGAGGACAGTAGCAGTGAAACTAATAGCAGCTCTATTTGTGGAACTTACTTTGTCATTAATAAAATTTCATAGGTTCTCTGATTTTTTAAAAGAACTTTATTTTTCTGAAATATAATCATGGCATTTATTTTAAAGGGATGGCTATGAATCATAGTAAATGAACATCTAGTTTTTCATTTATGTTGGAATAAAATATTAAAGTTGTTCAGTTATTGTTTGTAGTTTTCAATCATCTCTTGTTCTTTATGACCCCATTTGAGGTTTTCTTGGTAAAGATACTGGAGTGGCTTACCATTTCCTGTTACAGCTCATTTTACAGATGAGGAAAATGAAGCAAACAGGGCTAATTGATTTGCCCAGTGTCACACCACCAGCAAGTTTCTAATGTCAGATTTGAGCTCAGGAAGATGAGCCCAGAATCCTATCAACTGTATCAGCTAGTAATCCTAATACAATAAGGTACTGATGTCAAACTATTTAAAATGTTTTCATTCAAAACATATGCTGCTTTTCTTCTTTAGGGATTCTATTGTGCTAATATGCTGTAATCAGTACTGCTTCATTTACTTCATTTGGAAAAGCAACAAGATGGGTTTATAATTATCTGTGAATGATTTAAACTGTTATAATTACTTTGTTTCATGGGTTGCAAAATAAGTAATAAAGTGTCTTCATTACTGCTTACACTGCAAAAAAAACCCAGAATTTAACAACTTTTCAAATCTTAGAGCTATATTCAGCACATTGTTTTGGGAGATAGCATAGAAAGTGTCATAAATCACAGGCAGCATTCTATTACCTTGTCTTCTATTATACCTTTGTTTTCTGGGTTTTATCAATCCATCAATAAACATTTATTAAACAGCTTTTATATGCCTACTATGCTAAACACTAAGGGATACATGTACCAAAAAAAAAAAAAAAAAAAAAAACAACCCAGGAACTGGGAAGGGAAATGAAGGTACATGATGGGCAGACAGGTGAAAATGAAGAGGAGTTTTGCAGTTTTACTTCATATTTTTCAAAATGACAAAATCTATTTTTAAAATGGCATAATTCAATATTTAAATATTTAGCTAATGGAGAGGTAAATAGTTCAACCTTTCTATGCAGATATTCATGATTATGCCCCTTCCCAAAAAGTGACTAACCTATCTACAACCTTTGACACAGTAATCATACTACTGGACATAAACTCTAATGGGTTCAAAAACAGGAAAAAAAATACACCCCATTCCACTCACACACATATTGTCACACCAGCATTATGGAAGGAAAGGAATACTACAGCAAAAATTGGTATCGATTGTCAGAAATCAGTAATAAAAAAATTTTATATAATTTTTGTTATTTCAATTTTTTATTATGAGAAAGGAGACTATGCCTAGAAATGACTATGCTATAAAAATAAATGACCTTAAGCTTATTTTCAAAAATACGAATTAATCTGACTCAAAATATAGCTCTAAAATAAAAAGGTATAGTCTCTATGTTTTATTAAATCACATTACTCAATAAGCAGAAATTCAAGGGGGAAACTAGCTTTTCCACAGAAACTACAAATATTTGGGGAAAAATAAATTGAGAGATAAAACAAATGAAGAAAAAAGAAAAGAAAAGCACAATAATCTAATAAAGTGTCTTAGGTATCCAGGTGATACAGTGGATAGAGTGATGACCCTGGAATTGAGAAGACCTGAATTCAAATAGAGCCTCAGATACTTTATTAGCTCTCTAATATTAGGCAAATCACTTAACCTCTGTTTGTCTCAAAAGGGGATAACAATAGCATCTAACTTTCAGAGTTGTAAAAGTTAAATGAGATACTTGTGTAAAAAAAAAAAAAAATCATTTAGCCAGTGGCAGCTAGGTGGCACAGTGGATAGAGCACCAGCTCAAGTCAGGAGGACCTGAGTTCAAATATGACCTCAGATACTTGACACTTCCTAGCTGTGTGACCCTAGGCAAGTCACTTAACCCCAAGTGTCTCAGCAAAAAATAAATAAGTAAATCATTTAGCATAGTATCTGGCACATCTTAGATATTATATAAATAATCTTTCCTTCCTTTGGATTGCCCCTTACAAAATTATGAAAAGGATATATATGACAATAGAAGAGCCTTATGATTCCATAAAAAATAATGAAAAAGACTATTTAAGAGAATACTGGATAGAATTAACAATCAGAAGAAAATGAGGAGAACCAATGGAACAGTTTATACATATTTATACATGGACATAAAGTTTATACATGGACATAAAGACTAAAAGGCTTAAGAACTCTAATCAATGACCAACTATATCTCCAGAGGATCTATCTTGAAATATGTTACCAACTTCCTGACAAAAAGATGATAGACAAATAGTGCAAAAAGAGGCATTTGGGGTGGGGGTGGAAAGAGAAAAAGGCACTTTGAATATGTTATATCTGACATTGCTTATTTATTGCAAGGATTTGCTTTTCCTGTTTCTCTGGGATTTTAATTACAGGAGACAGTGAAGGGAAAAAAGAGGGTCATTTTATATTTTTAAATGAATAAAAAGATCAGAATTCAGTTCAGAAAGAAACATAGATAAGCAGAAAAAATTTTGAAAGTAACATATTGAATTTATTATATACTGTTTTGAAGAAAATTAGAGATTTATGGTTTCAGAGAGACCTCTCTTTCTCTTGCTGTGTATGTAACTGGTGTCTCTTTTTATGTGTTAAATCAAAACAAAAAAGATTTTGAAAAATCATGTGCACAAGGATGTGGTAGACTCTGAATCAGAAAAATATGGATTTGAATCCTATAAGCAATACTTATTAGGTATATGACCATGGGCAAATAATTTAACCTCGGGTTTTTTTAGCTGAAAACTAAAGAAAAATGCTCATAGTACCCTCCTCATAGGGTTGTTATGGGGCTTGAATAGCATATTATTATTTAAAAGCACTTTCCAAACATTATTACTACTAATAATAACAAATATGTCACGGTCTCCAGTATAATAGTATAATAACATATATTAAAGCCTATCTCTACTCCGTTCAGAGCCTCCATAAAAAAATGCCCTTGATTATTCTGAAGATGTTTCTCATAAACAGTATGGCAATGAGTTTAAAATCAGAATAACAAAATTACTTCATTTTTATTGAATACCCTAAATATAAACGGTATTCTCTGCCAGATTAGGAGAAAAAAAATATCTTTATTGAAGAGAAAACAAGAGTAGAGATGAAAGAAAAGAGATAGAGAAAAAACTGAATTGATGAAGCAGAAGAAGTAAATAAAGAATAAAAGAAAGGAAGAAAGAAGCCAATAAGGAAAAAAAATCCTCTATTTTAAGGAATTTCGCCGTCTCACATTGCAATGGGGGGGAGGGCTTTAAAACTTCCTTTGTGGCTCATTTATAGTTTAGGCACATCAAATCAGATACATAGAAGAATCATTATTTGTTTCTGGTAAGATCACTCACAGGAAGGGTAGAAAAAGATGTAGTGGTAGAAAAATGCAGAACTCTCAATGTCATTTAAAAAGTAACAACAAAAATCGAAAGCCTAAATACCCCAGAATAAACTGTCTGCACAAAAGTTCATTTTTTCTTAAAGAGAGGAAGTTGAGTCCAGATTTTGGAATTAGTGAACTGTGCAAAGCCACAAGAGCTCCATAGTCAGCTGCAAGCTAGGAGGCAAAAGGTTTAATGCACACTATAAACAATGAAGCTTCTCCTCATCTATATTAACATTTCTACCTATGGTAAATTCAGACCACTCTAAAAAGCATATAACCACATTCACTGCTTCTATGTCTGTGGAATTAAAGAAGCACTTAGACAACAAAAACAATAAAGGAACTAGGCAACAACAATTTGCCTCTCAAGAAACCAAATGTAATATCCTACCCAATTCATTTCTGCTCTGTCCAATAAAGAGAAGTTTTAAAAATCATGTCAAAATAGCACCCAGCCCAATAATCTATTTCCATATGCTAAAAGTGACAAATTTCCACGAAAAGAAAATTCCACAGAATCCCATAGAAAATGCATCTTAAATTTAGGAATGCCATTTAACAAATGGTTATTAAATTCCCTTCGTGTACATAGAACTGCCATAAGCAAAGTTAGATAAGACATTATTCTGGTCATCATGAAAGACTTAGTTTAGAAGATAGATATGCATGAAAATGAAGAGAATACAAAATAATTTATAAGTGAATAGCATGGCATCTAAGTCAAATTTGTGGTCTTTGAAGACAGAGATTGTCTCAATTTTGTAAAGCATAATAAATCTCTTCTCTGTCATGGGCCTATGCTAGCTGATGACAAAACAGTGACAGTGGTAAATCACACCAGTCAAGATTCAACACATATCAACTCAAAGTTAACCCAATTTTTGTTTATCATATTAAATAATCATAATTGAACTAATACTTAATATCAGTTGGAGCAAATTCATCATGTTAATCTTTTTTGTTGAGTTTTGTTAACTTCTTTTTGAGACTTTTTCTTCATTGAGAGCAGTGGATCTATTCATGTGAGAGTAGTATTTGAATATAGGCAGGATTTGGGGCTATTCTATCAGCTTCTTAGGTTCTTGCATTCTTCCGGGAGATACCCTCTACCATATGAAAAACTGCATTAAGACAATCACAAACAATTATCTTTACTTTCTTGTTCACTATCTCTGCTACTTTTTCCTTAATTGTTTGAAGTAGTAATTCTTTTAGTCTCTCATTCATTATTATAATAGCCTATAATCCATCAAGAATATTGACTTAACTTCCCATATTCTTGGCATTTTTTCCATCTAATAACACTATTAATTAAAAATGTTCTAATACTTACTTTGCCCCCTTTTTTCCATCTACATTAGAAGATAATCTTATATACACACATATACATGAATACACATACATACTTTTAAACAAAAGTTTTAAATTGTTTTTCTATGTATTGGGAAAAAATAAAATACTATTTAAAAATAAAATAAGGGAGTTGTATGAATTTCTAAGGTTCCCTAGTACTAAATAAGTCAAATATCAATTATTGAGCATCTATCTACTTGTATCATTGTAAAGTAATTTAAACAAAAATAGTTCCTCATAGAACTTAAGTCATTTATTCAATAACAAAGGCCAGGGCTTGAGCATTTTAAAGTAAATCACAAAAATAAAACATATAATTATCAATTCATCAATTCTGCCAATCCTCAACCTTAGATCATTTTTGCCAATTCCTCACCTTTGCTCCTACACACATGCTACTGAGAACATGGAATAAACACTAGGTCTATTACAAATTTATGTTATACAATGATGACTAGGCCCTCACTATTGCTAGATAATCCTTTTATACCTCCTTTATCAACTATTTCACTGTTCCCAGTGGTTCTTACAAATTTTTTCATCCTTCCTCCATCCTATTGTTGCTTTCCCTCTTTCCACATTTTCAGCTGAGAAATTTCTCATATTTTACAGAAAAAAAAAATTGAGGCCATTTATTATAATATTCTTCTTCCTCATCTCATATCACTCATATGTTTCTATCTCTTCCTTCATCCTTATCTCACATGATACAGGTGACCTTACTCCTTACCAAGGTTAATCCCTCTACCTGCTCAAATAATCACATTCCATCATGTCTCCTCCAACAGATTGTCCCACTTTCTGTTACTACACTTTCTATTCTTCTTAATCTATCTCTGACTACTGATTGATTTATTCCCTACTGCCTATTTACATGCTCATGTCTCTTTTATTCTCAAAAAAACTCTCACTTGATCCTTCCACCCCTGATAACTCTTGTCCTTTATGTCTTCTGCCATTTATGGCTAGACTTGAAAAGGTCATCTACATAGATTCTTCCATTTTCTCTTCCTTTACTCTCTTAATAAAGCTTTGGAATCCAACTTCTGAAAAGTTGGCAGACTCACTGGTCTGCCAAAACTGTTCTCTCCAAAATTACTAATGATCTCTTAGTTCCCAAATCCAGTGTCCTTTTCTCAATCCTCATTCTCCTTGATTTTTCTCTCCAACTTTTGACACTGTTGACCACTTTCTTCGCCTTGATGCTCTTTAGATTTTCAGATTTCTATCTACCTGAATGTTGCCTCTTAATATCCTTTGTTGGATCTTAACATAGATCACAACTTCTAACCACAGATATCCCACAAGGTTTTGTCACAGGCCCTATTCTCTTCGCCCTAGATAATTCTTCACTTGGTGATCTAATTAGCTTCCATGAACTTAATTATATTTTTTATCCTGATGATTCTTAAATCTACCAATTCTATCCTAATCTCTCTGCTGACCTAGTCTCATATCTGCAGATGCCTTTCAGATATCTCAAATTAAATACCTAGGAAACATCTTTAAACCCAATATGTCCAAAGCTGAGTTTTATCTTCCCGCTACTTTCCCTAGTATTTAGAGGGCCATGCCAATTTCCCAGTCCCTCAACTTCCCAACCTAGGTATCACCCTTGATTTGTTGCTATCTCTCATCCTCCAACTCCAATCTATTGCTATGGTATGTCATTTTCACCTTTGAAGCATCTTTTGAATACATTCTTCTTCAATTGACCATTTTATTGATGATCTAAGAAACCAAAGGAAAGAATAGTCACCTGATGGGCCAGAATATAGATATTATGTCCAACATCTTTTGGTGAAATGCCATCATCTCCACGATCATCTTCATGATCACATTCTACACCCTGATTATAAGCATTCTTCATGACATCCACCTTTCAAGGAAATCAATATTGTGAATAAATATACTAGAAAGTAACATAAAATAAAATTCATTTTAAGCTGCTTACAAGGAGTGATCCAAATTGAAATTTGGAAAGTTTCTTGAAGTTCAAGAAACATTTAAAAAATCTAATATGAAAAATTACCATTGAGACAATTCTTTAATAATCTATATATTTTATCATAGAAATTTGCTTCTTGAGCATTTAAAAATTAGCTCTGACTTTGGGTTTCAATAATAGGCAAAATTCCAAAAACCAAAACCAAAACACAAATAAAGAGAATTTTGAGCCTAATTACTGTTCCTCTCCAGGCTCCATTCTTGACTGAACTTTCTCTACTATGTCATAGAAGCCTCCTCATTCTGGAAACTTCATCCTGAAGTTCACTCCATCTCAGAATTTCTTAACCTAGAAGTAAACTAAGTCCCACTAATTTCTTTGTCTGATTTACTATTTTCTCCTAGAGCCTCTTTTTTTTTATTTTAAGGAAAACATTGTTTTCAATTTTCTCCAAATTCTAATCCAAATGGACTTTCTTTACCATATCTTCACATTATAGAGGAAGATTGCTTCTTCCTTCTCCTCTTCTTTCAGCTTTCTTTTTTTTGAACTGCCTTCTACCATTAGAATGTAAGTTCTTTGAGAACAGGAATCACCTTTATCCTTATAATATATTCTCAGAACTTAGTAAAGTTCCTGGCACAAAGTAAACGCTTAATAATTGTCTGTTGACATGACTTCATGAATGATGCAGAAACAAGTTAGAACTCTGCCCACTTCAAATACTAAAAACCATTTTTAACCTGTCAGGAAACAGTATGGCTATTGTTCATATCTAGTCCTTTTAGAGGAAGGTTCCAGTTGACTATAAATGAGAGCAAATATCTTAGAGTGAAAGAGAAGAAAATAAATATTACCTACTATGAAAGAAGCACTGTGCTAAGTACTTTTTACAAATATTTTATCATTTGATGCTCATAACAACCCAGCAAGGTAGGTTATGTTATCATTATGACAAAGATTAAATGACTTAGCCAAGGTTACACAATTATAGTGTGTTTAAACTCAGGTTTTCCTAATTCCTGGAGAGTTAATATATTTGGTGTCACTAAATTCTAATGATTTACAAAAATATTTGTCATGCAGAAGTCCGTTTAAGATATCGGAAAGAAATATTCTCTTTTATCAAGTCAGAGGAAAGATTTTCTTCCAGCAGTAAAAAGCAAAAGGATAATAAATAAGTCATTTGACCTGCATGACTATTTTAGGATACCTCTCAATAACTGAGTTGCAGCCAATAAATATTTAAGTACCTACAATATGCAAAACCATTGTTCTAGAACCTGGAAATACAACAAAGATGAAATATGGCAATTTGCCATCAAGAAGTATATAATCCAATAGAAAAGCATGATTTGTACACAAACATCTTAATACCTTTTCAAAGAACTATCATTTCATCAATATATATACCTTCAATTCCCCAATGACACATTGCAACTTTTCCATGCCTTAGAAGAAATTTTTCACAAATTCCCTGTGGCTAATTATAAGTATCCCTGTATTCACTATGGTTCTCCAATGACAAAGACAATTATTTTGGATGATGTTTTGGGATAGTAATATATGTCAGTATTTGAGATAGATTGGAATTAGTTTTAAGAACTAGGTTGCTCTAACGATGCACATTTCAAATTGTCTTATAGTTTAACTGTATCTTCTTTTTATTTTTTTTAACAAAGACTATATAAATGCAATATATTTGAGAGTGCAAGTATTTCTGATATTCTCAAAAAACTTGCTAATATCAAATTCAAGTAAAAACTTTTTTTCTGACAAAAAAAAACAGAAGACAAGTAAATAGCATATGATAATTGAGCTAGAAAACTATATAGAAAGGCATATCTAATTAATAAAAATAAAGAAGGTATAAAGGCTGAAATCATGAATTATTGTGTCTTTAAAGTGCTTTGCATTAATTAGTACACTTCAAACATAAAATAGCATTGAATTGGACAGCACCATTAAGTTGAGTAAATAGTCCTTCCAAAATCTTCTGTTGGTTTTTAAAACTATTCCTTTTACCCCAGTCAAGATGAAAATGGATATTCAAAAGTTTTCTTACCAATTCCTTTGGTCTCATGTTAAAAAGAATCCTCTCAGCATTTTCACTGTCATGTCTGCTTTCCATAATTGCCAGCAAAAGCTTAGAAGCATTGTTCTAGAAATACAGAACAAATGAAAACAAATTTTAAAACTATTTCAAGGATTAATGATTCTCTGAAATTGTTTTCACCAAGATTATGGAGAGCAATATTCTTTTCTGAAAGAACTTTAAATTGCTCATTTCTCTTACTTGCATTTTTAAATATCAATTTTCATATTAGTGACAATATAAAGTAAAAGTAATGAACTGGGATACATTATAAAGGATATTTTAAATATTAAAGAAATGTGATTGTATAATGGCTTTGTATAATGCATAGAAATGAAATCCTTTTCCTTTTATAATGCTATTTTCTAAGTAGTAGCTTTTGTGATTCCTTTTTATTATAATAAAATAAATAATTATAAAGTATTTTATAGAAAAGATATATAAAGTGGTCTTTTAAAAACTTTTTAAAAAGTTAATGATAATAAAAAAGTTAACTATAATTACATATAGATAGATGCATGTGTGTGCATATATGTGCATATAATATGTTCATTAGTCTTCTAAGTCATCCTGAATTCATGGAGTAGAAAATAAAATAAATCATTATTGTTAACATTATGGTTGTCTCCAGTAGTTGCCAGAGATATTAAATGATTTTGACACTTTAGTTAAAAGCAGGCAATAAGTTTACCTAATAAATATTGAAATAGCATTTATATTTCTTTTTGTTACATATTTGTTTATGGATGTCTTATAAATCTCACATTCTATTTGGAAATTTCAGAATGTAGCAAGCAGGTAATCATAGTTCCCTGGAAACTGACTGGGAGAAATAAATCACTAGGAAATTAAGGAAAATAACAAAAATGCATGAGCATACATTTCCCCAAATCCCCAAATTTCCTTTTTTCTTCCCACCTTGTATGCCATTTTTTTCCCCACGCTGCCAGCTAGTCATGGATGGTCACTTTTTATTCACTGTTTACTGTTTACTGTGATAATCACTGTGGTTGTGTCCCAAGTAGGAAATATGAAAAGACAAGATGGAACAGATCCTGGAAAGCTGTGCTGTGTACGAGGCAGTGCAGAACCCAACATTTCCACGACCAGACAGGCCACTATTCTCAGTATTACAGAAGAAAACAGACTACCAGCAGCTGTAAAATCTCAGTTGATAGTGATATCAGCTGAAAGACCAAACCAAACTACCTGGGGCTTTTCCTCTTCTTTTCTGATTGTTTGTAGAGTTGCTGCTAGAGCATAGTAATAAAAGAGCAATTCCTCCTAAACCTTTAATCACACAGGAGAAAATGGAGGGAGGGAGGATGTGAGTGGGCAAGGAAATTTCTTCCAGTTTTGTTTTGCAAGAATTCCCTTAAATTTGTTTACTTTGCTGTGTTCTTTAATACTTTAATACGTGTAGCTACTAAAGTCAATCACGTATGTCTTATGAATAAGACTACTCAATGCAGAATAAGATTTCCCAAGTGTAAGACAAGAGCCTTATCAAGGGATAGGGCAGACCAAATAAGAAAGCCAAACAGAAATAGTTTTTAATTCTCATATTTGAGAATAAAATTTCATTCCTTTTTTCCTAAACTACATTTTAAATCCAGCTAGCAAAGGCAATCAAACTGACTGAGCTGTATCCATAGAAGGTTAATCTATGACTTGCAGCCAGCACCCTCTGGTGAGCAGTGCGAGAAAAGCATTCTCTGGTAAAACTTGCACATGCACACATAAAGATATTCTCTGATAAAATTTAACTGATGCTATATTTAGTGCCTCTAGGTGGACAAATTAAACATTATATTCCCTTACCAGTTGGTAGCCTTTTTTTCTACAGCAGAAGAAAACAGGGCTACAGGGCAAGTATGAGCTGATACTGTAACACCTTAAATGCCTTTGGGACATCTCCCACCAAGTACACAAATATCGAATGAAGTCACTTTTTCAATAATATTAACTATTTTATACTATATTAAAATTGCAAATAAAAACAAATTGAGTAAAACATTCCTATAAAAATTTTATAAGTGATGTAAACATTCTAACCTATGCACAATCTTGATTGGAGCTGAAAGAAATAAGTGTAAATTGCCTTTAAACTATCTCTAAAAATCACTAAAGGTGATTTTAAAAGTAAAAAAATTTTCCAGTCCATTTTTATTATGCAAATTTCTCTTTTGCTAACCACCTCTACATCCCTGAAATATAAAAGCCTTTTTATTTAAAACTTTTATTTTTAATAAACTACATTCATTCAAATCATTTCTGTGTCTAAGTTTGGACCAACTGTCTTATGCAAGATCATACAATGTTAATGAAAATAAGAGTAAGAAAAATAATCTACCAGAAAGAGTTCATGTGTTTAAGTCATTTCTGTATTTGTGTTGGTCTATGCATATTCTCTTGTAACCAACGGCCCACAGGCCAGTGTCTAAAGGTGTCAGTTGTGGCATGGAAAGGACTGAAGCCATTTGTCCTCCATAAAAAGGATGGAGAGGGAAAAGTGCCACATTCAAAATCAGAACACTTATGTTAGAATCAAAGCTTTATCATATGTTTTACTACTTTGGATCCCAGAAAGGGCAGCTTACCTTTTTTTCTGAATCTTTAGTTCCTGACTGTAAAACATGAATAACAACACTTGTACTATTTACCTCAAACATTTTTATGAAGAAAATACTTTATAAGTTGCAGAATGAAGGTGAGGTATCATTATTATTATTAATTCCATGATAATAAATCCAACTATATCATTATGAATGCTAATAAACAAAATGCAGACCATAAAAAGAATAATATGGAATATTATTGTGAAGTTTTCTAAAAGTTATTTCAAATACCAACTTTTAAATATTGCACAAATATACATAGGCTCTGTGATTTTTGTCCAAAGAGTGGGAACTTTCCACCAAGGCAACTATTATAAGTTGTTATTTAAGGTACATGATACTAAGTGATTTGTCTAGGCTCATTAAGCTAGCAATTATTAGAGGAATGATTTTAAATCAAGAATTCCTAACTCCAGACACAGAACTCTGTATATCTATTTAAAATTAAAATTTTAAATTTTAATTTAAAAAATTGGTGACGATTAGGTATATATTTAAATAATAAAATTGGGCTTACAACATAATTATAAAAAATAAGAATACATTAAGTTATCTAAGGAAGAAGACATAAATAAAATGAGGCAAAATGTTGGGGGTCATCCTAACATATGATATTGCTGTGACTTCAGAGTATTTTTAATATTATTGCTTCTGAAACACTAAACATTTATAAATATAAAAATACAATGATGTAACAAACATTTCTTGCCTCACAACTCTAAATCTTGGTAAATTTAATATGTATAAATAACCTTTAAAAACTATTTTTAAAGTACTTATTCTAATTATGTGGAAAATAATATTTTATAAATTATAAATTAATTCTAAAAACTTTTTACAATAGGTTTACCTATTTTGTATAATATGTATTTTCCTGAAAATTTTATCTAAACTAATATTTTTTATATAGTTACTCCTATATGTCATTTTAGACTGATAAATTTTGTCAGTATTTCACAAAAGTTTTTCTGCAAGATAGCATCATAATATGAAGGTAATTCTTATTTATGAAAAGTTTTACTAGTGAAATACAAACTGTCAACATTTGGAATGTCACCCCAATTATAGATTACATATGTTATATATGTAGTCTGAGGACTAACTATAAAATTAAAAGAAATTTACTTTAAGAAGGTAGACAAATAGATTATGATTTTTTTCAGTCACAGTACCTCCTAAAATTTTTTTACTAAAGCATGGAGGGGACATGATCAATATTAGTGAATAGGCAACACTGTATGAAATACTGAAGTATATTATTCAATGTTTTCTCTGTTTTGTGATAACTAAAATATTTAAAGGCATAGAGTTGTTTAAGTATATAAAATGATGAGGAATTATAAAAACAATGTCTATGATTTCTCAATACACTTAAATTTAAAGTGAAATGTAAAACTTCTCCTGAGAATCTAAGTTGAGTTGCATGTTGCATAGGTAGAAGCTGCCAATTAATTAAATTACACTCAAGGATATGAGTTCAGCCTTTCAAAGAGTTAACTTCAGCCTATTCCCTAATCATAGAACTACTGAATTAAAGTTGGAAAGAACATCTAATCTTAACCCCTCACTCATCATAAGAGGAAATGAAGACTAAGAAAGGTTAGATACCTTTCTCAAAGTCTAGTAAGCAGCACTGACTAGACTTGGATTCAAATCTAACTCTTCTAACTGCAAATTAATTATTTCTTACATAATATATATACCTTATTACTAAGAATAAGCAGTTATTAGAGTTCAAAGATTTGTTAAAATTCTCTGATTTTACAGATGGAGAAAAAAGGTGAAGGGATTTTTCAAAATAAGAATATATTGGTGGTCTTCTACATGATATCACAGGTGGTATTAAAACCCTGGCCTCTCTGGTGCTCTTTCAATCCCATGCCCCTCTAGTTAAATCACAAAAGTCTGCTTTTTCTTGTTATTCATTCATTTTAAGTTGTTTGGACATCTTCAGTTGTATCTGATTCTTTATGACCCCATTTGGAGTTTTCTTAGCAATGGTATATCATTCCTTTCTCTAGTTTATTTTACAGATGAGGAAACTGAGGCAAACAGTGATTTGCCCCAGGGTTTCACATCTAACAAATATAAGTCAAATTTGAACTCAAAAAGATATCTTCCATCTGACTCCAGATTTGGCTGTCCTAATGTATATATACTTTATTTTAAATTCATCACTTTTATTATATGGAAAAAACTTCCTACTTAAAGTTTAGCAAAATTTTATATATAAAAGATTCTATATTGTGTAGCATTTGTAAATTTATTTTATTTAAAATATAAATTCCTAAATGTAGGTATATGACTTCTTATACACATTCATTCATACATTTTCAACAATGATGAATCCTACTGTTGGTTTTAATGACTTTAAAGACATTATTGAAAAATCAATGTATAAAATTATAAATAATATTTGGGGAAAATGTGATCTAAAATGAAAAACAGCAACTTGAAAGGAAGAAGAGAGTGATAAAACTAAAAGTACTTTTATACATTATAATTAATATAATATAGTTGATACTAGACTTGACAGTGAAAAAGTTAAAGGGTCAGTTATATTTGAATACCTTTCTCTTCTCTACCTAATTAAAGAAAATAAAAGCAGGGGAGTAGAGAAGCACAGAGTAACTTCTAACAAACCCTAACAAAACTATCAAAATAAACAGTTCTTCATATCTTTTTTTTTAATTTTCTTTTTTGCTCAGGCAATTGGGATTAAGTGACTTGCCCAGGGTCATACAACTAGGAAGTGCTAAGTGTCTGAGACCAGGTTTGAACTCAGGTCCTCCTGACTTCAGGTCTAGTGCTCTAACCACTGCACCACCTAGCTGCCCCCAGTTCTTCATATCTTATTTGATGTCAATAACTGTTTACTTATTGATTGCTTCTATTAAATTTATAACTGAAGATACATCAATACTTGACATTTTGCAACACATTTGAAAAGTGTGACACAATTTTTTTTAACAAGCTTTATTCTAGGCTTATTTTTAACATCATAGTCATTCCTGTACATACTTACCCACCCACCCACTCCCACTATCAGTGAAACTTTCCCTGTAACAACAATGAAAAAAGTAGAATTATTTAACATACAGTATAAGCAACATTCTGCCTCCAAAGCCTCCTTACCTTTCCAACAAAAAGAGAAACATTTATTCCTCTCTTATCTAGGGGCAAGTATGATAATTATAATTATATAGTATTCAACTTATTTTTATTTTTATTTATGTGATTATATTGTATATATCATTTTTGCAGTTCTATTATCCTCCCTTCATCAGTTCCTACAGTTCTTCCAATTTTCTCAATTTTGTTATATTTAGTATTTTTATGGCACTATATAATATTGCATTATACTCATATGCCCCAACTTATTTAACTATTCCCTAGTAGATGAGTACCCATTTTGTTTCCCATTCTTTGCTACAACAAAAAGTTCTGTTATATTTGGTATCGATGGTAACAAAGGAAATACATTTCTAAATTTCATCTCCTGAAAGTATAAAACAGCAGTGGAATCTCTAGATCACAGGATATGAACAGTTTAGCCCCCTTTTTTACATAATTCTAAATTGTTTTTCAGAATGTATATACCAATTCATAGCTCCACCAATAGTTTAGTTTGCTGTCCCCCTCATCCTCTTCAACATAGATGATGTATATCTTTTATCTTTGACAATTTTTTAAATTAAGTACAACTTCAGAATTATTTTAATTTGCATTTCTTTTATTATTTGTGATTTATAATAATTTTTCATGTAATGTTTTATAATTTCTCTTTTGAGAATTTATTGTTAATTTTTTTGAACATTCATCTCTTAGAAAACGGCTTTTGTAAACCTCAACTTTCTATGATAATTTATATTTAGAATTCTTTTTTTTTCTTTACATGAATAAAGTTTTAGATACCTTTAGTTGAAGCACCAAATCCATACGATATTTACCAAGAGGATTTATGTCATTCAATATCAGCGCAATAATGATATCAATGCCATTAGATTCATGGGTAGCAATGCAAGTCTAGGAAAGAAAAGGTTGAAAAAATAACATTCACTTTTCAATATGATCACACTCTAAGCAATGTATAATACAGAGCATATAAGGAGGTACTTCCATATACTTGCTTTAAGCTAGGAAGACCTGGGTATAATTCCTGCCTATGATACATAATTGGCATATACTCTGGGCAAGTAACTTCATTTTTCAATGTTCTCGGCAATTTTTGAAATAATCTTCATGGAATTTCAAAGCTGGAGAGCTGCTAAAATATTCTCTCAATAAATATTTTAGTTGCTATACCAAGGTTATGAAGAATTCATTTTATTTCACAGAATTTTTAGAAACCTAAACTTAAGGAGTATTCAAGCTGATAAACAAATAGACTATGTGATCGAGTGTCACCTAGCACGAAAGTATGATAGATATTATAGCTGTTGCTATATTAAACATTTTATATTGAGAGATTATATAAGTATGCATATGGTATGACCTACCATATAACTTATCCTATTATGTAATGCATCTCCTCACTGAAAAGTTTTGTTAAATTTAAAATACATAGTGTACTGATGGCTTTTCCTTTTGATTTTAGTTTTAGGTTTTTTGTTTGTGGTTTTCGATTGGTTTTAGGCAGAGGGTGGGGGTTGTTTTTAATTTTTTTTGATTACTAGTATTAGAAAATGAAACTTAAAGAAAATACCAGGCAAGCCCCCAGAACTCTTTTGAGAGTTGTACATACACAAAATAAGGGTTTTACTTGTATATTGCAATAGTGATTGATGTATTAAAGTCATTTTCATAATAAAATATTTTTCATTTATTCATCCATTTCAATCATTAACTTTTGATCTTGTAAGTTCCTCTTTTAATTTTTATGTTTTTACAAACATCTATGAAAACTTTTAAAAACATTTTGTAACCTATATGTACAAAAGATATTTATAACAGTTCTATAAGCAAGGCAAAAATTTAGAATTTGAGGAGCTGCCCATCAATTGGGGAATGGCTGAATAAAATGAGGTATGTATTTGTCATTGAATATTATTGTTCTGTGGGAAATAATGAGAAAAATGTTCTCAGAAAAAACCTGGAAAGTCCTCCATGAACTCAAGCAAAGTGAAGCATGCTATATGCAAAGTAATAGCAATGTTCTAGACTGGCCAGCTGTAAATAACTTGCTATTCTTAGTAGTACAATGATCCATGACTTCTCTGAAGGACTTATGATGAAGAATCTTATCCATACCCAAAGAAGGACCAGATAGTGTTTGAATATACATTGAAACATTCTCTCTCTCTCTCTCTCTAAATTCAAAAGTTTTATTTTTTTTTCAAGAAGTAGGTTTATTATTTTTATTTTTTATTAAAGCTTTTTATTTGTAAAACATATGTATGGGTAATTTTTCAATACTGACCCTTGCTAATCTTTCTGTTACAAATTTTTCCCCCTCTAGTCCCCACCCCTCCCCTAGATGGCAGGAAGTCTACTAGATGTTAATTGTATTAAAATACTTGACAAATTGAATATATGTATACATATTTCCACCCTTATCATTGTTGTGCAAGAAAAATCGTATCTATAAGGAAAAAAATCAGAAAAAGGAAACACAATGAAAGCAAACATCAATAGAGAGCATAAAAATGTTATGTTGTGGTCCACATTTCATATCCCTCTCTCTGGGTGTATATGGCCCTCTTCACTGAACAATTGGAACTGGTTTGAGACATTTCATTGCTGAAGACAGCCATGTCCATCAGAATTGACCATCATATAGTGTTGTTGCCATGTATAATGATCTCCTGGTTCTGCTCACTTCGCTCAGCATCAGTTCATGCAAGTCTCTCCAGGCCTCTCTGAAATCATCCTGCTGGTCGTTTCTTACAGAACAATAATATTCCATAACATTCATATACCACAATTTATTCAGCCATTCTCCAATTGATGGGCATCCACTCAGTTTCCAGTTTCTAGCTACTAAAAAAGGACTGCCACAAACATTTTTGCACATGTGGGTCCCTTTCATTCCTTTAAGATCTCTTTGGGATATAACCCCAATAGAAACACTGCTGGATCAAAGGGTATGCACAGTTTGATAACTTTTTGAGCATAGTTCCAAATTGCTCTCCAGAATGGTTGGATCCATTCCACAACAATGTATCAGTGTCCCAGTTTTCCCACATCCCCTCCAACATTCATCATTATCTTTTCCTGTCATTTTAGACAATTTGACAGGTGTGTAGTGGTACCTCAGAGTCTCTTAATTTGCATTTCTCTGATCATTAGTGATTTGGAGCACCTTTTCATATGACTAGAAATAGTTTTAATTTCATCATCTGAAAATTGTCTGTTCATATCCTTTGACCATTTACCAATTGAAGTGGCTTGAATTCTTTTTTTTTATTAATACTTTTTATTTGCAAAACATATGTATGGGTAATTCCTAAACATTAACCCTTACAAAGCTTTCTGTTACAAATTTTTCCCCCTTACTCCCCACCCCTCCCCTAGATAGCAGGATATCCACTACATGATAATTATGTTAGAATACTTAAATTGAATATATGTATAATTATTGCCACACATCATTTTTTTGTTCAGGAGAAATCGTATCTACAAGAAAGAATAATCCGATAAAGGAAATACAATGCAAGTAAACCTCAATAGAGAACATGAAAATGTTATGTTGTGGTCCACATTTCACATCCCTCTCTCTGGGTGTATATGGCTTTCTTCACTGAACAATTGGAATTGGTTTGAAGCATTTCATTGTTGAAGAGAGTCATGTCCCTTAGAACTGATCCTCATATAGTATTGTTGTTGCCGTGTATAATGATCTCCTGGTTCTGCTCATTTCACTCAGCATCAGTTCATGCAAGTCTCTCCAGGCCTCTCTGAAATTGTCCTGCTGGTCGTTTCTTACAGAGCAATAATATTCCATAACATTCATATACCATAATTTATTCAGCCATTCTCCAATTGATGGGCATCCTTTCAGTTTCCAGTTTCTAGCCACTACAAAAAGAGCTGCCACAAACATTCTTGCACATGTGGGGCCCTTTCCTTCTTTTATGATTTCTTTGGGATATAAGCCCAATAGAAACACTGCTGGGTCAAAGGGTATGCACAGTTTGATAACTTTTTGAGCATAGCTCCAAATTGCTCTCCAGAATGGTTGGATCCGTTCACAGCTCCACCAACAATGCATCAATGTCCCAGTCTTCCCACATCCCCTCCAACATTCATCGTTATCTTTTCCTGTCATTTTAGCCAATCTGACAGGTGTGTAGTGGTACCTCAGAGTTGTCTTAATTTGCATTTCTCTGATCAATAGTGATTTGGAGCACCTTTTCATATGATTATAAATAGTTTTAATTTCATCATCTGAAAATTGTCTGTTCATATCCTTTGACCATTTATCAATTGGAGAATGGCTTGAATTCTTATAAATGTGAGACAATTCTCTATATATCTTAGAGATGAGACCTTTATCAGAACCCTTAAATGTAAAGATGATTTCCCAATTTGATGCTTCCCTCCTAATCTTGTCTGCATTAGTTTTGTTAGTACAGAAACTTTTTAACTTAATATAATCAAAATTATCTATCTGGTGTTCAATTAAGAGTTCCAGATCTTCTGGACATAAATTTATTCCATCTCCACAGGTCTGAGAGGTAAACTATCCTATGTTCCTCTAATTTGGTTATAATATCACTCTTTATATCTAGATCATGAACCCATTTAGATCTTATCTTGGTGTGCGGTATTAGGTGTGGGTCCAGCCTTAATTTCTTCCATACTAGTTTCCAATTTTCCCAGCAGTTTTTCCCGAATAGTGAGCACTTATCCCAAAAACTGGGGTCTTTGGGTTTATCAAACACTAAATTGCTAATGTTATTACCTAGCTTGTCCTGATATCCTATTCTATGTAGAAGTGGCTTGAATTCTTATAAATATGAGACAATTCTCTATATATTTTAGAAATGAGGCCTTTATCAGAACCCTTAAATGTAAAGATGACTTCCCAATTTATTGCTTCCCTCATAATCTTGTCTGATTAGGTTTGTTTGTTCAAAAGCTTTTTAACTTAAAATAATATATTTTTTGAAATCGTTTATATAGTATTGGAATTATTGTTCTTTGAATTTTTGTTTGGTAGAATTCCCAATTTAAAAGTTTTAAAAACAAATGTAAAAAAATATTAAATATATATATATATACATATTTTTCAAAATTTGGCTCAATTCTACTAAATGAAGTGACTAGAATCAAAAAAAAAAAAACCATTGTACAAAGTGGCAAGAAGATTATGTGATGATCAACTCTGATGGACTTGACTTTTTTTCAACAGGTGACTCAGGTAAGTTCTAATAGACTTATAATGGAGAAAGCCATCTGCATCCAAAAAAGATGACTGTGGAAACTGAATGTGGATCACAACATACCATTTTCACCTTTTTTGTTATTGTTTGCTTGCTTTTTTTCTTTACTTCACATTTTTGTCCCTTTTTGATCTGATTTTTATTGTACAGCATGATAAATGTGAAACTATATATAAAAGAATTGAACATGTTAAACATATATTAGATTTTTGCTCTAAAAAGGACAGAGAAAAATTTGGAACACAAGATTTTGCAAGGATGAATGTTGAAAACTATCTTTGCAAGTATTTTGAAAATAAAAAACTATTCTTTAAAAACAAAAGAAAGAAAAAATGTGGTTCAAGATCTCGGAGTTCTACAATGGTTATTCTAACTCCAAATGCATCTTAAAGTCTTTGGGTACATGCCCAAGTGTCATGACTTCATTCTATCCCCTTTTCAATTTTCCCGAGTGTACCTTCCATATACTCTTACAGTGACTCCTTGAAATCTGACTAAATACCTGAATCAGAAAACCAGTCATTTTGGAAGACTAAAATTTGGAGGAACACTATAGGATATCCAAAGTATCTAATTCAAAGAGCCAAAGACATCCTGTTCCAATTTTTTTTTAAAATGACCCTAAAAAAACAAAAGCAACAAAGAAAAAAAGAAACCTTGGTCCTCTCAAAGGACTGAATTTTTATCTGACGCTGATTCATGGGAATTTTCCTGTAAAGTCAAATTAAAGAATAATATAGTAAATCATTAATTTGTCTGTAATTTGCTATTTGTAAGGTCAGATAGGAAAGGGGGAAAGTCTGATGAGGTCAAGGGAAAAAAACTACTTTTAAATGTTTACAAATAATTCATTTATTCAGTAACTTGTTTCTTTAACTCATAAGTCAGTCATAAGTTCTTTTAAGTTTAGGGCTATATTTTATTTGTATTTTTGTTACCTGATTTTCATGGCATGGTCCTTGGCAATATTCAGTTAAACTCTCTAGAGTCTGGTTGACTAGAGCTACATTCCTCTCATTTATATACAACCCCAACAGACCGAGTCCTCCAGTTGTACTTCCACAAATGCAGTCTAAGAACTGAAGAGTCTCACAAACAAGATTATAGTTTGTTTTGTTGTTTTGATTCCTCAAGAAGTGCTGAAATCAAAGTAATTCAAATGAGAAAAAAGAATCACTATCATATTCACTTTCATTTCTCCATATTCTATTTGCCTCAAAAAGCATCAACATGGTAAAGCTGTATCAAATCAAAAAGGTATATCAGTAGTTTCCAAATATATTAGATTTCTACCGAGTCTTTTTTCAAATATTGTTTAATCTTACTAAACTCTTAGTATAAATATTTCTAAGTTTCATTATTTCCAAAATTTACAGAAACATAGTTTGAAGGAAACATTTCTAAAGAAGAATTGATATGGGTTTCATGAGAAAATTTCACTGCTAGCAATATTTTTCCTCTAAAATATCAAATTTTAAAATATCGATTATAAGACATGTCTATTATATAGTATTTACTGGCATAAAATTAGGTTTAGTTTCATCTATTTTGATCTGAAATTTCTCTGGCCCTCTTTTTACTGCAGAGGGTATTAAATATCTCCAGACTGTTTTTAGCAATCTGAATTTATGAGTTTTGCCAAAATACTAGTTTTGCTTAAAATACTGAAGTATTCTGTGGCCAAATCCTTATTTTTAGATCCCTTCACTTCACCTCTATCTAAAAGAAAACTATTCATATTGGCCTTCTTTCTTTTCACAAGGTGAATCAGATTCTTTAAATATTCAGATAATTTTCTGGTTCTTACTCACATTTAAATTACTAAAATCTATATTTTCTAGTCTAAGATTTTAAAACTAAAATACAATCTATTTATTGGTACAAATAACAGGACATCATACCTGTAGTTCTCGGTTGTGATTCTCACAAAGTAGTTGAAGAAATCTCAGAATTGGTTGCATAATTGCAATAGTAGGAGTCATTGTTACTTCATCAGCAGACTTTTCATCTGTATTTCCAGCATCTGTTCCTGTGCACATGAGATCTATTTCTGGATCCATTTCTCTTCGATATACACAGTATGCTTTGGATGTTGCTGAAGATGCTTCTGTTAACTGACCCTTCATTCCCTCTTTTAAATGCAAAGATGGATCTCTTACTAAAAACAAAATAATTCTCTTATTCTTACTAGGAAATTTTTACCTTTTATATTGGAAACAGAAAAACATTAAAAACAAGGAAATTATCATGCCACTCAAGTCTTCTTCTAAAACAAAAATCAATTGAAATCCAAATGGAACACAATAACATAATCAAAAACTATAGATTCTCCAAGTTGAAAAGGCTCAAAATTTTTGTTTCATTCATATATATATATATACATATAAGCAAGAAGATATAAACAAAAATAAACAGAATAAATGTAGAAAACTTCAAAACACTATTTTTTGTTTATCATCCCCCTCTTCATTTCACTTTAAATAACAAACATCTTTTTTAGCACAGTGTAGAAATTATTATCATTGTTCCTAAAACTCAGAAAATCTGACTTCAACAACCAGCTTTATTAATAGGATGTTTAAATCTGAGTTGATTAAAAAGTGATTATTTGAAATATGGCTTATTTTATCTATATTTTAATATGTAGCATAATGTACTTTATCATCTGTATCTGTAATGATAGTTTCTTTCCTTGATTTTAGCTCCATAGAACTGATTAGAAGTATGCATTTTAGCAATAAAATGATTCAGCTATGAATATTTCTGATTATGGTAATGTTTTGCAACATATGACCAAGAATATGAATGATGAGTAAGTAGACCAAGAGCTCTCACTCTCTCCCTCCCTTAAATAAAATTATCTTCTTCTCCTGTATCATGCTCATGTGCATGTGCACACATGTGCGCACACACACACACACGCATACACACACACATACAATACTAAAGTAAAATCCACTTTACCTCTCACTCTTGGAGTAGATGCTATCAGATCATTGTCATCTTCCTTCTTCTTGCTACCTAAGTCTATGGTATTCACTGTCACTGTTGATCGTATCTCTTTCTGGGCTGCCTTCATATGGTCATATAAGACTTTAAAAAACTTTTCAGATTTTTTTTGTTCATGCAATTGTTGGTAAGAAGAATACTGTCAGAAAAAAATGTATACTTTAGGAAAAATACTTTTTACTTTATCCTTATAACAAAAGCATTTCATCGAAAACTATACATATCAGATACTGGCAATGACTGTCTTACAAAGTGACATGTCATCTGTGTAAATACTACTGTTTTATATTTACTTGCTCATTATGCTGCTAATTATATATTGTATTACCATCTACTTTTCTACCTAATTATATTTCTAGTAATTATATTATTCCTAATAGAATATATTTAGGGTTTTCTTTTCTCCCCTTTTTATTTATAGTCATAAATTTGTATTTTAAAAAATTAACAATGATATACCATTGATAAATTATATGATAAAATTATATACAATAAACATGATTCATATCCTACAAAATGCATCATTGTTTTCTTCATTATCTTAACCAAAAAGAATTTGTTAAGTATTTATTATACACTGAAGCTTTGTTATCATGCCAACTGATGATTCATCTTTCTTAAAAAGTTCTATCAAAAGTGCTGATAGGAGAGAAACACATTTTTGATACAATATAGTCCCTGTCCTCATGAAACATATAGTTTAAGGGGACAAGGACATATAAAGAAAAGCACAACACACAATAATACATGACTTGTGAATTAGTGAGAGTTTGGGGGGGTTTGTTTTTGTTTTTTATGCTATGTGAACTCTACAAAGAGAAAACATTACTGCTAACAGGTAAGCTTCATAGAGAAGGGAAATGTGAATTGAACTTTAAGAGAGTAGAAATTGATCCAAAGAGTAAGGGCAACATTCCAGAAAGAAGGGATTATTAAAGTATTTAACACATAGTGGCAAAATATAGTATGCCAAGGGGGAGGGAGAGAATTATCTCACCAAAATTAACACTTGTTTGGAAGTAAATTATTAAGCACCTACTTTATGCCAAACTTTGTATTAAGCACTGGTGATACAAATACAAACAAAAAGAAATATAATCTCTGACCTCAAGGAGCTTTCATTCTAATGTGGGAAGGCCATATGGTGGAGAGAGAAAGTGAAGGTATTTGGCAGGGACAGTTTTAAGTCCAGAAGCTAGGAATAGTGCTGGGAAAGGAATGAAAACCAGACTGGGAACCTCTATAACACAGAAGCTTCAGGAAGAATTCACTATGATTTTAGTGAAGATTTCCAAAGGGATCTTCCAAATGGAAAAGCTATAGGAGCAATCCGTAGTTTCAGGAAAAGGAGGATCTAGGCTCCAAGAAAGAGACAAGACTACAGTGTAGAAATTGCTGAATAAGAACTAAGGAACTTCCAATCTAACTCTGCTTTATGGTGAACATTGTTACATATTCTAATTAATCTATTTATAAAGCATATAAATTTCAAAATGCTATGTAAGAAAAATGATCAAAATATTAAAGAAATCCAAGAAGATCTAATCCAATCATTTAATATTTCTCCAAATCCTTTAGCATCTGGCAAAAGAGGGGAGAAAAAAGAAATACTGTATTCTTAGTCTATAACTGGAATGATACATGATAACATATGTATGCGATGTGTGTGTGGTGTGTGTGTGTGTGTGTGTGTGATATTAAGGAGATAGCTGAATTCACAAGAAGTGGGATGACTTTTAGACAAATTACTTTTACCCTATTCCATGGTATACAAAAGTTAGCTACTACAAGATCAATTCAGATATTTTTTTCCTCCTTTACTCTTAGACTCTGAAAAGTATTGAGGGGTAGAGGCCAGAAAAGGGGAGGAAAGAATGGAAAGAAGCCATGACCATCTTTGCTCCCTGCAATAATGTGGACAAATCATAAACCTGAGCTTCAGTTATTTTATCTGTAAAATGAGGGTTGAACATTTCTAGGTGTCCCTTCCAACTAAATCTGTGTTCCTAGTTTGTAGGAAGGAAGTTTTTCTGGTTTTTATAAATAAAGGCAGGGCCTTGGAACTAATTACTGAATGAATAAATTCAAGATATAGCACATTTTTAGTAATTTATAAGGAAATAGTAGAACAAACCCCTTAACTTCTTTTGAACTCAGTATAAATGAATTAATATGGTAATGAGGCAGGTAGCAAGTTATAGGTATAGCTGCTGGTTGTATTTGTCACTGAGAGCATTTAAGAGGTACTACTCTCACCTTGTTACACACCTACAATGTATGACATCCATGATATCCATGAGGATGCTAACGATGGAAAAGCAAAAACCCGATTACATATATAGTATTATCCTCATTAGTATGGAATCTCATCCCTGTTACATATGGAATATGGCATGAAATTCTGAGAGAGAGAGAGAGAGAGAGAGAGAGAGAGAGAGAGAGAGAAAGAGAGAGAGAGAGAGAAAGAAAGAAAGAAAGAAAGAAAGAAAGAAAGAAAGAAAGAAAGAAAGAAAGAAAGAAAGAAAGAAAGAAAGAAAGAAAGAAAGAAAGAAAGAAAGAAAGAAAGAAAGAAAGAAAGAAAGAAAGAAAGAAAGAAAGAAAGAAAGAAAGAAAGAAAGAAAGAAAGA
>JAJPUD010003122.1:72476-168206 GCA_023553655.1 Myrmecobius fasciatus | reverse complement strand
CACACACACACACACACACACACACACACACACACACACACACACACTTTAAAACTCTTATCAGGACAATGCTAAACCACCAACCCAAAAACATAACAATGAAATATATCTTTCAACTCCTGCATGAAGAGACATTCATTTTCAGAGAGAATAATGTGTCATTTGTTTTGCTAGAATATGTAGATATGTATTGAGAGATTTTTTTTTACATTTACTCAATTGATGGAAGAAGTTGTGGGATGGAAAGATTCATTTTCAAAAAATTTTGTGACTTGAAAAACAATTTTTTAAATAAACTAGTAAATCCTTTGTATAAAAAAAGAAAGCAAAAGAAAGAAAAGCAGTTAAATGACAATACCAACAATACAATTGGAAATAACATTCTTCAAAAAATCCCAAAAGACATAACACTATCCTGAGAATCATGAATGGCTTACCATCATATTAACTGGCATCTTTTTTCAGCAATCATTACTAAAGACAAAAACCCTATTGCCTGATATTCTAAGTTTTCCACCTCTAGTCCTTACTAGTATAGGAGAGTGAGGAGTAAATAAAGCACAGCTACCCAACACATGTAACAACCAAGTTGGATTTTAAAGAACCAACAATGCATAGAAACTTTATTGTAACCAATTATACCCTTACAAATTCTGCCAAGGGTAAAAGTAGGGAGCACAGAAGGAAATAAAAACAGATTTTTGAATTTTTCTTAAAAGAAACCAGTTTGAATGGTCACAGAATTGATCTCTCCCAAAGTAAAAACATTTCTTTAGAGTCAAATAAACACAAATGTCACTGTTAATTTTGTGATAGTAGGTTATATTACCTCAAACTTACAAAGTATAGACTTGATGATTTGTCTAACAAAACACAATATGAGATCAAAGATTTCTTAAAATATCTCTTTTTTGTTATATTAAGAATAATTCATACTACTTACTAAGTATACCACAACCATATATGAAAAAACAGGTCATGTAGAATTCAATTTCAAATAAATGTAATTAAATAAGATTAATTCTATTAAGTGTTTACCATATGCTAGCACTATATTATATGTCCTGTATGATAAGGAAGTAAAGACAAAATGAAACAATCCCTTCTACTCAAGGAAAACATAGTCTTCTGGGATAAACTACATGTTTGCTGACCGGTAAAGCTAATTTTAAAGAGAGAAAGGAAATTAACAATCAAGGAAATCAACATTGCCTCTTGCAAAAGGCAGCACTTTAGAGGCGTCTCAGTTGAATGGAGGTAGGGATTCCAAGAGGGAGAGTGTAAGAATTCAGATGATATAATGAAGAGAGCATTGGACTTCAAGTCAGGAAGGATTGATTTCAAGTCAGATACTTACTAGTCAAATGATCTTGGGCAATTAATTTTATTCCTATGCCACACGGTTTCCTCATATTTAAAATGAGATGGATAAAACTAGATGGACTTTCAGGAACCTTCCAGCTCTCAATATATGATTCTAAGAACAGTCAAGGAAGAGTGGATAGCTTGTGCGAAGACACAGAGGCAGGAAAATGGAAGTTCATATGCAAGAAATAAGTAAGCCACATTGGCTGCAACATAAAATGTGTTAGAAGAAATAAATCATGCAAAAGCAGTGTAAAAGAATATGCTTGTGTCATGTGCTGAAGGGCTTTTAAATGCCTAATAAAGTAGTTTGTATTTTATCCTAGGGGCAACAGTAAACCATTTAAGTTTTTTGAACAGGAGAGTATAGGAATTAAATCTGTGTCAGCTGTGTAAAGAATGAATTAGACAGCAACAACAATATTACATGATGATCAATTCTGATGGACATGACTCTACAACAATGAAATGTCTCAAATCAGTTCCAATTGTTCAGTGAAGAAAGCCATATACACCCAGAGAGAGGGATATGAAATGTGGACCACAACATAACATGTTCATGTTCTCGATTGATGTTTGCTTGCATTGTGTTTCCTTTATCTGATTTTTCTTTCTTGTAGATACAATTTTTCTTGCACAACAATGATAAGTGCGGAAATATGTATACATATATTCGACTTGTCAGGTATTTTAACATAATTAACATGTAGTGGACTTCCTGCCATCTAGGGGAGGGATGGGGACTAGGAGGGAAAATTTGTAACGGAAAGCTTTGTAAAGATCAATGCTGAGGAACTACCCATACATATGTTATGCAAATAAAAAGCTTTAATAAAAATAAAAAAAAAGAACGAATTAGAAAAGGGATAAATTGGAGGTAAAGAGTATAATTAAGGGCAGCGAGGTGACGCAGTGGTTAGAGCACCAGCCCTGAAGTCAGGAGGACCTGAGTTCAAATCTGGTCTCAGACACTTCCTAGCTGTGTGACCCTGGGCAAGTCACTTAACCCCAATTGCCTTAGCAAAAAGCAAAAAAAAAAAAAAAAAGAGTATAATTAGAAGGCTATTACAATAGTTCAGTGAAGAAGTGATAAGAGCCTAAACTGGAATGGTGGTCATGTAAATGGAGAGAAGGGATAAGATACAAGAAAATTATAGAAATGAGCCCATCAAAACTAGGCAATTGATTGAATATGAAGGATAAAGAAGAGTTCAATCAAGAATAATTCCAATGTTCCAAAGCTGGCTGACTGAAATGAAGGTTTCAATAAAAGTCACTAGAAAATTCTATCTCTACATTTTTTTGATCTGGAACTGATTTCACTAATATAGAGTATTCCATGTCAGAAAAATTCCCTTTCCAATGCAACTGTTTGGTTTTTGTTTTGTTTTGTTTTATTTTTATTAAAGCTTTTTATTTACAAAACATATGTATGGGTAATTCTTCAACATTGACCCTTACAAAGCTTTCTGTTACAAATTTCCCCCCTTACTCCCCATCCCTCCCCTAGATGGCAGGAAGTCCACTACATGTTAATTATATTAAAATACCTGACAAGTCAAATATATGTATATATATTTCCACCCTTACCATTGTTGTGCAGGAAAAATCATATCTACAAGAAAAAAAAAAGAGAAAGGAAACACAATGCAAACAAACATCAATAGAGAGCATGAAAATGTTATGCCATGGTCCACATTTCATATCCCTTTCCCTGGGTGTATATGGCTTTCTTCACTGAACAATTGGAACTGGTTTGAAACATTTCATTGTTGAAGAGAGCATGTCCATCAGAATTGATCATCATATAGTATTGTTGTTGCTGTGTATAATGATCTCCTGATTCTGCTCACTTCGCTCAGCATCAGTTCATGCAAGTCTCTCCAGACCTCTCTGAAATTATCCTGCTGGTCGTTTCTTATAGAACAATAATATTCCATAACATTCATATACCATAATTTGTTCTGCCATTCTCCAATTGATGGGCATCCATCCACCAATGCAACTGTTTTAAATTTATAGTTTTAGAGTTGCTTGGGGCTCTGAAAAATTAAGTGACTTACTGTGGGTCATGGTATCAGTATATGGAGGGTGGAGCATGTAGCTCTCAATATATTCATTCTCTAATCTTTATTTTTTTTTGGTTTTTATTAAAGATTAGTTCACAGATACATGTTTGTTATTCATTTAAATTCTTATGATAGATTCTGCCTAATTGTTTGATAAAACTATAAATTAAATGATCAAGTGCTCATATAAAAAATCCTTTTTTCTTTCATGGGGCCTAGGTGTAAAAAAGAACACTTTTTACAGATGGAGGCCCAAGAACAGCTATAAAGTTAAATTTAAAATTTTGGTCACTAATCCCCTGATTACCACATGATACAGATCTTAAAAATAGGAAACTTGATAAAAAGCTCATAGCCTATATAAGTGAAGCTACTTTCTGTTTATAAGGATAAACCAACTTTCCAACTTTGGGCTATTGAGGACTTTGAGGATCGGTATCACATTTGTTAGTGTTTAAAGTGATGGGAATCAGTAGCAGGTCTGAAGTTAGAGACCTCATATTCGGTTGGAATGCCACCAAAACTGAAAATCCCTAAGAGTTTCTAAACAATTACATTCTTTCTCACTTGAAATAAGAACCAACTAATGATACCCCAAAGCTTCTTCCTAATAAATTTTACTTCAAATGTGTGTTTTATGCATGAATTATTTTTTAATTTTGTGATATAATCAATGATTGACCACAAAAAAATACTCATTTAGAAAGCATTCTCTGCTATAAGTTAACTCCTTGAGAGCAGGAACTAACAACTTTATTTTTATCCCCAAGGCTTGGCACAGAAGTTCATACATAAGTAATCACATAATAGGTGCTTTATTCATTCATTATTCATAATGATTTAGAGAATGGAGTAAAAAATTACTCTTTCTAGAAGTTTAACATGGTTGTATAGATGAGCTAATTAATTGGCCTTTGCAAACTCTATTATTCTCTTGATTTTAGAGGTAACCAGGATCAATTCATGAATATGCAATATCAAAGATTTAAAAAAACTTTTTGCAAAGTGATTTATTGCTCAAACTATCAAACCACACATTCTTTTGTACCTCTGTTCAAAACTTTTATTGCCTTAAAGATTCCCAAAATGACACAATTCTACAAGGTCCTAAAATTTCATGCCACAATCCCTGACATGTTTTAGAATAATAGCCAATAGGTCAGTTAGGTTCCACAATAGATAGAGCCCTAGAATCAGGAGGACCTGAGTTCAAATTTGACCTTAGATACTTAATAGGTGTGAGATCCTAGGCAAGTCACTAAACCCCAACTGTCTCAAAAAAAAAAAAAAAAAAAAAAAAAAAAAAAAAAAAAAAAAAGGCTATGATCATGGAAATGACAGGAATCAATGATCTAAGAAATCAGCAAAAAAAAAAAAAATAGAAAAAGTATCTTCTTTAGGAGGCATGGGTAGTATAGAATTATTATTTTAAAAAATTTTAAGTCCCCAAATGGCTTATGAAAGTACAACTTTGAAATGCAAATTAAGACAACTCAGAGGTACCATTACACACCTGTCAGATTGGCTAAAAGGACAGGAAAAGATAATGATGAATGTTGGAGGGGATGTGGGAAAACCAGGACACTAATACATTGTTGGTGAAACTGTAACGGATCCAACCATTCTGGAGAGCAATTTGGAACTATGCTCAAAAAGTTATCAAACTGTGCATACCCTTTGATCCAGCAGTGTTTCTATTGGGCTTATATCCCAAAGAGATCTTAGAGGAGGGAAAGGGACCCACCTGTGCAAGAATGTTTGTGGCAGCCCTTTTTGTAGTGGCTAGAAACTGGAAACTGAATGAATGCCCATCAATTGGAGAATGGCTGAATAAATTATGGTATATGAATGTTATGGAATATTATTGTTCTATAAGAAACGACCAGCAGGATGATTTCAGAGAGGCCTGGAGAGACTTACATGAACTGATGCTGAGTGAAACGAGCAGAACCAGGAGATCATTATACACGGCAACAACAATACTATATGATGATCAATTCTGATGGACATGGCTCTCTTCAACAATGAAATGTCTCAAACCAGTTCCAATTGTTCAGTGAAGAAAGCCATATGCACACAGAAAGAGGGATATGAAATGTGGACCATAACATATCATTTCCATGATCTCTATCGATGTTTGTTTGCATTCAGTTTCCTTTCTCGGATATTTTTTGTTCATGTAGATATGATTGTTCTTGCACAGCAAGATAAGTATAGAAATATGTATACATATATTCGACTTGGCTGGTATTTTAATCTAATTAACATGTGTGGACTTCCTGCCATCTAGGGGAGGGGAGGGGAGGGGACTGGGGGGGGAAATTTGTAATGGAAAGCTTTGTAAGGAACAATGTTGAGGAACTACCCATACATATGTTATGCAAATAAAAAGCTTAAAAAATAAAATAAATATATAAACAACAACAAAAAAGAAAGTACAACTTTGAAGGAATGTCAACTTTGCATAATTTTTTAGTGAAACTATTATTTTTATTTGCTACATAATTCTTGCATTTAATTTGTGTGTCTGGGAAACAGATGTATTATGATGGCAAATGTTTTGGATGTTACATCTGTTAGTAAAATATAGAGAGGCTCAAACTGCTAATTAAGTATGAAATTGTATGTGTCGATTAGAAACCAGTTTCTTCTTAAAACTGCCTGATGTTCAGGCACAATAAATTGAGTTGGTTTCTGGAAATATTTGTGTCCTGACCTGTGTGGGAAGGCAAACCATTGCGCTGAATATAGGCTAGACAGTTTCCATGGATACCTCACACTGCTTTAGGTGTATGAACTAAATATTATAAACAACTTCATGGAAATTAGAGTACAAGTCTCATAAGCATGCTAGGAAAATAATTATCATCCTAGAGAAAGATACCACAATTTTCTTTTCAATGTGTGAAAAGTATTTTGGGGGACAAAATAAAAACTTTAAAAGTTTCTATAAAATATCCTCATGAAATTCTTAGTAAATTGTATATGGTTTTAAAATGACCAATATGTATAGGCACTAATGACATTAAATTAGCCGAACCAAATTTTATGGTCCTGGCCATGGGACTTTCTAATTTTCCCAAAGAAATGTACAGTATGATGAAAAATACATCTCATCATTTCATCATTTTCCTTCTTCCCATGGCACAGGACTATATGGCTTCCATTAGATGTTTAAAAGCTAGTGTTTCTACTACTTCAGATAACAATAAAGTTTCATTCTACTACTCCAAGTCTTAATAAAGATAGGGGACAACCATATCTCCAATTAAACAAGCCAGATCACACACATTTCATTTGAGTCATGCAAGATTGTTAATGGAAAAGTCAGAAGAGTAATAGGACTTCCCAAACATCACATCTTCTGTCTGACAAGCAAAAAATATATATAAGTATTCTAAGGATACCATTGTACGTTAAATGTTGCCTTATTAAATTCCACCTCAGCCAGTTTATTCATGATTATATATAATTATCACCACCAATACAGAAGAACACTGATCATTTCAATTAAAAATATAATGAATCAAAGGCAAATCATAACCAACTGCAGCTATTATTTACATTGTTATCTATGAACCCTTATATCAATTTCCTTTCTGCCTAACTTATTTGTTTATTTTTGTTTTTTATTTTTTGTTTTTGTTTTTTTTTCTTTCTTTCTGCCTGTTTCATCCTGTAGCAAAAAACTTATGAACTTTGGAATTAGAAAAGCCTAAGTTATTAAGCTCTTCTGCTAATAACTATGAAGTCAGGCAAGTTTTGAGCCTGTTCTCCTATCTGGAAGCAGCTGGAAACATGGATAAAAGCAGTGGATTTTGTATCAAGGGACCTATCTATGAAGCTTGGCTCTGCTTTCTCCTACAGGATTTACAAATATAACCTTGAGCCTCCGTTCCCTACCTACAAAAATGACAATTAAAATATATGCCTCAAATGCTCCTTCTAACTTTAAATCTATGATCCTAGGATCATATTACATCTAGAAGGGGACTATAGTACTTGCTTTTCCTCCTCAAAGAGATAATATAAAATGGAGGTTTGGGGTGAGGAAGTGTTAAATCCGGTCCTGTGATTTCACTAGTACAAAAAGTCCTCAATAAGGAAGTTCTCATGACCAAGAAAGCTTAGTAACAGTTCCCTAGTCCTAAATAGTAGTCACTGGAGAGGAAAAAATGTTACAGAATTTGTCTATAGCCTTAAAGATAGAAAATATGTAAGATGTAGTATTTAAAACTCTACTTCCCTAACTTTGAGATTTGCTCTCTACTCATTAAGTCACACCAATTAAATAGCATAAATATACTTAGAACACCATGGGGGCAAGCTAGAGTGATCAGTGAGTAGAATGCTGGGTCTAGAGTCAGGAACACTCCTCTGCCTGAGTTCAAATTCAGCCTTAGCTATTTACTAGCTGTGTGATTCTAAGCAAATCACAACCTTGTTTGCCTCAGTTTCTTCATAGTAAAATTAGCTAGAAAAGTTTATTAGAGATAATCCATATTATATATAATTTAAACTCTATGAATCCATGGAGCATGGGCTTATGTTTATGAGACCTGATAAGAAATTAAACTACCATTCAGTTTAGAAATAAGATACAGTTTCATTTGTTTGCTTTTTTATATTTATTGAAATATTGGATCTCTAGCAATCCATTAAGTTGAACCTCACCATTTTAAAAACAAGGGAACTGAGGCCAAGTAGAATTAAATGGCTTGCCCAAGGCTGCACCAACAGCATCTGGATTTCATAGTGGTAGAATAATCATTATCAAATGTCTAGAAGAATAATTATCAAATTCTGAAAGTACTCTAATATTCCTAAATTAAAAAGTATTCCTTTTTTTTTTTTTTTTTTGCTTTTTTTTTTGCTGAGGCAATTGGGGTTAAGTGACTTGCCCAGGGTCACACAGCTAGGGAATGTTAAGTGTCTGAGACCAGATTTGAACTCAGGTCCTCCTGACTTTAGGGCTGGTGCTCTAACCACTGCGCTACCTAGTTGCCCCAATTAAAAAGTATTCTGAAGGAAGATTGTATTTCTTATTCTTAGTATTAAGATGTAAGGTTCCAGTATGTGTCATTATATCAGTCAAGTAAAGAGTATGAGCCAAATTCCTGAATTCTATCAGTTCATGCCACAAGCTTTCCATTAATTGCAATATTCAAAAGCATATACTTAACTAAAGAGCTGCTCTTGGATGGGATTTCTTGCTTCTTTAGAGTAACACATTAAGGAACTAAATTGTTATAATTGATCCTCCTAATAAAGTCAAGCCAAATAATTTATAGGATTCCTTAGAGCAGTGCTTATGTTTCTGGGCTTTTAAAAATACACCTCTCAGAAATGTTTGAGTCAGTTTCTAACCCTGGAAGAAGTGGTGATAATTATCAGAAGGTAAATTGGTAAGAATTCATTCAATGGTTTGTTGTCCTGACATATGCTTTCACAACTTTGTCTGGAAATAATACCACACCAAATCATTTTGGGTATCTTATATAACAAGTTACAGTAATTTAAAACCTGTCAGCTACAGTTACTTGCCACTTTTGTGCAATTATATCACCAGAATACAGACTTCAATTCATTTATTTTCTACCTACTGGCAGGAACTGTTTTAAAGAGAAAATTAATTTTAGAGTTTCAGCTTAATCTCAATTTAGGATACTTTTAAACAATATCTAAAAGAGAAGTAAGATTGAAGTAAGTACCAAGATTAAAGTGCCTTATATGAATTTTTCAGAAAAAAACATAGGTAAAATCTATGCTGGAATATAAACAAAACCTCATGATATCTTCCCCTTAGATTTTCAGCAAAAGATTTCCATATTACCACAACATAACATTTTCATGCTCTCTATTGATGTTTGCTTATATTGTGTTTCCTTTTTCTGATTTTTCTTTCTTGTAGATACAATTTTTCTTGCACAAAAATGATAAGGGTGGAAATATGTATACATATATTCGATTTGTCAAGTATTTTAACATAATTAGCATGTAGTGGATATCCTGCCCTCTAGGGGAGGGGTGGGCAGTAGAGGGAAAAATTTGTAACAAAAAGCTTTGTAAGGGTTAATGTTGAAGAATTACCCATACATATGTTTTACAAATAAAAAGTTTTAATTAAATAAAAAAAAGATTTCCACATTAAGCTACAAGTCAAAGGAGTTAACTATTTTTCCATACATTTGAAATAGGCAATTATTAATTTAATGTAAAAACATATACCAGCCAAAGTTGGAAAACAAAAATAAAAACATATACCAGCCCTTGTTCAAATTAATTTCTGCCTCAGCAGTCATTAGCATATTCTTCACAGTCAATCCAGTAGGAAAAAGAAGCACATTGCCAATAAAATATTCCTCATAGTATATATTACAGTGAGAAGTAGAAAGATGGATCCATTGTTTGAGGCAGAAATTATTGAAAAGGGAAAAAATTATTCAAGAGATTTCCCCTCTAACCAAAATCACATCAATATACAGTTGCAATGTTAAAATATCAAAGATCGGGGCAGCTAGGTGGCGCAGTGGATAGAGGACCAGCCCTGAAGTCAGGAGGACCTGGGTTCAATTCTGGTCTCAGACACTTCCTAGCTGCGTGACCCTGGGCAAGTCGCTTAGCCTTAGCAAATTGCCTTAGCAAAAAGCAAAAAAAAATATATATATATATATCAAAGATCAAGGGAATAGGAAAAGAAGGAAAAGTCTCTCTCTCTCTCTCTCTCTCTCTCTCTCTCTCTCTCTGCATTCAAAAATAGAAATTCTTTTTCTAAACTCTACATACTTTATTCACATTAGAAAAAGTTTGATGTAGAGGACACAACCCTGTACTTGAAGTCAGAAATACTTGAATTCGAGTCCTACCTTAGATATTGACTATACCACTAAATCTCCCTAATCCTCAGTTTTCTCATCTATAAAAATAAAAAAGTTAGACTTAATGGATTCTGAGTCCTCTTCTAATTCTCAATCTATGCTTCTAAAACTTCCTTAAGTCTGATATTAATTATGATACAGATAGTCAAATGCAGTATGTTTTATGGATATGTATATAATTTATGATGCATTTCCTGTTCCTTTAAATTCATTGCATTATCTGGATTTTTATTTTTTAAAAAAACTATCCAAGTGTGTCTGGATCCATAAAAATAACAATAATAGCATCAATAGCCTTTCTTCATTTAAGGATTTAAGGATAAAAAAAAATGTGTTCCTCAAAATAATCCTGTAAAATAGATAGTGTAAGTCCTATGCCCATTTTCTAGAAGGAACTGAGGCACTCTGCTAGTTAATGTCTGAAGCAAAACTCAAATCTATGTTTCTTAAACTCAAGGCCAGTATTTTCTCTACCATCCCATTTCCTTCTTTATTCATTTAGTTTCTTAGAGAGTCATAAGATATGGAGTCCGTTCTCTGATTGATGTTTGTGGCCCAGACTACAATTTTATGAGGTTCCCAGGCTATGTGCATTTCATTCTAGGCTTCATTTCTCATTCATTCAACATCTCTACCTCTGTCAGCAGCCTTGTCGCCACAGATATACCTTTGCCCTGTGGTTCCCTCTTCTAATTGGTGAGCACTTTGCCCAGATCAACATTTCACAAAGGCCATGTTTACTTTACTCTCACATTCTCTGTATTTTTCTACCAGTAGCCTTGCCTAAGACAGATATATTCTCTTTTTTCTCCTCTCAGCTTTCTTTTATGTGCTATTTTCCCCATCAGAATGTAAGTTTTTTTAGGAAATGACTGTCCTTTTAACTTGTATTTATATTCACAGAATTTTTAAATACACTGTTCCTCTCACATAATTAGACTTAATGCTCTACCTAAAATTTTTACCATAAAAATATAATCTCACAACTTTTAGCTAATTTTATAGTCAAGATGCAGTCCATTACTACATATTGCTTACAAAATCCTATTTGTTCCCTATTAATATTCCCAATGTTATAAAAATTAAATACCCATAATATGTCATTTTAAAGTAAAATGTGCCAAAGTGATCTATCTTTAATATGCTCAAATTTTGTTATAGAAATTCTAGAAAAGAACTTTCCATAAGCACTTGTTGATTTCATATATTGTAAAATATATGAAGATGTTTTTATAGGCTGAAAAATTTTGTGCACTGATATTCAAGTATGACATGAATCTGAAGTTCATTTCAAAGGAGTAGTTTTATTGCCACTCAGTGGCAGTGTATATTTAATGGAATTATGAAAATCGAAAACATCATATACAGGTATCAAGTATGAATTTTTTATTATTTCATTTAATTATAACAAACAATTCATCATCTGCTATCTGTTAATGTATAATACAAATGACAAAATTTAAATATAAAAACTATTTGTATATTATTGTATGACATTATACTGTAACTGTTGAACTGATAATAGTATTCATTTTAAAAACATATACTTTTCAGAGTTGCTATTATTAATCTGCAATTATCAAAACTTCTTACATAGATTATATATCTTTAGAATCTCTTCAATAGCATTTTCATATACTATGCTATGGCCATCACTGTGAGATGCCAGAAGCTTTATAAAATCATTGTTAGTCATATAAATCAGGAGAGTCTTTGTAAATAATAAAACAATTTTTGGAGATGTCCAAAGAAGTCACCACAGTGATGGCTCATATATCATTATTCAAAGATGTAGACAGGAAAAGAATTGAACTCAATAATGGTAGGATAGGGAATGAGCTAGTCTTTCCCTTTCCCATTTTTTAAAAAGTAGCAGTTGGTTAAATTCTCTGATAATAATGACTAATCCATCACCAATTCATTAAATCAACTCTGAATGTACTCATTTATATTTATCTCATCTTGCATCAAATGAAGAGCCAGAAGTCAGTCTTTCCATTGAAAGACTTTTAAACATTTTAAACATCTTAGTATGATTATATTATTTTGACTACTAGAAAACACTGCTACATACCTGGAAAAATATTTTACTATAACAACTTTATTCCACACAACATTCTGTGGAAAAAAATACTGGACTTGAATTCAGAGGAAAGGATTTTATATTCTACCCCTGTTGCTTACTACATATGTAATATTCAGCAAATCATTTAGCCTCAGTTTCCTCATCTGTAAAATAAGCAGATTTAGACAAGATGCCTCCTAAGCTAGTTTTCCAATCTAAATCTATACCTCTAGTATTTAATGAATGGGGAACATACCAATTACAAAGTAATATTTTACTATAATATAAGAAAATTGAAAATAATATAAATACAAATATGTTAACTCCTAACACAAGCATTATAGGTTTAGAACTGAAAACCTTTGTAAAGGTAATCTAATTGAATCCCGATTATAGAGATGATGTGACTTGATAATAGTCACAGAAGTGTTAAACCTAGAGATAAATAATCTAGAAAACAGAAGTAAACATACATATATATTGTATTATATGGATTCAGCTTAAAAGAAAACATATTTTGAAAGTCTGGCATTTTAATCAGTTGAATTAGTAAATAACTAAAATGTTACTGGTGAAGACTTAGCTAAAATAAACCCTCTAATCCACTACACAATGACCTTCTTAAGTTATATATAGCATATAGTTATATTTGAAAATAAACAAGTTTTTGGAAAATAATAAAAAGAACAGTGACATAGTAGAAAGATAAGTGAAAATGAAACACAGAGTGCCTGAATCCCAGCTCTGTCACTATGTGATCTTGGCCGAATCACTTATCCTCTCTGAACCAATATTTTTTCATCTCTAAAATAAGAGACTAGATGACTAGTTCCTTCCAATTCTAGATCTCTGATCTTATGATCCTATGAAACCTTTCTATAAGAAGAAATAATAGCTGCAGCGCATTATAGGATGGCTTTACCTCAAACATTGAATGAAATACATATCTTTCTTCATATACAGAAATGGAAGCACACTTCTTAACATTTCAGTTTGCGTAATACCATCTTATGTTTAGGCAGCTCTATTATTCTTTCAAAAGGTCAGAAAATGAACATCAACTTCTCTCCAGAATTCCTTGTTGAAATTTCAAATCCCATTTGAAAGGAGCTCAGAGGGAAAGCAAAATGCTTTCAATCATGGATCTTGGTCACATCCCAGTTGTTCTTCAAGTGCTTATTAGTAAAATAATGCCTTGTCTTCTTTCCTGGGATTCACTTTTTAAGATATTATTTCCCCTCTTTCATCTTTTCATGAAAAGCTAATAAGTTTCCATTTTTAAAATATTTGTTATTTTAAGCTATTAGAAGCTAACTAATAAAAGCTCCTAATTATTTTAAGCTACTGAGTATCATTTCAAACAGTAAATAATTTTAAAGAATATCAACATGCCACCTACATATGTAATTTTTAATTTCCGTCCTCTAATGTTCATTACAAAAGTGATCAACATAATAATTTCCTTATTCCCAATTAGGAACCAAGGCATGGACAAGTAAATTTTCTCATTCCGCAATACAGCTTCTAAAATACTATGCTAAAACATAACTAGGACTGAAATCTTACTGCTGTCAGAAACAAAATGTTTTATTCTCCAGCTGAAATTTTTTTCTCTCATTCTGGCAAGTTACATAATGCTTAATTTTAGCTCTTTAGTGCTACAAAGATATATATGCAATGCAAATATTCATGTTGAAATTACAACAGCAATTTATCAATTCATGTGCTACTAATCAACCCATTTGCTTTCTAGTGTATAACAGTAAAAGCTTATCTCATGCAGACTCAGGCATCATTCAAATCAATGTAATTGAATTTCAAGGCCAAGAGCATTGCACAACACGTGATGTGTCTCTACTAGAGCACAGTGCCAGACACTGCAGGCGTTACATAATCACATGCTGTTGTTGGCTGGGAAGGACAGCACTCTCAGTTGCCTCATCGACTTGGCAGTTGGTGTCTCCTCCAATCATGCCCTGCAGCTTTAATCTGCACACAGTGTTCACATGTACAGTCACATGTTTTGAGACCTTCACAGCAGCAAATGAGAATGGTACTATTTTGCTACTAATAGAAACTGTTCCTTAAAATCACTCATAAGGTAAAGAACATAAGGAATATGTTTTAAAAAAGCATATACACAAAAATGTCCACAGCTAATATTTTCTCCTTTAAAACAACTGCTAAACAATATCATGAGTTCCATTTTAAATTTAACTTTAGAACTACAATTATGGGCACAAATTGGGAGGTAATGTTTTCTAACATTATACTTGTGCTCCTTAATTTCTAACACTAGCCAGCTATGTTTAATATTGGACAAAAGGAACATTATGAATCTTTTTTACCTTAAGATACAAAATTAATTTAACAGATCAATTAGGGAAAATGTAATTAGTAAGTATCAAGCACATAGTCTCCAGGTTTTCCTTTTTTCTGAAACTGAACATGAACATATCTACATGTGATATAATATTTAAAAACATAAATATATGTAGATAGATCTTTTCTTATCTCTCACATATGTCCACAGCAAAAAACTTATAAGCTATAAGAGGTAAATAAAAACACATCAATTTATTTTTAGATTCTACCTTGATTACATTTTTGCTTTTAGTCAGTTTATTTTTAATATTGTCAAAGTTCAGGATTCCAGATTCTGGATCAAGTCAATCTCCATAGCTTTGATCAAGAAAAGAAACACTTCAGCCTATATAACACTATCCTTAGTAGATAAACTTCCAAATTCAATGTTATTCAGTAAAGATAGAATCTTTTCTAATACATATTAAGTTCATTAAAATTTGGATATATTTTCTCCCTCCAAACCAAAGCCAAGTTTGGACAAACTCATACTGATAATATAAAGGCAAATTCCTTTTCAAGCAATATTTACAAAGTCTTTCTACCATGTTCATTAATTCTTTTATTTACAAATTCATGGATTATTAGAGCTGTCTATATTTCAAAATAGAAGCTGTGACATAACCAGCTGACCTACCAGTAAGTTTTCAAACTACTAAGAGAGAAATGTAAAGCTCATTACTAGGGGGGACCCAAAAAAATCCATTTGATCTAACAGGAGAAATAGAAAAATATTTTCTTGCTAGTAAGAGTTACTTCTCTAGTGAATAATGAACATTCCATGCTTCTTAGATTATTTCATAATGTGAGTACAGGGGCAAAAATGTCCATGATTTCAAATAGGGAAAAAAAAAAAAAAGGAACATAAAGGGAGTTAGGATAGAAATGTATACTGTAGATCTAGTATGTGTATATTCTTTTCAACCACACAAACAAGCAAAATATTATAGTAAAAATATTCCAAAGTTATGAATTTAAAGAAAAAGAGCATTAATTAAAGTAAATAAAAATACTCATTTATGCACAGAAGTTCATGTTAGTCTGTATACTAATAAAATCATATATTTTGTTGCAAAATATATAGCCAACCTAATACTAATCCTGTGCTACATAAAAGGAATAACCTCTTGTTTCTTTTACAAAAAAGGATACATAACAATATAAATAACGTTAAAATGCATTATTTATTGATTCTGCTTATTTGTTTTTGAAGGAAAGCAAAAATATAGAGAAGTAAGATTTCTAAATTTGCGGGATAGAATTATGGGAGATAATTGGACTACAGAACAGAGATCATCTTACATTTTCCAGATCCATAGAGCAGGTCCATATCAACTCCTACCTGAAATTTTATAATACCCTCTAATTGATTTCCCTATACCTAATTTATCATTTATTTTATATACTATTACCAAGAAAATCTATTTAAAACACTTTTCCCCTGCTCAGAGAACCTTCAATAGCTCTCCACTGTATTCAGAATATTTAAATCAAAGTCTCCCACAATTTAGCTACACTACAGCTTCATTTTCTCTTTTCACTATCTTTCAACTTGTATGCTCTATTCCAAATAAAGTGGCATATTCTTTGCCCTATTTATGCAGGAACTAACTAGGGCAGTATTATTATCTCCAAGCTTTGGATCATGATGTTTCACTTTTTTTAAATCCCCTACAACCACCACCACCCTTATTTGCTTCTCTAAATTCCACCTTCATTTGAAGCCCAAATTAATTCTTGCTTCACAAAATAACATAATCCCACAATTTTAGAACTAGAAAATGTCTGAAGCTCCATGGTTCACAATCTGTACTTGAAAAAGAACTCCCATTATAACATTCCAGAGAAGTAGTCATCTAGACTCTAATTAGAATTTTCCAAAGAGGCTAAAGTCCTCCATAGATGGCAACACATAGTTTATTGGTAGTTCAAATTGATCAGGAATTTTCAAATGACACCAAGCCTAACTTTTCCTTTACAACTTCCATCATTTGCTCCTCATTCTATCTTCAGGAAAGTTTTGAATAAGACTTTGATTAGCTGGTATTGAGGGGAAATTATGTCAGCCTCTGACCCTTTTCTTCTTCAAGTTAAGCATATTAATTTCTTTCCGTATATGTGCATATAGAATGATTTTCAGTATTTTGTCTTTTTGGTTACCATCCCCTAGACTAAAGCTTCTTAAACTGTAGACTGCAATCCCATGGTCATATACATACTAAATATAGAGGTCATGAAAAATTGACAACAGTAAAAAGTTTTTGAACAAAACCAAAAATTAATTCAAAATTAAATGTATAATGGCAGCTCTTGCCCATGTGACATCGTGTGATTCCCTGCAGCCTTGGTTATGAATACATGACATGTGCACTTTGCGCTGTGAATACATGAACACTGCCAGAAACACCTAAGTCCAGATTTGACACAGGATCACATAACAATTTCTCAGGCAAAAAGAAGTCATGAGTAGGAAAAAGCTTAAAAAACCTTGCTCGAGACACTTTACAATTTATAAAAGTCCTTCACAAATTATGGCACATATTTGGCATATGGCACAACTGACACAAATCATAGCACCCAGAAGTGAGTACAATCTTCCAGATATAGTCTGATCAGCTCCCCTAGCACAAAGGGTTGATTATTTATTTATTCTTTCCTTAATGAAATTCGAGATCACATTACTTTTTTTGGATGCCATATCATTCTATTGATCCATATTATATCTGCAGTCCACTAAAACCCTCAGAACTTTTTAAAATTACTAACTACATTTCTCCCATCTCGTATTATTGAAGTCAATTTATTTATTTCTATTAAACTTTATCTTGATAAATTTATCCCAATGTTCCCAATAGAAGATCCTATTGTCTATCAAATTTCCCTATCAAATTTATGTCATCTGCAAATTTGATAAGTTTATCATCCATGATTATCAGTGTCACTGATAAAAATCTTAATACAGCATCAAGACCTAATCACTAGAACACACCAACAAAGGCCTTCTGCCAAGCTGACACTGAATAATTAACATGTATTCTTGAGTCAAATTATTCAATTAATTGTGCTTTAACAATAATAACTAGCATTTCTATATGCCTTACATGTTAAAAGGATAAAAAAGGAGGAAAGAAAGGAAGGGGATGAAGAAAAGGAGGAGGAGGAAGAAGAAGAAAAAGAAAAAGATCTTGAGACATAAAAAAACAGATAGCACACCAGATTTGACTTTGTAAACCATAGTTTGCCAACCCCTAAACTGAAAAAATGAAATTCTTAAAGAACAAGAAAATAAATTCGATGAGGAAGAAAAATTGGAGTTTTCTGATGAGATCAAATATTTTAAAACAAATTTTGTTTAAAAATACAAAAACCATTCTTAGCTAAGTTGTTATACCAAAAAAAAGGGGGGGGGGCTGATTTGGCACACAAACTGCAGTTTGCCAAGTATTTTAACATAATTAACATGTAGTGGATATCCTGCCATCTAGGGGAGGGGTGGGGAGTAGGGAGGAAAAATTTGTAACAGAAAGCTTTGTAAGGGTTAATGTTGAAGAATTGCCCATACATATGTTTTGCAAAAAAAAAAAAAATAAATAAATTTAGCCCTAATTTAGTACAATAAAGTCTACCCATCATTCTTCTAAAAGTTCTTTGAAATCTGTTCTCCACAAATTTAGGGTGCATGACAGGTATACCAATATTTCTTCTTATCTATTACAAATTCTCTGATGCATTGTTGGTGGAGCTGTGAACGGATCCAGCCATTCTGGAAAGCAATTTGGAGCTATGCTCAAAAAGTTATCAAATTGTGCATACCCTTTGACCCAGCAGCATTTCTATTGGGCTTATATCCCAAAGAAATCATAAAGGAAGGAAAGGGCCCCACATGTGCAAGAATGTTTGTGGCAGCCCTTTTTGTAGTGGCTAGAAACTGGAAACTGAAGGGATGCCCATCAATTGGAGAATGGCTGAATAAATTATGGTATATGAATGTTATGGAATATTATTGTTGTGTGAGAAACTACCAGCAGGATGATTTCAGAGAGGCCTGGAGAGACTTGCATGAACTGATACTGAGTGAAATGAGCAGAACCAGGAGATCATTATACACGGCAACAACAAGACTATATGATGATCAATTCTGATGGACATGGCTCTCTTCAACAATGAAATGTTTCAAACCACTTCCAATTGTTCACTGAAGAAAGCCATATACACCCAGAGAGAGGGATGTGAAATGTGGACCACAACATAACATTTTCATGCTCTCAATTGATGTTTGCTTGCATTGTGTTTCCTTTATCTGATTTTTATTTCTTGTAGATACGATTTTTCTTGCACAACAATGATAAATGTGGAAATATGTATACATATATTTGATTTGCCAAGTATTTTAACATAATTAACATGTAATGGATATCCTGCCATCTAGGGGAGGGGTGGGGAGTAGGAAGGAAAAATTTGTAACAGAAAGCTTTGTAAGGGTTAATGTTGAAGAATTACCCATACATATGTTTTGCAAAAATAAAATAAAATAAAAATAAATAAATAATCTATTACAAATTCTAAAAGAAACTAGTCACTTTTCTCCTGAGGGTCCTGTCACTCATATCACAAAAACTATTTCCTCCCTTTTAATGAGATTCAGCTTCAGTCACTTTCATGGTTCTTCCAATCTCTGAAGAATGAAATTATCATTATTATAACTCAAGATACTAGTATCTTGACTTTGCTTGTGACAGATTTCATTATAACTGAATACTGATACATTTTGGTTCTTTGTGATTTGTTCAAATTTTTCATCTACTCAAATGACAAAATCATTTATCTTCTTTCTCCATTGATAGTAACTCAAAAGTTCTCTAGCATGTCTCATTCTTCTGCTTACTTCATTTGCTCATATATCTTCTTAATAGACAATAATATCCCACTCTGTCCTCTTTCTTTTGCATAAGTTATACTCCTTTAGAAACAGTCTAGTCAAGTATTTCATCCCAACAAATCTCAATGATATCTGTAAGGTCTAAATTGACTTCTATTAAAATTTCTAGTTTATCTTACTTTCTTGTCACAAATTATCTTCCCCTAAACCCACAACAGTCTATAATTATCTTTCCTTGACTATATTTCAATGTGTTATCTGTTACTAATTATTTGGTATTCAAACTATATAGAAATATTGTTGCTTTTTTTATGCACATGGCCTATCTGTCCAAATGAACTAGAAGCCAAATGAAGGTAAGTGATAAGTTTTATATCTTTATTCTCCTAGCTCATAACACCTTCCTTGTTCATGATAAAAAAAAAAAGTGCTAGGAAAATGCCAGAACTTTATAAAGTTCTGAAAATACTACATTGACAATCAGGAGGCAAAAAGTTTCTGCTATCACACAACAGCTAACACGTCTTCAGTCTAGTAGGCATTTCATATCATTCAATTCAATCTATTGAGGATTGTTTTCTGTGTGTCTCTAATTTAATTAAGAAGTCACTGGGAAGGGGCACCTAGGTGGCACAGTGGATAGAGCACCAGCCCTGAAGTCAGGAGGACCTGGGTTCAAATCTGATCTCAGACACTTAACATTCCCTAGCTGTGTGACCCTGGGCAAGTCACTTAACCTCAATTGCCTCAGCAAAAAGCAAAAAAAAAAAAAAAAAAAAAGAAAGAAATCACTTGGAATACCAGATATACCTTATAGAAATCTGTTTCACAATCAATTGTTATAGGATTCTATTTTATAAAGCACCGGAGCCAACAAACCTGGTTAACTTCTTAAAGAGTTGGCTTAGTGTGTATTAAAGCAAGGTAACTTTCTCTAAATTGTCTTAAAATTGTGCCAAAAAACTGACTGGGGAATGTACTAATCTATCATATCTTCATAATAAATCAATATCAGTTCTAACATAATTTTAAAAACTAGGGTATTGAATTTTTTGCCCGTGTTCACAGAATCACAGCAAGACATTCAGATATAACTTACTCTATTTACTTGTTTAGGAAATACTGAGAGGAAAAAAAAAGGTATCTGTCCTCTTATTCTCTTGCTTAGGGAAAAAAATTCCACCACCCTCCATCCTCTCTTATCTCATTTCTCCCCAGCCCCTGGCATCCTATTCCAATAATAATCAGACTTAAAAGAAACCTGCCACTAGAAACTTTAGAGACTGAGAATATCATCTAAACAAGTTCAAAATCACTCTAAAAAGGATTAGAAATACATAATATGATATTGTTCTGTAAGAAATGACCAGCAAGATGATTTCAGAGAGGCCTGGAGAGACTTACATGAACTGATGCTGAGTGAAATGAGCAGAACCAGGAGATCATTATACACGCCAACAACAGTACTATATGACAATTAATTCTGATGGACATGGCTCTCTTCAACAATGATATGTTTCAAACCACCTCCAATTGTTCACTGAAGAAAGCCATATACACCCAGAGAGAGGAATGCGAAATGTGGACCACAACATAACATTCTCATACTCCTTGATTGATGTTTGCTTACATTGTGTTTCCTTTATCTGATATGTCGTTTGTGTAGATAAGATTTTTCTTGCACAACAATGCTAAATCTGGAAATATGTATACATATATTCGATTTGCCAATATTTTAACATAATTAACATGTAGTGGATATCCTGCCATCTAGGGAAGGGGTGGGGAAGTTGGGGGGAAAAAAATTTGTAACGGAAAGCTATGTAAGGGTTATTGTTGAAGAATTACCCACACATATGTTATGCAAATAAAATAAAATTAAAAAAATTAAAATTAATAAAATAAACATTTTCTTCTTAATCCTAAAAAAAAGAAATACATAATATGAGATTGAAAATATAATATTGATATTCATTCTCTATAGCTGGATTTTTAATTCACAAAATTTCTCTGTGTAAATTATAACTGCACTTATCCATCTTAATATTGTTTTCTTTAGATTTACAAAGTGTCATAGGGCTGCTGACTTGCAATAAAGAAAATGGTTTCTTAACTATTAATGATTGGCTGGTCTTCAAAAAAAGAGCTAATAATTAGAGTGTAGCAGAATATTATTATTATTATTATTATTATTATTAAACAGAGCATAAGACTCAGAGAAGTGATACAAGAATATTAAGAATTTTTCAATTGAAGCATAACAGCCCCTGTTATAAATTTTCCCATCTGGAAGAAAAGCTCTCTCACATTAATTGAAAATGCAATTGTATCTATTCAAAACAATGCAAGATACATGTGTACCATACTGTTTTCTCCACCAGTGATCCTATGATTGCCACTATTATCTGCCAAAAAGGAAAGAAGCTGGTATTACATCTATGCCCAGAGACAGATAGTAAATAAAACAGTGGGCTTGCAGTAAGAAAGACCTAAGTTCAAATCCTCTATCACACATTTATTATGTTTCCCTGAGCAAGTCACATAATCTGTTCACTTTCATTTCCTTCATTAAAAATGGAGATTATGGGGCAGCTAGGTGGCACAGTGGATAGAGCACCAGCCCTGAAGTCAGGAAGATCTGAGTTCAAATCTGGCCTGAGACACTTAACACATCCTAACTGTGTGACCTTGGGCAAATCACTTAACCCCAATTGCCTCAGCAAAAAGCTAAAAAAAAAAAAAAAAAATGGAGATTATAATGGCACCTGTCTTGTAGGATTGTTGTGAGGATCAAATAAGATAATTTTTGCAAAACTAATGCCTGCACCTGGCACATAGTTAGTGCTACATACATGCTTATTCTCATCCCTCCCCCTTATGCTAGACTCATATTGTTTTTATATTATCACTGCCAGAATGAGTTCTATTTCTTTTAATTCATAGAATCATACACCTTAAGAGTTGGAAGGGAAATATCTGATACAAACTCCTATCTTCAGGTAGATAAGGTACGAATATCCTCATTTTACAAATGAGAAAATTAAGGTCCATAGAGTTAAAGAAACTTTATTAAAACCATGTAACCAGAAAATTTAGAACCTAGATCTGTCTTGTGTTGTCTTCCATCTTTGTATTCCCAGTACCTGACATAATGTTGGTTCTTGAGTCTTTGAACTCTTTCTTGATGACCTCATCAGCTCCCATGGTTTCAACTTTCATTGCTATGATGATGACTCCAAGATTTGTATATCATGAGGCAGTCTCCCTCTTGAACTTCAGTCCTGTATCACTGACTACCTATTAAACATTTCCAACTAGATATTCTGTAGATAAGTCAAATTTAACACATCTAAAACAGAACTTTTTTGTCCTCCCTAATCCTTCCCTCTTTCTTAACTTTTGGATTTTAATTAAGGAAGCTATCCTTATGGACATACTGATTGGTAGAATGACTTCATCCTCCTACCACTGACACATAAACAGAAGCCAAGTATTGTTAATTCTACCTCCTAAATATATCTTTCTTCCATCAACTTCTGTGAGTCATGACTCCTGTTCTAGTCTTTATCCCTTCTTTCTTGAAACAATCACTGAATTAGCCCATAATTTGACTACCACTCTAAAGACTCTACCTTTTCTAATCTATCCTCTATATGGGTGATAGATTGATATCCAGAAATTATTTGTCTGACCAGGTCATTACTTTGTTAAAAAAGACTCATTGATTGATCCTTTCTCTCTTGCCTCTAAGACAGAATTCAGACTCCTCACTTAGGCTTTTACAACCTTCATAAACTGTTGCACATCTCTTGTCTTCATGAATTCTATATTCTCACCCAATTGTCCTATAGGATATTTCTTATATACATTAACCAATTTTCCATCTTCAGTGACTGTAAAGAATGTCCCTCATACTGTGAATGTCCACTTTACTTATTGTTTTCTGGTACTATCCCCACTTAAACTTGTTTTGTGTCATTTTATACTTAAATCCTACCAGGCTACTTATACACAGTTACTAGTGTGCTTCCTTCCAGAAATTAATATATTGTTTATATTTAACTTCCTGTAAACATATCTAGAAATAGATTGTAACATTCTTAAAAGCAGGAATTGCTTTGGTTTTGTCTTTGTGTTACCAGTACCTAACTGTAGTTAGTACATATCAAGCGTGTAATAAGTACTTGTTTAATTAAATTGAATTGAATCAAGAAGGCTGCTCTCAAAAGTATATCAGAGGAAAAAAAAAGAATTGATAGAAGATAAAAGCAAATCTTTTTAGACTGCAGCCTTTTTCTGTTCAAGTCTAAATTTTAACTGTTAAGCTATAAATATTTTTAAGTTCAGATAAAATTGCTGAGATTTTTTTTACAAAATACAACAATTAGAATGAATTGTTTTTACCCCAAATTTCTTTAAAATTATGATAAAAGACAATGGTTTTAATGGTATTAAGAAAATTTTATTTCTGTTTCTAGCTTCCTTGAACTATCATAAATATTCATTAGACTTTGCTAATACAACTCATTCTATTCTGTAAATTGAACTGTTTGATGTAACTATGAAATACAAATGAGAATATTACTCTAGCATATTAAATTTGTAAATGGCATTTCAACAAATATTTTTAAAATGATGACAGTCAAGAATAAGATTTTCTAAACAAGGAAAGAAGAGCCTATTTTCAACCATCTGTGTGCAAAACAGGCATACATACGCTGTTATATATAAATATGTATGTCAAATTCAGAGAGAAAAAAAGCAACCTAAAATAAAGATGGAATGGTTAATTCCTTTGACAAGAAAATTCCTGAATTTGTTCCATTTCTGAATTCTTGTGTCAGATTTTAATATTGCTATTATAATTATTATTCTTTTACTGAAAGAAAAGATACTTTTTAAAATATGCCTATATAATGAAAAACAAAATGTTTACTTTTTTCATAAGGAAGGTGAGATGGATAAAAAAAGTTTGTTAGTTGAAAAAATAAAATTTAATTTTAAAAAGAAGTTCAAGATTAAATCTTAATTTTTAAAAGTGGGGGGGAGTTCAGTGGGCTTTGGGGTAGCAGTTCAATGTGTATCAACATCACTATTCTGACAGGTGTGATTTCTAACATATATCCATAATTTTTCATGGTTTCAAGAAAATAGTTGAAAATGTTTTGCTCTAATCTCTCTCTAGCTCTTTTTAATCATATGCATACTTAAAATCATGCCATCTCTATCTAAACACAGAATCAGTGGTAGAATATTAAATCTCTTACCTATATACCTTATTAAACTATCCACCCAGGCCATATCTCTCCTAGTCCTCCCCATTTTCCCAGAATCTGGGACCCCTTTGCCTAGGTGTATTATCTTCTCCTATTAATTTGTAAGTCCCTTAAGGAGTGTCTCTTTTTAATGCTTGTCTCCCCAGACGTAGCACAGTATTTGGCAAATAGTAAGCACCAAATGATTTTTTCCTTCATATATTCATTCAATCATGAATGTACCCTAAAGCAAGGAAGCATCCTATATGACAGATCTACCATAAATAAATGAATGAAGCATTTATTAAGTGCTTAAGGTACCAGACACTGAGTTGTTCTGGGTTTACCAAAAAAAAAAAAAAAAAAGTGAAACAGTTCCTGTTCCCAAGGAGTTGCCACTATAAATGAAAGAGATAGCACATAAAAGAAAGTTCAGACACAGAAAGGCCAAGAAGTCCTAAATACAACAGTGTTCTGGATGGCAAGACTGAAGGGTCCTTTGGCAACATCAGTAAATCAGAATGCAGTGCTAAGGATCTGCAGGGCATAGAAGCAGAGAAGCTGATAAGATCTAGTGATCTTCAAACTTACTAGAAGAAACAGATTTGCTGACTTCCATCCCTTTCAAGATATGTGAGTAGTCAAGCAGGCCACATGGGTTCTGGGAAGGCCTGGACCAAAAGAGAAATTGAAAAAGAAAGGCAAGGGAACAGGAACCCTTGGTGGTGGCCATTCTTAAGAACAAAGTTTTTGATGGGTTCTGGGATGGCCCAAGACCCAGAGAGGGGCAAATGCTAGCAGCCTGCAGGACCACATACAAATTCTTGTTTTATATTTACAGCCATTAACAATCTTGTTCTCACCTATCTTTTTGGGCTGATTACAATTACAATTTAGTTCACAATAATCTCTCATTCTCCTTCTTTCCCTGAAACACACACACACACACACACACACACACACACACACACAATCTAAGACAGCATGATATAACATATACAGGCAGAGTTGTCTATCTGTACTTTGATATTAAAGAAAGTTTTCATATTGAGAATTCTTTAGGAGGTTAGGTGATAGAGTGAACTGAGCTCTGGGCATGGAGACAGGAAGGAAGACAAATCTAGGCTCAGATACTACTTAGCTCTGTGACTTTGGGGCAGTTACTTAAAATCAATTTATGACAGTGTTCTCAACTGAAAAAGAGATATTAGTACCTCCTTCACAAGATTATTATGATGTTCAAATGAAACAATATTTGCAAAGCACTTAGCACAGTGTCTGTGCACACACTTTGTCAGTTCAGTCCATTGGACTTTTCATGACCCAATTTGAGGTTTTCTTGGCAATGGTTGTCATCTACTCCAGATCACTTTACACATAAAGAAACTGAGGGAAATAGGGTTAAATGACTTGCCAAGGCTCACAAAGCTGGTAAATGTCTGAAGTTGCATTTGAACTCATGTCTTCCTGATTTCCATGTTATCTTTTAAGCTGCCACAGTAGGTGCTCAATATATGCTTGGTTTTTCTTCCTTCCTTTCCCATCCTTGAAGAGTTAAATCATAGGCTCACACTGACAATAACAATAATAATCATGATCTTACAACACAAATTACATAATGGTTGCTTTTTTTTTTAAGATCAAGCAAAATCAATTTTAAAAAGTCTTCCCAATAATCTAATTCTAATGGGCTTTTCTCAATCCTCATTCTTCTTGATCTCCCTGAAGTCTTTGACATTGTTAATCACTTTCTCCTTTTTGATACTCTCTTTTCTCAAAGTTTTCAGAACACCACTTTTCCTGGATCTCTTCCAATCTACCTGATTAAATTCTTTTGCTAGATACTCATCCAGAACCCATCCTCTAATTGCAGATGTTCCACTGATTTCTATCATGGGTCCTCAGCTCATCTTCCTCTATACTACTTCATTTGGTGGTCTTTCAATGAATTTAACTACCATCACTATGCAGACAATTCTCAAATATGGGGGGGAGCACAGGATGGACTTACACACACACACACACACACACACGTGCATACAAACATACACACCCCTTTCCTATTACTGTAGAAAGCAACACTGTCCTCCCATTTCCTCAGGCTCACAAACTGTGTCATCTTTGACTTCTTGTTATCTCCCAATTCTCACAGACAATCTGCTATCTAAAAGCATATTGAACTCACCTTTGCAACAACTCCTGGTGTCTATTTTGCTCCTCTCATTCTGCTACCGCTTTTCCAGGTCCCCATTGCCTCATGCTTATATTATTGTAATAGCATGCTTGTGGGTCTGCTTTTTTTGCATCGCTCCTCTTGCTAATCTATCCTTCACTGATCTACCAAATCTATTTTTTCTAAAGAGCAGGTCCAACCATGTCATCTCTTACTCAATAAACTCCAGTAGCTCTCTATTGCCTCTAAGAGAAAATACAAAATTCTCTGTTTGGCATTCAAAGTCCTTCATAATCTATCCCCTATCTTTCCAGCCTTCTTACATCCTACTCTCTGCCACACACTCTTCAATCTAGTGTCATTGATATCCTTGCCATTCCACAACAAACACTCAACCCCTTGAATGTGGGCATTTTCTCTATCTCCAATGACTAGAATGCTACCCTTCCTCATCTCCATCCTACTGGACTTCTTTGACTTTTTAAAAATTCCAACTTAAATTAAATTTTCTATGGGAAGCTTTTCCCAACCCCTCTTCCTCCTAATGCCTTCCATTCTTAATTACTTTCCGTTTATTCTGTAAATATATCTTTGCTTAGTGTCTCTCCCATTACATACACACACACACACACACACATATATACAATATATATATGGTATATAAGGTAACAATTTAACCCTACAGAAAAAGCAAAAGATACAAAGAACTTATAAGAGTCCAGAAGCAAATGTAGAAAGGATATTAGGCATTCAAAGGACTCATGAGACCCTATAAACAGATACAGAAAGCATGCTAATAATTCTCTTCTCAAGGAATTGAAATGAGAGATATCATCAGGGCAGTGTTCTGACATTCCCAGTGGAAGTCAGTAGCTTCCCCATAAAGACACATAGTCTCCCTGAGATTTGGACTGTTTTTTAGGGTATAGAAACTCTCTCTCCAAAGGAAAATAGCTTTGAAAGCTCCTATAAATGCAAAACATTTCTCTTCAGACCTATACTGTCCTAACAATTCACTGTAATACTAGAAGCTTTAAAAATTTAGCTATTGTCATCTGTTCTCTGTTTCTAGAAGTTAAACAGGCAATATCTTTCTTTCTCCAAAACAAACCACTTACCTTTTAAGGCATGTCTACAGGCAGGCTATCAGATTCCAAATCTCTACTCTCTGACCAGTCTTCAGGGGGGGAGCACAGGATGGACTTTGTTAAAAATCTTCTTATCCCTTAGATCCTAATTAGACAGCTTTAGAGAAACCCATTTGGCATCATTACCCTGTCTTTTCTGTAAGGGGTCAATTACCATATTCTATAGAGAAAGAGGAATGCTTATCAAAATACCCATCATTCCCCCTAAATAAAAATAGATATACATAAGTAAACACACACACACACACACACACACACACACACACACACACACACACACCAATGATAATCCACTTCCTACCTCAGAAATTAGGAACATAGGAAGTCTTCTTATCTGAAGAAGGCAGAGTTACCTAGGCTGCTTTTGGATTATTAAGTATATGGGTAAAATTGTCTAAGTAAGGAAGAGAGTTAGACAAATTTTACACAAGTATTGCATCCCATGGTATTTATTCAATTGAGCAATATGAATAAGAATTTTTAAATGAATGATTTAGGTGAAGACAAAAAAAAATTCAAATTAAAAATTTTAGCATACTCTTAACCTGAAACTTTCAAATGCTTTACTACTTTTCCATTACTTCCTTTGGTATGGTACAATGTGTTCAAGAAAAATAGAATGAAATCCAAAAAGAACAACTCATGTACCTATCAGTCAAGATTCAGAGTTTCATATTTATGAAAACAATTGGCAAACAACTTTTCATGTTCCAAGAAAGAAAAAATGTTGCAGCAGATGTCTTGTCAAGAGGCTACAGACTGCATACTTTCATCCATATGTTTTATCAGCCTTGAGAAAGATATACTCAATCATTTTTTTTTTCTGAAAACCCTCCAAATCACAAAATACTCACATGTTAAGCTATGGTGAAATAGAGGAATTACTTGTAATTCAATGATGAACTTGAATTTGGATATTTATCAAAAGGAAACTTATTTTTAAATATGAAAATTATTCCACATATAATTTAAACCCCCACGTATCCTCACATATTAGGGAAGTTGAGGTTTTTTGAATATAGCAGTTTTGATTTTGCTGTGTTCTGAGTTTGTATTTCCATCTTCCTTGTCACCATAATAACTTTCTATGATCTGGTTCTATGGTCTGGGCAGAGAATCCAAAAAATAAAAAATGACATGCTAAAGAAAAGATATACAAATGTGAAACTGAAAGAATAGGAAATTCATATGGAAATTCATCTTCTTTCTTAGCCTCTGAATAACAATCAAAACCTGAAATTTACCAGGTTTTGAGTATAGAGTTCCAGTGAGGTTTACCAAACCATTACTACCTTAATAAAGTTAAACAGGTTGTAACCAATTTTCCTAAGCTGGGATGTAACAAATATATATCAAGATAAATTATGGAGAGAATACTGAAGTCAGAAACACTAAAGTCAGAACACTAGAAAAAGGGGAAGGGAAGTGTTTATTAAATACCTACTAAGTAACAAATATTGTGATAAATATTTACAAATAGCATCTCAAGGATGGAAACAAGATAGGGAAGAAAAGGCAAAGATTCACCTGAGCACTCCTAAATTACCCTCCAAATAACTCTAAATAATGCCTCAGAATGAATTCTGGAATAGTAGAACCCACAAAACAATGGGGTAAAACAATTCTCCAGGCCAAGAGAGGGATGGTTGGCAAAAGATCTATTGCATCAGGATGAGAGTGAAATGCAGAATAGACTGCAACTACAAGAGGAGGCTTTGGGAGTGACTGAATCTGCACTAACTTTGGCATCTGGAGCTCTCAGCTCACAGTTAGTAAGGAGATCAGACAATTAGTCAGAAGATTAGAGGGATCCCTTTGCTAACACTGGATATAGGACTCTGTTGCATTGCCCATGTGTGAATTCAGGTTGCAGTGCTAGGGCAAGAAGGAACACTAGCACACCAGAGCTTTTAACTGCAGTGGATTAGAAACCCTGATCACATTTTCAGGGCAGAAAAAAGTGCTTCTGGTTGCTCACAAACCAGAACAAAGGCAAGGAGAGTAATAAACATACCTCTCTTTCAATTGTACCATATTGGAAGAAATGAAAACTTACAGACCTGGGCACAGCCAAGATAGCAGAGAGTAAACATGTCTCTATCTGACCTTCTCTGACCTTCTCTCAAACCAGCAGCAGATTAAGCCTCTAAACTGGTTTTGGAGTGACAAAACCCACAAATATTTGGAGTACAACACATTTCCAGAAGAAGATACTTTGGAAGAACATCATAACAGGTCTATTTCAATCAGACAGGGGGTCTGTCTGCTGAGCCCAGGCTGCAGTGTAAGGAGCCCAGGGCAAGGAGCTGTGGCAGGGAGCCAGAGCCAGAGAATTTATTGTGAGGCTCTAAGCTGTTCTGTCCTGGGTTCAAGTGGGTGATTTAGCAGGTTTGCTGTAAAACATACAAAAGCAAACACAAAAAGCAAATTGTAATCCATTGAGCCCCAGAAGAACTCAGAATCTGGCTGATTTCCCAGCACCAGAAGTCAGCCAGCAGAACTGTCTTAGAGAAAATTCAAATGGCTGTCTTTTGCCTTAAAAGCAAATCTCAATCCTTAAAAAAAGAAGCAAAAAAGCAAAAATAACTCTGACCATCGACAGCTTTAATGGAGAGAGAGACAGAGAGAGACAGAGACAGAGACAGAGACAGAGAGAGAACATGCCTCAAACCCTGAGATTCCTAAAGGCAAATCAAATACAGATGAAGCCCCAAAGGATGATATGAGCCAATCCTCATTTCACAAGGCTTTCTTGGAAGATCTCAAAAAGGATCTTAAAAGAAAATTAGGAGAAAACTAGGGAAAGGAAATGAAATCTTTACAAGAGGGTATAGAAAAGAAAAAAACAGAAATTATCTGAAGAAAACTCCTTAAAAATTAGATATGATTAAATGGGAAAAGCATAAAACTCCCTACAAAATGGATTTGATGAAATGGAAAAATATATAGCTCCTTACAAAATAGAAATGAAAAAGAAACCAATTAGTTGAAAAACAGAATTTGTGAAATGGAAAAAAAATGCAATGAACAAAACAATTCATTTAAAAATTCAATTTGCCAAATACAAAGAGAGCCAAAAAAGGTAACTAAAGAAAATAGTACACTAAAATTATAATTGAACAAATGGAAGTGAATGACTCAATAAAACTTCAAGAATCAGTCAAACAAAACCAAAAAAAAAAGAAAAAAAATAGAAGAAAATGTGAAATACCTCTTTGGAAAAACAATTGAACTGGAAAATAGATTTAGGAGAGATAATCTAAGGATTATTGGATTTCCTGAAAACTATAATGGAAAAAAAAGAGACTAGATACCATCTTTCAGGAAACCATCAAAGATAACTGCCCTGACGTCCTAGAACCAGAAGGTAAAATATCCATTGAAAGAATTCACTGATCACCTCCTGAAAGAGATCCCAAAATGAAAACTCCAAGGAATATTGTAGCAAAATTTCAGAATTATCAGATCAAGGAAAAAAATATTTCAAGCAGCCAGAAAGAAACAATTCAAATATCAAGGAGCAGCAATCAGGATTACCCAGAACCTAGCAGCTTCCACCTTAAAGGATCAAAGGGACTGGAATCTGATATTCTGAAAGGCAAAGAAACTTAGATTGCAGTCAAGAATGAACTATCCAGCTAAATTGTGCATTATCTTTCAGGGAAGTAGATGATATTCAATGATACAAGTGATTTCAGATATAATTCTGATTTATTTCATTTTTTAGACTAGAGCTGAACAAAAATCTCCAATTACAGAACTCAAGGGAAGCATAAAAAGGTAAAAAGGAAACAACTCTTGAGAACAATATCTCTTTTTATGGGTACAGTTACAGAGTATGGGTATAATTTAATTTTATTGTGATATGAAAAAGAAGCTAGAAGTGGAAAGGAGATTGTACTGGGAAAAGAGGAAAATCGAGGTAAAATGAGGGAAATCACATCTCATGAAGAGGCAAATAAGACCTATTATAATTGAGGGAAAGGGGGGGTGAATATTGTGTGAATCTTACTCTCATCAAAATCAGCTCAAAGAGAGAATACCAGACATATTTGCCTTCACAGAGAAACTTGTCTCACCTTATAGGGAAGTGGGAGAGGAAAGGGGAAAGGAAAGGGGGAGGCTAACAGAAAGAAAAATAGAAATAGTAAGGGAAAAGTACAAGGAAGGGAGAGGTGCTATAAAGAGGAAGGCTGTTTGAAGGAGTGGGAGATCTCAATCTTGCTCTCTCAGAACTAGATAAATTGAACTACAAAATAAATAAGACAGAAGTTAAGGAGGAAAATAAAATTTTAGAAAAGTTAGGTATGATAGCTCTTTGGAGAGAATTGAATGGAGACAGAAAGGAGTTTACTGTTTTCTCAGCCATTCATGGAACCCATACAAAAACTGACCATGTATTAAAAACCTAAAAACCAAATGCAGAAATGCAAAATAGTAAATACATTTTTTTCAGATCATGATGCAATAAAATCACATGCAGAAAACAGACCAAAAGTTAATTGGAAATTAAATAAACTAATTCTAAAGGATGAATGGGTGAAACAGCAAATTATAGACACAATCAATAATTTCATACAAGAGAATGACAATAATGAAACAATATAACAAAATTTGTGGGATGTGGTCAAAGTGGTTATTAGGGGAAATTTTATATCTCTAAATGCTTACTTGCATAAACTAGAGAAAGAGAAGATCAATGAATTGGGATTACAACCAAAAAAAGCTTGGAAAAAAAATTAAAACCTTCAATTAAATATCAAATTTGAAATTCTGAAAATGAAAGTAAGAAAACTATTGACATTATTAAAAAAAAAACTGAGTTGGTTTATATTAGCAAAGAGACTACAGAAAGTCATCCCCAGGATAATATACTATGACCAAGTAGGATTTATACCAGGAATGCAAGGGTCGTTTCAATATAAGGAAAACTATTAGAATGATTGACTATATTAATAACCAAACTGACAAAAGTCACATGATTATCTCAATAGATGCAGAAAAAAGCATTTAATAAAATCCAACACCCATTTCTATTAAAAAAAAACACTAGAAAATATAGGAATAAATGGACTTTTCTTTAAAATAATCAGTAGCATCTATTTAAAACTATCAGCAAGCATCATATATAATGAGGACAAACTAGAACCATTCCCAATAAAATCAGGGGTGAAACAAGGTTGCCCAATATCACCATTACTATTCAATATTGTAGTAGAAGTGTTAGCTTTGGCAATGAGAAGGAAAAAAAAGACTAAAGGATTAGAGTAGGTAATGAGGAAACCAAATTATCACTCTTTGCAGATGATGTGATGATATACTTAGAGAATCCTAGAAAATGAACTAAAAAACTACTAGAAATAATTCACAACTTTAACAAAGTGGCAGGATACAAATCCACATAAATCATCAGCATTTTATATATATTATCAACAAAGTCCAGAAGCAAGAAAAACAAAGAGAAATTCCATTTAAAATAACTGTCTATAATATAAAATATTTAGGAATCTATCTTCCAAGGGAAAGTCAGGAACTATATGAACACAACTACAAAAAACTTTCCATACAAAGTTAAATCTAATCAGCTAGTGCTGATTAGTGCTCATGAATAGGCTCAGCAAATATAATAAAATATAATAAAAATGACAATAGTACCTAAATTAATGTACTTATTTAGTGCCATACTACAGACCTAGAAAAAATAATAACAAAGTTCATCTGGAAGAACAAAAAGTTAATAATTTCAAGGGAATTAATGAAAAAACAATGTCAATTGTTAAGGTGGCCTAGCTGTGCCAGGCCTAAAACTATATTATAAAGCATCGGTCATCAAAACTATTTGGTACTGGATAAAAAACAGAGTAGTAAATAAGTGGAATAGGTTAGGTACACAGGACACAATAGTGAATAACTAAAGTAAACTAGTATTTGACAAACCCAAAGACACCGGCTTTGGGGATAAGAATTCACTATCTGACAAAAACTTCTGGGAAAATTGGAAACTATTATGTTAGAAACTAGGCATTGACCCACACCTAACACCATATATGAAGACAAGGTCTAAGCGGGTTCATGATTTATACATAAAGAATGACATTATAAGCAAATTAGAAGAACATAGGATAGTTTACCTCTCAAATCTGTGGAGAAAGAAGGAATTTGTGAACAAAGATGAACTGGAACTCATTACTGAATAGCAAATAGATAATTTTGATTATATTAAGTTAAAAAGGTTTTTGTACAAATGAAACTAATGCAGACAAGATTAGAAGGGAAGCAATAAACTGGGGATTCTGATAAAGGCCTCATTTCTAAAATATATAGAGAATTGACTCGAATTTATGAGAATCCAAGCCATTCTCCAACTGATAAATGGACAAATAGATAATTTTCAAATAAAAAAATTGAAACTATTTTTAGTCATATGAAAACGTGCTCCAAATCACTACTGATCAGATAAATGCAAATTAAGACAACTCTGAGATACCACTACACACCTTTCAAATTGGCTAAGATGACAGGAAAAGATAATGACAAATATTGGAGGGGATGTGGGAAAACTGGGACATTAAATCATTTTTATTGAATTGTGAATGAATCCAACCATTCTGGAAAGCAATTGGGAATTATGCCCAAAGAGTCATCAAACTGTGCATAGCCTTTGATCCAGCAGTATTTCCACTGGGCTTTTATCTCAAAGTGATCTTAAAGGAGAAAAGGGGACCACATGAGTAAAAATGTTGGTGGCAGCCCTTTTTGTAGTGGCAAGAAACTGGAAACTGAGTGGATGTTCATCATTTGGAAAATGGCTGAATAAGTTATGGTATATTATTGTTCTGTAAGAATCCTTACCTGAACTGATGCTAAGTGAAATGAGCAGAATCAGGAGATCACTGTACATGGCAGTAACAAGATTATACAATGATTGATTCTGATGTACGTAGCTCTCCAACACTGAGATGATTCACAGCAGTTTCAATGATCTTGTGATGAAGACAGCCATCTGAACCCAGAGAGAGAACTGTGGGAACTAAGCATTTTCACTCTTTCTGTTGTTGTTTGCTTGCATTTTATTTTCTTTCTCATCTTTTTTTTCCCATTTAATTTTTCTTGTACAGCAAGATAATTGCCTAAATATGTATGTATATATTGGATAACATATTTCTACTATGTTTAACATATATATTGGATTACTTGCCATCTAGGGAAGGAGGTGGGTGAAGGGAACACTGGAACACAGGTTTTACAAGGATTAATGTTGAAAAATTATCCATTCAAATGTTTTGAAAATAAAAAATTTTAATAAAAGAAAAAAAATTAAAAAGACTCAGAACGAGATCTGAAAATAACTGCACAAAAAATCTGATGCTTGGAACAGTATCTCTTCAATCTGTGAGCAGAGGCCAATTTTAACATAAAATTAAATCAAGTAATAGGCTGAAAAAATGAGTAAACAGCAACAACAAAAAATCTCACAACAGAAAGTTTTTATGTTAACAGAGAAGATCAAAACAAACTCACAAGATAACAAAGTTTAAATTGCTACATCCAAATCCTCAAAGAAAAATGTAAATTGATCTCATGCCCAAAATGAATTCCTGGAAAAACTGAATTTTTTTCCTTCCCTTCCCTTCACCCCCTCCTCTAGATGGCAAATCATCCAGTATATGTTAAACATGTGCAATTCTTCTATACATATTTCCACAATTATCATGCTGCACAAGAAAAATCAGATCAAAAAGGAAAAAAATGAGAAAGAAAGCAAAATGCAAGCAAATAACAACAAAAGGAGTGAAAATACTATGTTGTGATCCACACTCAGTTCCTACAGTCCTCTCTCTGGGGGCTGATGGCTCTCTTTATCACAAGACCATTGGAACTGGCCTGAATCATCTCATTGTTGAAGAAAGCCATGTCCATCAGAACCAATCACTGTATAATCTTGCTGTTGCCATGTCAAATGATCTCCTGGTTCTACACCCTTAACTTAGCATCACTTTATGTAAGTCTCTCCAGGCCTCTCTGAAATCATACTGCTGATCTTTTCTTATAGAACAATAATATTCCATAACATTCATATACCATAACTTATTCAGCCATTCTCCAACTTATGGGGATCCACTCAGTTTCCAAGGAAAATAATTTCTTAAAAATTAGAATGGGGTAAGGGAAAGCTAATGACATCATGGAACAACAAGAAACAATAAAACAAAGTCAAAAGGATTAAAAAATAGAAGAAAATATGAAATATCTCATTGGAAAAAAATAAATGATCTTAAAAATGGATCTAAGAAAGAAATTTTAAGAATCATTAGACTAATGAGGGGAGGATTCTGGAAAGATAGTGGAGTAGGTCAGAAAATTTTAAGCTTTCTAGATTTCCCCCACAAACAGATAAAATTGTGTACCTCAGGTGAAACATAGATTGTTGAAAAATAAAGACTTGGGGCAGAACAGGGATTCTCTTTAGACAATTCAAGAACACTCAAACAAAGATTCCAGGAGAGGGATTACCAGTGTTAAGTGCAAATACCTCCAGGTTAACTCCACAGAAATAGCCAGCAGGGAACCCTAGAGTTTATAAGTTTGGCTAGAGTCTCAGTCTGAATTAAAACTTTCTTTTCAATGACATCATGGGAAATTGGGGTTTGAGTCCAAGAAGACTGAGGGAACCTCTACTAATTAGGAACTCAAGGCCCCAGTTGTGTTTCAGAGACCTAGGCAGCTCTGGGTGAGAAGGAATCAGCACACCCTATAAGTGAAGAAACAGTGGGACAGGAACACTGTTGGATGGAGGTACTTGCAGAAGGGTGGGGCTTTCAGTCTGGGGCTCTGGATCAGAGGGGAGAGATGAGGTGAAACTAGAGGCATCATTCCCCCACCCCAAAATTAAAAGTGCTTACACATTTTTTTTTATTGTTTTTGTTTTTTTTTTAATACTTCTAATTTTAAAAAAAAAAATGAAGTATCAAAGAAGAAAGAACCCAACCACAGAAACTTACTATGAGAATAAGGAAGACAGTGGTTCAACTTCCGAGAAGGATAATGAAGTTTAAAAAGCCTCTTCTATACCAAAGAGTAAAGTTAAATAGCTCCCTGTCTAGGACTGTCTAAACTCAAAAAAAGACTTTAAAAATCAAATGTCAGAGGTTGAGGAAAAAATAAAAATCATCCAAGTAAAACAAGAAGATTATGGGGAAAAAAAGAATTTTAAAGAAGAAAATAATTCTTTGAAAATTAGAATTGAGCAAGGGGAAGCTTGTGAAGCTATAAGAGATCAAGAAATAACAAAACAAAATATAAAGAATGAACAAATAGAACAGGTGTACAGCTTATAAGAAAACAACAGATCTGGAGAATAGAATAAGAAAAAATATAAGAATAATTGGACTACCTGAAAGCTGGGACCAAAAAAAGAAAAAATTCAAGAAAATTGTCCTAGAGTGATAGAACATGAAAGTAGAAATAGAGAAAATCCATCAATCACCACTTCAGAAAGATCCTTTGTGAAAAACACATGGGAATATTACTGTGAAATTTCAAAAACCCCTGATCAAAGAGAAAATTTTGCAACAAACAAGAAAAAAAACCAATTTAAATATGCTGGAGCTACAATTAGAATTGTACGGGATTTATCAGCAGCCACAATAAAAGACTGCAAGTGCTAGAATCATATATACTGGCAATCAAAAGAATTCGGTCTGCAGCCAAAAATATCATATCCAGCAAAATTATTCATAATATTGAATGGAAAAAATAGACACTGAACGAACCTGCAGATTTTCAGGATTTTCTTTCAACCAAACCTGAACTTAATAGAAAATTTAATATATAAGAGCCAATATAAAAGATTAATTTCAAGAAACTTAACACGGACAAATTGTTTATGGTTTTTACATGGAAATGCATAGCATATATTTAAGATTGATACAAGTAACTGGGTAGCTCAAAAGAGAGATTGGGGCAGAGTTGAATATGATCTCACACTAGAAAGAAAAACTGTCTAGGAAAAGGTAAAAATAGTAACTTATACAAATAAGGTACAGAGGAAGAACAGACACAGAGGCATTAGAGAGGGAGAAGCGCTAGTAGTTCTGAAAATCTACACATATCAGGAATGGGTTAAATAGGCAATTCTACATATATACCATGAAGAATATAATACCTTCCAAAATCTATAATGAAATAAGGGGGGAAGGAATAGGATAATAAAAGGATGTGAAGATTTATGGCAGTGGGACAAGGTTGTAGATTAATGGGCAAAGGATAAAGGATGGAGTGGTAGAAGGGTGTGTAGAGTTATAGTAGTGGGATGTGTATACATTAATCAAAAAGGGATAAAGGGGGGAAGGGTGGCATAGATTTAGTTGAGGTATAGAAAGGTGTTTAAATTAACAGGAGTGGGATAAAGTCTGTAGATTACTGGCCATGGGATAAAAAAAAGAAGGAAAGGGTGGAGTAAGAAGATAAGGGAGGGATCCATGGGTGGGAGGAGGTTAAGTAATAACTAAACAAGTAAAGGAGCAGAATTAAAGTAGAAGAATTAGCAGATATAGGAAATAAGATATGTGTATATATATGTGTGTGTGTGTGTGTGTGTGTGTGTGTGTGTGTGTGTGTATATACATATATATATATAAACACTATGAGTATCAGGAATAGAATTCATTTTTTTAAAAGTAGGGCTAGTAATCATTGATCTTAGACAAAATAAAATTTAAAGATTAAATCGAGAGAAATCTACATTATATGTCATCCATATTAATAATGTTTTAGATACATGTTTACATATGAGTAATTGTATACATACATATTTATATGTGTCTGGTATGTATGTATATATGTAGAAATAGATATATGACTAGGTATAAATATATGTATATGTATATATGTATATAAATAAATACGTTATATGCACATGTATATGTAAATATATCTGTGCTTAACTGTAGTCTACTTGGGAGAGGGAGGTTGAAAGGAGAAAAGAATAAAATAAAAAGTGCACAACAGAGAACAAGGAAGCAAAAAAAAAAGATGGACATTTGTGAATATAAGCTCTTCTATGATTATATATGCTTTCTTGAAATGGAAATTTATTGTTATATATTTTGAATCCTCCCTGATGATGTTCTGCTGGGCACATTAAAATATTTTGGGTTTTTTTTCCTTTTCTGCCTTTCTTTTTCTATTCTATTTTTTCTTATTTTGTATTCAGTTCGATGGGGAAAAAAAAGAAAATAATTATTAGACTATTTAAAAGCCATATCAAAAAAAAGAACCTAGACATTGTCTTTCAAGAAATTATCAAGGAAACCTATTCTGATATTTTTGAACCAGGAAATAAAATGGAAATTGAAAGAATCTACTGATCATCTCCTAAAAGAGAGCCCAAAATGAAAACTCCTAGGAATATTATATGGAAATATTACAGAGCTCCCACATCAAGGGGAAAATATTGTAAACAGCCAGGAAAAAGTATTAAAATATTGTGGAGCCACAATCAGGATAATGCCTCAGTTTTCTCATCTGTAAAATGAGGTGGAGAATGAAATGTCAAACCACTCCAGGATCTTTGTCCAGAAAACCCCAAATGGAGTTATGAAAAGTCATGACTGAAACAACGGAACAACAGGAACAATTTTCACTCTCAAGGTTAAGTCTAGCCCTGGCTACCATTTGACAGTGTTGATCATCTCTGCCCCTCTGGTTTTTGTGACACTTTTCTCTCAGTTTTTTTCTACTTATTTAACAACTCATTTCCAATCTTTTAATATATTTTTTTCATATTAAACTTAGTAACCATGACTGCCCCCAAGGCTCAGTCCTAAGTCATGAAACATTTAATTTATTTCTATGCAATCTCTCTTTGTGAGCTTATTGATTCTTATGGGATTAATTATTGTGTCTATCTCTATGTATTCACCATTAGTCTCTTTCCTTGCTCCAGAGTCACATCATCTAGTGCTTATTGGACATTTTGAAATGGATGTTCCCAAGGCTTCTCAAACTCAATATGCATAAAATAGAACTTTTATCTGTTCCCCCAAATCCTACCATCTTCTAAATTTCCTTATTACTATTGTGATTATATCCTTCAATTACCCAGGTTCACAATTTCAGTGTCATTTTCAACTTTTCTCTATCATTCACCCCATGTATCCAATTAGTTATCCAATCTTGTCATTTCAACCTTCACAATATCTCTCCCATATGACCTTCCTACTTTTACTTTCACTTTATTTCCCTCAGTGCATTCTATAACACAAGCATGTTAGTCTAGTGTTCCTAGAACACAAAACTCTTATCTTCTATACTTTTTCTATTAGCTGACTCCCATGCCTGGAAGGCTTAAACTCTTATCTGGTTTCCTTCACGACTCAAATAAAATACCAACTTCTTCTGTAGGACATTTTACTTGGTTCTCCCAGATATTAGAACATCCTCTCTAAGTTGATCTTCTATCTACTCTGTATATGTTTTGCATATTATTAATTATTCATATTTTGTCTCACCCATTAGACTGAAGTTATTGTTGTTTTTGTTCCAGCATTTAGAAGTGCTTAATAAATGCTCCTTGATGATGATGATACCACCAGAAATGATATGTAATCTCTAACTCTCTTTAATTACCTAAGCCAAACATTACCTTTATACTTTGGAATCGCAGGTAATTATTCTGAAATCTGCTATTTATTTGCTAATTATTCTGATTCTGCTAATCAATCTTACTTGATCCTTCCAGAATTCTCTAGTTATATCAGTTAGTATTAAGATTCTAATTCACATTTATCTCAAACCCAATATTGTTCACACAGGGAAATGGTCAAGGTCTCTGGTAAAATCCCCTAGCAAAGCCAGAGGAATGAAAATTACCTATTAATTTCCATCTGTAATCCTATGAATTATATCCCTCCCAATATATCAAATAATAATGTTTGCCTGGTTCAAATATATTTACCCAGTCTTGCTTTCTACAGGATCCAAACTTTAAAGAGATAATATACACAAAATTGATTTTCATATTAGGTAAATAAATTGCCTAAAGAAAAAAAAAATTTAAAGTTCAAGAATCAAGAATTTTTTGGATCCTACTTCCATTAATGCTTATCATGACCCATCTATAAGTTAACAGATGGTTTTGGAGAGTTGCTGGGGAAAAACTAAATTCATATAGTCAAATCACGACATGAGCCACTCTCAATTCATCAAGATGATTTTTTGAAAACAAACATATAATACTTTGCCAAGTCCAGCTAGAAATTTTTCATTCATTTATTCATTAATTCAACAAGTATTTGGTAAACATCTTCTATGTACAAGACACCATGCTAGGGTTCCAAAACAAAGAGTAAATACTACCCTCAAGTAGATTACATTCTCCTTAAGAGAGATGACATTTAAAGATATAAATAAATATAATATAATTTAAGGAGAAAGTGCTCTGTGATGAAAAATCTTTCTATAGGAGAGCTAAGTAACAGAAGGAAGAGAGCAAGAACGTCTAAATTTGAAATAGAGCTCAACTGCACACTTCATCAATCCCACTGCAAAGCCTGAAAGGCCCTAACATCAAAAATCAACTCCATAACTCCAGTATGGCAGACCAGTGACCAATTGCCAGTGCTAGGTCAGAAAACTAAAGAACTGAGGGAATAGGACCAGACATATAGGGACCAAACATCATGTATAAGGGTTATATAATACTTTACTAAGCCTGAAGAAAACAGCTCAGCAACCAACTGGAGCCAGTTCTGATTCCCAAAAGTCACTTGTGACAGAAACCTAGACTGGTAAATCCTGCTTTGTGCAGTGCCAGAGAAGACTGAATCACTCTGACATCCAGGCCCCAAGGAAACTACCATCAGAAGAGACAGTCAGAAAGAACATATGAAATAGGAAAGAATAAGCAAAAACAAAAAAACCTTGAAATCACCAAAAATCTGAGGTAGAAGAAAATTGAATGACTGAATATAAACAGATAAACAAGCAGGTAAAATATTAGAAGGAAATGTGTCCTACGGATATAAAAAATAAGTTCAGGCATCTAAAAATAAACACTAAAAAACAAAAGAAAATGATCCAATACTTGGTGAAACAGAAGACTCTGTAGAACTTTAGGAGAACATGGAGCTGCAACACATTTTTCCTAAGTGATTTAAAAAAGAAATGATAATTGTGGCAACAGAATTTTGGCCCATATAATAAAAGTAATGGGTAAAATAGAAAAACTTTGATGGCAAGTCTCACCTAAGAAACAATCGAGATTGGGGCAGCTAGGTGGCGCAGTGGATAGAGCACCAGCCCTGAAGTCAGGAGGACCTGAGTTCAAATCTGATCTCAGACACTTAACATTCCCTATCTGTGTGACCCTGGGCAAGTCACTTAACCCCAATTGCCTTAGCAAAAAAAAAAAAAAAAGAAGAAGAAGAAGAAAGAAAGAAACAATTGAGATTAATGACAGATTGAGAAGGCAAATGCACAGAAATGAAGAACAATCTATTGTTCTACTAATAATAATAACATTAAAAATATGCTCATTATACAGACAAAGGATACTGATCTTGAAGATATGATTACTAAAGATAACAAAGATCATAGGTCTCCCAAAAGAACACAAGATTTTTTTTTAAAAGTACCAAAATACAGGAAACAATACAAAAGAATTACAGAAAATTATTTAAGATAGAAAATGAAAAAGAAAAAAAAAGAAAGAAATCATTGAGTCTCAAGAAAGCAAAAAGTACAAAATCCACAGAGATATGCTGAATACTTAGGTTCTTTATCCTTTTGTTCTCCAGCTTATAATGGAATGTGGGATGTGCTCAAGGAACAATCCATGAAATGCATTTCACTAACTCTCCACCTTTTCAAAAGCAGTCTCAGAAATTTTCCCTTTATATGAAGAAAATTTTCAAAAACTATCTGAAAGAACTATTGGCTATCATCACAGAATTCAAGAGTTTTTAAATCTCACCCTTATATTGTGAGTTCCTTGACAGTGAAGTCATTATTTTCCTTTTCTTTGTATCCCCAGTACTTAGTACGGAGCCTGGCACATAGTAGGTATTTATATTTATTGAGTATTAATTAAGTGACTGATATAGAAAAAGAAGGCAAAGTTCTAGACATTTATAGATTATTAAAATTATAACTAGAAAATTAAAAGTGAAACAGCACAACATACTATGAGTATACTGTGTCAGGATTGTTAGGCAGCAAATGAGTTTTTAGTATTGGATATATATACATATATAAAGAGAGAGAGAATATCAGATTACAGTGGCAAAGAAAGACAAAGAGAGTTTTCATCTATCCAACATAATTCTTTCACTTTGAGACAATGTCACAAGACATCTTGGAGTGAGGGAAGCAGAGGGAATCTGGCTCTTTCAACAGCTTATAGAGAAATAGAATAGAAAACGTGACCTAAACCATGAGCTCCTTGAGAACATGGGACTACTTTTAATCATTCATTGTACCCCCAGTGCTGAGCATAGTACTCAGCATTTAGTAGGTGCTTATTAACTTTTTATTGATTGATTAGATATGCAGATAGAGCTGGACTATCTCATTGACTTATTTTGAAATCTGATCCAGAAGTTATTTCTTCAGTTTAGGAAATTTCTGGAATTGAAATTCCTTACTTCCATGGAAATAGGTGAGCAAATCATATGCAATTTATATTGATTGAGGCACAGAGAAGTTAAGACATTAATTTGTAATCTTACATATGTGTGTCAGAGGTAGGCCTCAAATGCAGGTTTCTCCAAGGATTATTTTTTGTGTACATCATATTTCCTCTGTACTTTTAAATCTACTATCATCAAATTCTTCTATTACAAAAAGTATTTTGAACTATTGACAAAATATATACAAAAATATGAATACTGAATAAGAACCATTCCCCAAATGCCTCAGAATCAAGGTTAAATTCTAATAATGCATCTAAGTTATTCATAGATTATAAAACATCATACATGCTGAATCAGAGAACTGAACACATCTATATATGTGCAATATCTATAATGCGCAAAACATCATGATGTACAACATTTGTATGTCATTCAAACTTCACATTATTTTTAAAAAACAAATTAGGACCAACTGAGTTATGAATAACAAATATATTATTATTCAAAATATCTGGTCTGAAAAACATTTAATTATTATGTAATACAGCTAATTTTATAATAGTTTAGCATAACTGAGCAATTACTGTCCTCTGAGAATCACTTTATTTTTAACCACTAAGAAGGTAAAGTACCTCTTCCACAAAGCTATCTTTCTTCTCTAACATTTCTCGTAATGTCTGAAGAATTTTAATGCAGAGCTTTTCTTCTTTCTCCATGAGCTTCTTTGTATGATTAATCAACCTTAAAAATAAAATAATAATAAATCTTAAAAGTTAGACTCTAGGGATATGAAATGTGGACCACAACATAATATTTTCATGCTCTCTATTGATGTTTGCTTGCATTGGGTTTCCTTTCTCAGATTTTTTTTTTTCTTGTAGATACTATTTTTCTTGCACAGCAAGATAAGTGTGGAAATATGTATACATATATTTGACTTGTCAAGTATTTCAACATAATTAACATGCAGTGGACTTCCTGCCATCTAGGGGAGGGAAGGGGACTAGGGGGAAAAAATTTGTAGGGGAAAGCTTTGTAGGGGTCAATGTTGAAGAACTACCCATACATATGTTTTGCAAATAAAAAGCTTTAATTAAAAAAATAAATTTAAAAAATTTTTTTTAAATTTATACTCTATATTTTCTCTAACTTTATAAAAATAACAAAAGACAAACTATAGTTATATTAATACTCGAGAAAAAACAAACAGGTAGCTATTTTTAAAAACTATGAAACCAAACTCCAAATAACTTAATCTTTTCCAACATTTAAGTAATAAACTATGCTTTTTAGGTTGAAATATACTATTTTTACCATTAATTCATATCTCATCCTCAATACTTACAATAGTAGCTTTCTATAGTAGGTTTATTTTTTTTGTATTTGCGATGGGATGTTGATTTCATAATTTATCATTATAAAATTAATTTTTAAGCTGATACTATGAGGATTATTCTTCCCATTTTATGGGTAGAAAAACTGATATATAATGCAACCAGAATGATTTGAATATGTAGACCTTCAAGTCATAGTACTGAAACAAGGTTACCTTTCCAACACATAAATGAAAGTGATTCAATCTAGGAACATGACATTTTACCCCCTAGGACATTATATAGTACTTTGTTTTGTAACTCATGAATTTACCACCTGTCTTACATAAATTTTCTATCTACCTAAGTATCTATCAAATAGGACTGCATAAAGTAAGTCTTGTATAAATTTTTTTAAGTTGTTTTCCTTCACTCATCATTAAAAGTCAAAATTTTAGGGTAAAATACATAGAAACAACTTATAAGGGTATCCTGAAATTCATATTAAAATAAGCAAATGAATAAAGCTATGGATAGTAGGTTGATAACACATAATAAAGAAAATTTTAAAAACCACATTATATAATCACACTGAAAATCAATCAAGATAGTCACATGACACATTCAGTTCAACTTTCAAACATGCATTTATGAAGCACTTATTCCACATTTCAGAAAATTTTAGTTTAAAAAAATTCTGCCTGATCTTTCATCACAATTTAGTTTTACATTCATTTCATTAATATTTTGGAAGTATGAGTTAAAGCACTTTGGTATGGTTATTAGAGAATCAGCCTCAAAGTTATGGAGACCTAAAATTAATTCAAGACTGACACATACTGACTTTGTAGCTCTGATCAAGTCATTAACCTTTCAATTCTCCAGAAAATTCTAAAAGACTTAAGTTTCAGACCAAGTGTCAAACTATACAAGTGGAACGAATTCTTCATGGGGACTTCTTTCTACCAATAAATCAGAGGTTTTGTCAAAGAAAAAAAAATTAAAGCATTTTCTGCATTTTCTATCTTTCATACTATGAATTAAAAAGTAAAAACAGAAACTGAGGGACATTTTCCAAATAATAATACTCAAAACTTAGAATTAATACAATAATTTTTTAACTAAATTCCAAGATGCTTTCACTTACTTGGACATGAAGGCACCACATCTTATTCTTGCATCACTTCCCTCAGGAAACAGAAGTTCTGGGCTATATAGCACATCAACCAACACTGAGAATTCAGCCTGCATCATTGGGCTAAACTGCTGCTCTAAAGAACCTACTACATCCTAAGGAATGAAGTAAAAGAATTGTAGGTGAAACTTCAGATTTCCCTTCCTTTTCACAAGGCATGGGACATACAAAGATAATGGAAACACATCAATACCCCCAAAGCAGTCAGCACCACACACTATGCCCAAGAATTATATTCAGGCTTTTATCATCTAATTAATTAATTAATTTATGTAATAACTTAATGTATTTAAGTTTTGTTTCCCCAAGCAGATAATAAGCTCCCTTGGAACAAGTTACAATAACTATTCTATAACAGTGGATTACTAAATTTGAGTGTATCTGAGTCTTGATTAGCTATTCTGTTCCTGGAGTTTATTTTGCTATTTTTTAACCAGTGCCAAACAATGTAGTTGTGATTAATACTGCTTTATAATATAGCTTAATGTCTAGAAGTACTTCTCCTTCATTCTTATGACTTTTTAGTATTTCCTTCAGATTTTAAACTTTTTTTTGCTTCATATGAATTCACTTATTTTATAGATATATATGTTTATATGTATAAAGCAATCTCTTGGTAATTATACTGATATAGCAACAAATCTATGGAAAAAAATTAAATAATATCATGTTGACATGGTCCTAGTTGCGACAATGACTTTTAATTTTATGTCTTTCTTTCAAGAAGTAGTTTTTTTTTAATTTACATAAGTCCTGAGTGTGGTTTTGTAGTTTGATATCCAGATATTTTATGCATTTTGTAGCTACTTTGAGTGGAGTTTATTTTCCTATCATTTTTTTCTAGTTTTGTTATGGCTATATGAAAATGTTGACTATTTTAATGGATTTATGTTGCATCCTGCTATTTTGCTGAAGTTATTAATTTCTCAGTTATTATCCTTGATCCTTTGAAGTTTTCTAAATAGAGAATCATTGTATTGCAAATACTGATAATTTTATCTCCTCTTTTCTCATGTTTATGTCAATTTATTTCTCTTTTCTTATTGCTATAGCTAGTATTTCTAAAACTATGTAAAATTAATAGTGGATATCTCCCATTTTAAATAATGTTACCTTTGAGTTTAGATATACATACTTTTCAGCATATTACAAACGGTCCTTCAAGATGTATGCTAAATTTTTAGTGTTTTCAGCACAAAAGGATATGTCACACACACACACACACACACACACACACACACACAAAGATGTATTTTGCCTCAAGAGAATTTTTTTAAAAACTAAGAATCAGGGGAAATAGTACTTCCAGACCTCAAACTGCATCATAAAACAAATCTTCCAAATGATTTGGTACTAGTTTAAACAAAGAAATAAAGAATAATTGATCAATGGAGGAAACTAAATATCAAAAAACATCAGCAAAGTATTCAATTAATAAGGAGGCCTAATCCTCCTAGCTCCAGCACTTATCTTAATCTCTTGACCTTCTGCATCTCTTCTCCTCATCACCACCCCACTTTGAATACTGGCTACTTTATCTGGGGGGCGGGGGGGGATGTGTCATAATGTACCTCTCCCAGGGCAAGATATTGTCCTAGAAAGCATATCTGTCACTTGGAAAAGGTAGTCTCTTAAGAAATATGGTTCCTAATAAATTCCCAAATGAAAGACCCATCTCACATACTTTATTAGCCTATGAAAACATGGCTCAAATTAACAAATTTTTATTAAATTCACAGTACATGCCAGGCACTATTCTAGGTGCTAGGGAATAAAGACCCTGTGATCTTCTTATTCTGGAGCATCCCTCTACCATGCTGATCCCTTTCTTCCATACCTGTATTATTCTCAGGGCCTACATTTTAGGAGGGGCTGGGGCTGATCATTTCATTTCCCTCCTGCTTTGCTTCAAACTTTCCAAACATCAATACAGTCCCCTCCACTTAAGAATCTCTCTTTCCCACCTCTATTTTTCAGTTCCCTCTTGTGTGTTGTCTTCTCCCCATTGAAATGTCAACTCCTTGAAGACAGGGACTGTTTCATTTTTATTCCTTTATTTGTATCCCCAGAATTCAGCATATAGCAAGCACTTTAAAAATTCCTGCTGTCTTACCTAATGGAAATCCATATGGAAATGTGTAACAAGAATCCCCTAATTAAACTTTTACCAGTTTATACTTCTAACTAATAAGTTCATTTTATAGGTCATTTTGCACCACAAGACCAAACATGAATGGTATTATCCCACTACAAAATACAAATGCGAAATATTTACCTGTAACTTTTCAATTATATTCCTGTAATCCCATGCAGGCCCTCCCAAAGCTTCTTTAAAACGTGGTCCACTACGAGCTGACATTCTCCATCCCATAGCTGCTCTTTGTACCATATTGGAATGACTCTTCATGAAAAGAGTATTAACTTGGCTGTCCAAATCCACAGGAATTGCAATGCCACGATTCTTTGCTAGAGAAGGGGAAAAAAATGAATATTTCCTTTCTTAATAAGATGGAGGGTTTTTTTTAAATACATTTTCAAAACAGGTTTTTTTGTAGCAAAGAGGAAAAAAATGATAAAAAAGCAAACAAAAGATCATTTTAATATGTATTCAAAAAACACAGAAATATTGAGAGCTACTAGGTAAGTCATATTTTATATTCAATAGAGTATACATTTTAACATTTCTTCCATATTCATTCAATTCTTTATTCATTCAAATATTTAAGCATCTATGTTCTCTTATGAGAAATATAGCATAACTTTCAGTCAGAAAAAGTAATCAATTATGGTTTTAACAGAAATCTGTAAAGAAAAACAGGAATTTCTATACACAAATATACTAGTCATGCTAATTTATCATGGGCATTGAATTAATACAATAATTCATCTGAGCTAATCCATGTTCCTGGTAATATTATAGAATAAGAAAATAACTGTCCTATAGTAAGGAAACATTTCAGAGATAGTTTAACAACTTATTTTTATGACAATTACTGGGTTTTTTTTCCTTCTATGAGTTTTCAAGTGATGCAACAAGTAGTATTTTGAGAGGATCATTTTTGTTTAATCTCTCCCAGAAACATAAATTCTAGCATACCAACAAATATGGAACTGCATAATCCTGTTAAGTATTTGAAACTACAAATTGTATTAATATTTAAGTAGCCCAAAACTATTAACTTCTCAAAAAATTTCAACTAATTAAAACTACAACAGATAAAAAATAAAATAGGACTGCTCTTCTAATCTAATGATTTAATTTAATTTTAAAATTAATTTCCAGTTGAAAGAGCAATATTAAATGAAAAAGGCACAAAAATCCTAGTGTGTTTTCTTTGTAGTTTGAAAGAAAATAATAACTCATATGTCATACTCACTTTAAAAACAGAAAATATATGTAAATATTTTTAAACAAAATCAAATGTCAACATAAATATTTACTTTTAACTCAATTGTCAACATATAAAAATACTATATAAGAAATTGAATTTCCATCTGTAGGATTAAATCATTTAATTTAATTTAGCAATTAAATCCCCTAAAAGATTAATTTGCAAACCATGCTACAATGGCTCAGGATGAGGGAATTGCCAAATTTTAATTTTTAATCCCCAACAAGTAAATTGCTCCATAATATTGGCAAAGGCTTTTAGCCTGAGAGTGCCTTAATTTTCAAGACTATAGGCTACTCATTAAAAATTCAAAAAAGTATTTGGTGACAGACACAATTTATGTTTGATAAGCACTTCACAGTACATCAATATAAAACAGAAAACCAATCAAAAAAATTATCAGCAAGTGATCATTTCTAAACAAATAATTAGGTTAACAGATATGAAACATATTTGTCAACTGCATCTTAGGAAGCTTTATTTCAGTTTTTTTTGTTATAATCTGCATTTTGGAGGGAATAAAAGTTTATTTGGTTATACTCGCATCGTATATCAGAAAAGGAATGAAAACAGAGGCCATTTAGTCTAACCCCTATCTGTATAAGAATCCTCTGTAGCAAGTAACTGATAAATTATCTATTCATTTTTATTTGAAGATCCCTATTCACTTCTATATAGTTCTAATAAGAAATTTCTCATTATATGACATTATATCTCTTTACTACTTCTCTAATAATCCTTTCAGTTCCCTCACATACAGCTTATCTGGGGGGACAAAGATTTGAATTCATCAAAGGCAGATAGGTATTCTCCCATCTCTTGACCTGAGTATCAGCTGCCTATTAATTATTTTGATTCTGTTCTATACAATTATAGAGATAAGCAATGCTACCTTCTCTTCAGTTATCCCATCAACCATAAGGTTCTCTTTTAATCCTTCAGTTTCCTTCAATATAGCTTAAACACTAATTTTCTTATCTTTAGTATTATTTGTGAGATTCAACTCATTTTGTTTTAGAAAATACTTTTCATGCCAGATTAAACATAAAACTCTTCTATTTTTCCTCTAGAATCTGTCCTTGAATCTATCTATCATGAAAATGAGGGAAATTAGATTTTTAGGAGAAAGTAGTAGAGATGAAAGGAGAGGTTAAGATTGGGAAATCAAATTTCAAGTTTCTCAGGTCATAAAACTCTTCTATTTTTCCTTTAGAATCTGTCCTTGAATCTATCTATCATGAAAATGAGGGAAATTAGATTTTGTAGGAGAAAGTAGGAGAGATGAAAGGAGAGGTTAAGATTGGGAAATCAAATTTCAAGTTTCTCAGGTCATGTAATTCCCAAAAGATTGTGTGTGGCTAAAATAGGATAGAGAAGCAGGTCACTTAAGCTAAGGAGGTCAAGTTGATAACAGGGTTGACAAAATAAATATTGAAGTTCCTGAGGATGATGAAAGGGAATGGAAAGTTTAGAAAGTGACAGATATCTGATGACTTATTTAGCAATAAGGTTGAGGAGAGAGGATAATATGAGTATATCATATGGACTATATCTGTATAACCAACACAAAGTTATGACACTAAAATTTTGCGATAAACAAACCCTCAAAAAAAAAGCTCTAAAAAGCTTACGAGTTTCCAAAAGCAAACCCAAAAAGCTCAGGATTACCAAGATTTTAAGGATATGTAGATACCTAAGAAACAATGAGCAATAAGCTACATAAGAGATTTGTGTCTCAGATAAAACAAGACAGTACTTTCTGTGAAAGTTCTTCCTCAGATCCTTTACTAACTTAATTTACTAGCTCATTATCTTCTTCCTAAATAAAGTGGGGTTTTTTTGTTTTTGTTTTTTTTTCTGTAGGTATTTAACATAAGATATACTATCTCTCTTGGTGATGTTCTGGAAGATAGCAGTTACATTCCTAGAATGAGGAAACAGACATTGGCATTTATGTATAATTAATATCACAATGCCACACAAAAAAGGTTATTAATTGATGTTATTTGATACTGATGCTTGTTATATTTGATGGAACTGCTTTCCCAATTTAGAATTCCATCAACAAATCATTAAACAAAAAAATTTAATTTAAAAAAATCATTTACGGGCAGCTAGGTGGCGCAGTGGTTAGAGCACCAGCCCTGAAGTCAGGAGGACCTGAGTTCAAATTTGATCTCAGACACTTCCTAGCTGTGTGACCCTGAGCAAGTCACTTAACCCCAATTGCCTCAGCAAAAAGCAAAAAAAAAAAAAAATCATTTACTTTCTACTGTAATATAAACTCTTTTCACTTTGTAATACTACTGCACTCTGAGAAATCATGAATAGTATATTTTATAGGACTTAGAGAACACATGTATGAACTGATGCAAAATAAAGTGATGCAAAAGAATAACTTATACAAGAACAATATTGTAAATGTAAACAATTTTAAATTACTTATAAATCACAATTTAAGAGGACTTATAATGAAACATACTACCTACTTCAGACAAAGAGATGTGCACTTGAAACACAGAGGCTTTTTTTACTGTTTATATTTGTTTATTTGTTTTTTACATGACCAAAATAGGGATTTGTTTGGCTTTAGCTATGTTTGTAATAGGTTTTCTTTTTCTTGTTTTCTCAGCAGGGGAGAGGAGTAGCAAGAAGAGAATTTGGAATGTAATTTTTTTTAATTAAGTTAAAAAATTCTTTTCATTAATATAAGCTGGGTTAACTTTTTTTTTTTTTTTTACTATTCTTTATACTGTATTAAAATATGCTGGCATCTTACGTGCCAAATTTGAGTCCACAGCCGGCTTTTCTGAAGGCAAGACTTGGGGTAAAAGTGTAAGGGAAGATTAGAGGGAGATGGGCTTAAGATATTACTAACATCACAGCTAGGAAGCTTTACCTGAGATTATTTTTCACCTTTCATAACTTTCCTGTACTACCCCCATTCTGGAATAGTCATGGTCAACTATCGATTAGATCACTATCCATATTTTTATTTGTTTGCCCAAAATTCCTAGGAATGAAAGGTTAGCTAAGTTTTCACCTCACACCCAGCAAGTCTGAAAAGATGGGTATAATCAATGTAAGATCAGTTATATAAAGATAGGCAAATCAATGCAATGTTGATAACCTTGAATTAATACAACCATCCTGAAAACAATTTGGAATTATACAAATAAAGGAAACAAGCATTTCAAAATGGCCAAATCTTCAAGTTCACTGCTAAGCACATACTGCAAGATAGTCATTGACCAAAAGAAAAGTTTCCTATACATCAAAATACTCAAAGCAGCACTTCATGAAGTATCAAAGAACTGGAAACAAAATAGATGTCTAATGACAGCAGAATGACTAAACAAATCATGGTACATAAATGTAATGAAATTTTAGTGTGCTATAAGAAATAATAAACATGATGAATATAGAGAATCACGAGCAGACAGATGAAATCATGAGAAATTAAGCAAGTAGAGCTAAGAAAACAACAAACACAAAACAATTAAAAAGAAGAATTTCAAGATTATAGAGAATAAGATAGACCCCAAAGAAGGGGTATGAGAAGACACTAAGATCCATTCCTTTGCAAAGGTTGAATAGAGATGGGAAGGTGTCCAATGGTGTGGAGCACTCAATAAAACATCAGATGTTTCTATGAATTAATCAGTTTTGCTTAATTATTTCCCCTTCTTTTATGATTTAACATATTTCTAATCAGGAATGGCCTTGTAGGAAGAGAAGAAAAAAGACATAAAGGGAAAATCCAGGCAATGTGTGTGTGTATGTGTGTATATATCTTTAAATAAAGAATGAATGGGCCATACAATGATCCACAAGAATTTCAAAGGACTAATGATGAAAAATGTTATACACCTCCATAGAGAAAATTGATGCATTCTGAATACAGATTAAAGTATATAATGTTTCATTTTTTTTAAACTTTTCTTGCCTTTTTTATAACATGGCAAATGTGGAAATATGTTTTGCATGACTTTACTTGCATAATGGATACCATACTGCTTACCTTCTCAAAGGGTGGGGAGAGGCTGGAGAGAACTTGGACTTCAACAATGTTTTAATTAGTGTTACAAATAAATAAGTAAACTTAATTTAAAAGAAAAAAGAATATATGAGTCAGGATCTATGTCCTTTACAGAATTACATGGTGACACCAGGAAAGGGAAGATAATTCTAGACTCCAAATGGCTCTATATGCAGCTGCTCCACTTGCATATGGTATTCTTTCAGCATTCAGCAAATGTTTAAGCATCTGCTATGTACAAAGCATTACACTGTGCACTAAGGATGCAAGTTTTTTAAAAAATAAAGTCATATAGCACCACTCCTTTAAGCCCTTTACAATCTGGGTTAAGCATGCTTTCTGGACTTATTATATATTATTTCTTTTTATAGTTAGTACAGCCAAACTGGCCTTCTTGCTGTTTTTCACCTGTGAAATTCCATCTTTTGGAATATAATAAAATTAAATACAATCTTTTCTCTCATCTACCTCATAGAATCCCTTCCTTTTCTTCAAGTCTGAACTCAAAGATCATCTCTGACATAAGGTCTTTATTAATACCTCCTCTTTGTCAATATCTCCTTCATCCAACAAAATTACTTTTAATTTACTTTGTATATTTTAAAAAATATTTTCTCATCTGCGAACAATATTGACAATAGAATATATGTTCCCTGATGGAAGATACTATTTCATTCTTTACTTTGTAGTCCCAGGGCCCTGTATAAAGCCTAAAGCACAGGACAGCTAGGTGGTGTAGTGGATAGAGTATCAGCCCTGAAGTCAGGAGGACCTGAGTTCAAATCTGGTCTCAGACACTTAATACTTCTTAACTGTGTGACCCTGGGCAAGTCACTTAACCCCAATTGACTCAGCAAAATTTTAAAAAAATTAAAAATAAAGCCTAGAATACAGACAATGCTAAATATTATTGCGCTTATTAATATGCCAACAATAGGTACCTTCATTTCTATATACCTGAGCTTATTTTTCTAAAAACTATTAATGGTCTGATTTACATTTAACAATTTCTCTTTTGCTTTCTCCAATTAGAGAACAAGTAGAAGATGCAAGGATCACAAAAAGCTTACTGGCTCCACCAAAAAACAGATCATAATGGACTAATCTTGTCTTCCCTTTTTAACATGATTATTATTACTAAAATAGAGTTTGTTTAGATTTTAAGAAAGTTTTTGATAACAATATATCTTGTATTTGTGTGGGAAAATATGAAAGGATGTAGACTAGATGATAGTAAGTTTAGATGGATTTGAACATGACTAAGTAAATAAACTCAAAGAAGAAATTAATGGTCTAATGACAACTTAGAAAGAAATCTCGTGAAGAACATCAGATCTCTGATAAAAGATAAAATTTAAAGTAGTAATCAATGTAGATTAAAGAAACTGTCATAAAATGACAAATTGGAAATAATACAGTACACAGTAACTTGTTTGAAAAAGATCTAGAGGTTTTGGTGAATTGCAAATTGAATATCAATCATTAAATTTAGCAAAAGCTAAGATAATCTTGGGCTGCATTAAGAAATTCAGTTTCTAGGAATAAGGAGATGATAGAACTTTAATGTCTTCAGACATTTGGAATTGTTTTCAAATTTGAGAGTCACATAAGTTGAAGAGTATCCAGAGGGAAACAATGAGGATGATCAAAAGTCTTGAGTCCATGATATGCTGTAAAGGATATGCTATGTCCTTCATTTTTGAAGAGGACCAATGACATCATGGTGACATATTGACTTGTGGACAAATTGGATTTAAGTGAGGCAAAGTTGTACAGTCATCAACCTCATTCTCTCTTTCCATGTTGTCAAAGACCAGTGGCAAGATAAAAGTCAGGATGACTGATGATGGCCTAGTATGCAGTAAATGACTTGATAGATGTCTGGTCAAGCTCTAAGCACTCCACAGCACCTGCTTTAACTACCTTCATGATCATAACAAACTGTTCTCATCCATCCATTGAACTGGGAAAAATCTTCATGTAGATGTCTCTTTAATTCACCAACAGGCTTGAGGCCAATTGGTTGCCCTCATCCTAGTTTATCCCATTTGCTGAGATGGTTTACTAGAATGTGGCTATTGCACATGATACAACAGCTAGGAGCCACAGGTGACAATGGGTGAAAGTGGAGATAAAAGATGGAAACAGCAGCCTTGAAAAGGCCTCACACCAGAGGTACTAATCCTCCCTAAACATTGTATACAAACCATGGCATATATAGACTACTTCAAAGAAGTGAAAATATTTATCCTGTAGAAGGAAAGATTCAAGAGAGACTTGATAGCTAACATCAAGTATCTGAAGGGCTATCATATAAAGAATTAAATGTGTTCTCTATAGGGCATAATGGTTGAAATTTGCAGAACTGCACATTTAGATTTGAGGTACAAACAAATTTCCTTATAATTTTCCTTCTATAACTTTGAGTTATCTAAACCTGTGATGAGATTTTTTGGGAGGCAATGGATCATACTCATTGGAAAAACAATCCTGTAACTGTAGTTCTTTGTTGGGTGGAGGATGAACTAGGAGGTTGCTGAGGTCCCATTTTAAAATCTGTGATTCAGTGATCATCTGTCTATAGGATAAGAGCATTACAGGTTTAAAGGTAGAAAGAAGTTTAGAGACCATCTAGTCCAACTCCTCTTTTTACAAATAAGGACAACTACTTTAGTATCCCAGGAGATTTTTGTCTCCACAGTACATTTTTTTGTAAAACTCTGAAATAGAATATGAGACCCTCGAGGTCAAGAAGCCTACCTTCTACTTCTAACTTGTCAAGTTCCTAGCATCCAGCAGGTACTCAATAAATGTTGCTGATTAGAAACAGAATATAAAAAGTAAAAAACTTTTTAAAGACCTATGAACAAATGGAAGTATAGTAAAGTAAGTTTGTTGAATAGGAAAAAAAACAAAAACAAAAAGAAACAAAAAAAAAATTCCCTAGTAAATTTTGAGATAGAAGTTAACTTACTCTCTATAAAATCTTAATGAGATATTTTGGTTTAAGGTGATAAAAGAGAGCATTGTAATTAATCTTAAATCTAAATGTAGAAAAAAGATCAAGATTCTTCCCTTGACCCAAAAATAATATGTAAGAATAAAGAGGATTTCTTTTTTTTACTATAATTCCTTTTCATGAAGCTAAACCTAGTAAGGTTCTCAATTATGATAAATATAAAAAGGTGTTTTTGCTGTCCACTAGCTCCAATCAGTCACCTTAAATATATATATATATATATATAAGAATATGAAAACTATTACAGCTTAACATACCCACTTCAGCCAGTGTTTTGATACATGACTCCACTGAGGCTTTTTGTACTGGGTTTAACCAAGTACAGTTGTAAATTCTAAAGGCAGACTGAAGCAGTTGAATAAAAACTGGTTGATGAGTCTAAAACAGAAAGAAAATGCATAAAAATGTAAATATTAGGCACAGTACTTCGAATTTTCAAAATCTTCATCAAAACAATTAGTTCTTTACTTCATGCTATTATTATAAATTTAATCAGGAAAACTATAACTTTCCTTAAAGCTAGATATGTGGACTGAAAAAAAAAAAGTATGTGTGTGTGCATGTATATGTTTGTGTGTGTGTATTAGACAGAAACCTTAAAATATTTATTATCTTTTTTCCTTTTTCTTACTTTTTTTTATTTGTAAAACATATGCATGAGTAATTTTTCAACATTGACCCTTGCAAAGCTTTCTTTTCCAAATTTTTCTCTCCTTCCTCCCACTCCCTCCTACCTAGACTAGGTAGTCTAATACATGTTAATTATGTTAAAATATATGACAAACCAAATAAAATATTTATTATCTTAAAAGTACAAATTATTTTCATCAAAAGTAGAAATGTTTTTCACAATGGAAAGATAAAAAAGATAAAATGGGTGTTATGTTTAATAAATTTTAATGAATTTCTCCTAAAAACAAATTATAAATGATACACATATGATCATACACAAAACATCGACTGATGGAATATCATTTATATTATCTTTTAGCAAACAGACTAAATTCAGTCTACAAGATTTCTTATATAAGAAAGTCAAGGGGGCAGTTGTTCTATATAGCACTTTCACTTAAAAGAAAGCCTAGCAAATTCATACAGGTTAACAATTTGTACTTTATTTAGGAATGGCTTTCTGACCAAAGGAAATGAATGAAAACAGTCATCTTTCTGACAGAGCATTAATTAGCTTCCCATTTAAGACTTTTGCCTGACTTACCTGAAGGCTTGTGCTGTTGTCTGAGAAGGGAGAATTAAAGAAGCCACTAACAATATTCATGATTGGCTCTGTTACACATTTTTCTAAAAAGATGTCTGCATGCTTCCTATCTATAGTTGTGTTGCAAACCTAGACAGAAAAATAAAGATGGTTCATAATGCTAATTATTTCATATAATACTTCAATAACAAATACATATTTTATAACAAAATATACATTCCATTTAAAATGTCAACTATAAATATTTTTATTATGCAATTTAATGTTGCTATTTCCCCCTAAAATCTCAACCTGTCAGACTTTCCAATTTTCTGAATTTTCTTAAAAATGCATTATCATTTCCTCCTTAAGACAAGTTTCTTTTATGCCACTCTTTTATTCCTTTCTCATTAATGTTCTCCAGCCTGTTTAATTAATACATTCTACACTCCGCTAATTAAATTTGTATTTCTAGAAATATTATTTTCCTTCTACATGTTAATACTTCAAAGTTTAAAAGTGCTGTGTTTTCTCATGCAGATCACAACTCTTCTGTACTCAACAGAAAGCCTTTTTTTGAGTTCCTATAACAGGAAAAGTCATTGTCTTGTAGCCTACCTGACAACAAGTCTCCCCAAACACAGATTAAATAGGCTGATCCTTTAAACACCAGAATCATACTCAAAAAGGCTTTCCAGTATATGCTCTACTAGGATAACCTTCCCTTCTTCTCCTAATTCCCTTTTGGATGTTCTCTCCTCGTATTAGAATTAAAGTGACTTGATAACAGGGACTGTTTTACTTACTTGTATTTGTATCCCCAGTACTTAGCATAATGCCTGGCACATGGGAAGCACTTAAATGTGCTTTCATTCACTTTTTCATTCAATGCTGCTGCCTTCATATTCATGGTGAGGCATTATAAAGGATTTACAGGTAGAAATGAAGACATACTAAAATAGCAGTATGAAATAGAAAAAATATAAGAGGAAAAAGAATTGTTAAATATTCCTAATCCCTATTTTAATTTCTCTTCAACTTCACCTAAAACATCTAAGCTGCAGCAAAGAGAGACAAAAAAAGACTCAATTAAGAAAGAAAGAAGAGACTATTAGAGTCTTTTTTTAAATTACTAATTTTTACTCAAAATAAAATTAGCAAGTACCTACTATATGCAGGATATAATCTTCAGCACCAGAGTGTTAAGTGATGAGGGAATGAAAGAGATTCAAACATAAAAAAGAAATGATCCTGACCCTATAAACTTTACAATCTAGTAGTAGGGTGAATACAGCACAAATGAAAATACTTATAATTCAAGATGAACTAAACTTCATAAGCAAAGGTATAGAAGCAGGAAAGCATACAGTTTGTTTAGGAAATAGAAAATTGAGACAGCACAGAGTATAGAGAATAGTGGGCTTAGTGTGAGATGTGGCTAGGAAGGCCCTGAAAATCAGGAAACAGTTTTGTACATAATATGGAGCCAGAGCAAAGGAAAACAATGATCACATCTCTGCATAATGAAAGATTTTCTTCACTGCAATATCACTATGTTTGGAAACAATGAGAGAATAGAATCACTATAATAAAAACAAAAAAAAAGTGGTCAGGACCTTTGATTTCAATGCAAGGAATGCCTTGTATAAAAATTTCATCCACAAAATATGTATACATATATTCAATTTGTCAAGTATTTTAACATAATTAACATGTAGTGGATATCCTGCCATCTAGGGGAGGGATGGGGAGTAGGGGGGAAAAATTTGTAACAGAAAGCTTTGTAAGGATTAATGTTGAAGAATTACCCAAACATATGTTTTGCAAATAAAAAGTTTTAATTAAAAATAAATAAATTTCATCCACAGATGCAGATCAGCTACTGATCTTTAACTTACAGACTTAAAGACATACTTGAAGCATCAAATTATCTTACTCATAGTCATATAGCTATGGTTATCAAAGATATATAACAACAAATATTTGTGTAACACTTAAAAGATTACAAAACACTTTCATACATTATCTCATTTGAACCTACAAAAACCCAATGAAATTTAATAGGTGTATTATAAATGGAGAAACTGAGACTCACAAAAATTGATCAGAGTCATAAAGCTAATAAATATCAAAGGAGAATTTGAATTTAGATCTTTCCTACCCTACATCAATTACTCTATTCACTGTTCTATGCTATCCTGGATTGCAATAATCCAGATAGGACAATAAAGGCTTAAATAAGTTGGGATGGTGCCCTGAATGGAAAGCTTAGGGGTAGAGAGAAGGCAAACTGGGAAAGTAGAAAATACAATCAAGCACCTATTATTAACTACTACTAGTGTACCAGGTACTGATATTAGGCTCTAGAAATATAAAGAATTTACATTCTTTAAATTATGGTATATGAATGCTATGGAATATTATTGTTCTATAAGGAACAATAAGCAGGATGAGTTCAGAGAGGCCTGGAGAGATTTACGTGTCTGATGCTAAATAAATGAGCAGAACCAGATCATTGTACATAGCAACAGCAATATTATATGATGATCAATTCTGATATACATGGCTCTCTTCAACAATGAGATGATTCAGACCAGTTCCAATGGTCTTGTGATCAAAAGAGCCATCTACATCCAGAGAGAGGACTGTGGGAACTGAGAGTGTCTCACAACATAAGTATTTTCACTTTTTCTATTGTCGTTTGCTTGTATTTTATTTTCTTCACCATTTTCTTTTCTGGTTTCATTTTTTTTTTTGTACTGCAAGATAACTGTATAAATATTGGACTATATTGGACTACTTGCCATCTAGGGGAGGAGAGTGGGAGAAGGGGGAGAAAAACTGGAACACGAGGTTTTGCAAAGGCTAATGTTGCAGAATTATCTATGCATATGTTTTGAAAAATAAAAAGCTTTAATAAAAAAAGAAATTACATTCTTTTATGGGCAACAAGATGTACATAAAAGAATTTATACAAAGCAATCATAAGAAAATTGGGTGAAGAAGCACTAAATTGATGGGTGCAATAGGAAAGATTCATGTAAGAGGTTGTGCTTGACTTCAGTTTTGGAAGAAACTAAGAATCTCTATTAATATGTGAAGAAAAAGAATAAAGTGCATTACAATCACAGGAAAATTTCAGACAAAGGCACATGGAGGAGATGGGATGTATGAAAAACTAAAAGTAGATAAGTTTTGTTGGATCACAGGATCATAGAGAAGATAAAGCTAAGTAATGTGTAATTCATCTGGAATTGTAGATTGCAGCCAGACTGTACAAACATTTAAATGACAAAGGAGTTTATAGTTGATCTTATGGTCAACAAGAAATCACACAGATTACACTACTGCTTTATGCATATTGATAGTTATGCAGAACAAAGATTATAGATGTAAAAGAATTCAGTTAAGAAGACCAATAAGAAGCCTATGGTAACAGTCCAGGAAAAAGGTAATTAGGGTGTAAACCAGGGTGGTGGTTCTGAATGGAATCTCATACACACAAGTATAACTAAATTTTACTTTATAAGGGTAAATTTTCAGGTGACATACTATAACTAACCCAGGATAATGTCTCTGTGGAGATATCTGCTTCAATGATATGTTTCTTTGGAATTTGTTAAAATATTGTACATAGTAGGTTTAAAATGTTGTTCTAACTAAAAGATGAGTGAAAACCTAGCGACTTAATCATTATTTAAGCTGTTTTCCCCTAAAATATTTGTTTTTAAGTATTTCTCTGGATATACCACAATCTTCTGTTTCAAAATAAAACTCAGTGCTACATATTGTGCATAAAACTTGGAATAATGACATTTTTCTATGTAACTGCTGATATTGACAAAGTAGTACTCATGGAAAACAGTTTTATTTCATTTTAACACATTGTTTTATGGAACATCCAAATGAAAACTTTCTCCATATATCCACTGAAGAACCATCCTTGTTAAAAATGGTAAAAACCAACAAACACACACTGGCTTTTGTAACATTTGATCAAATAAAGGTCCTTGAATAAACAAAGAAAAAGAAAAGCATAAGGGGAACTCTCAGAGCTCTAGATCTGAAGGAATCTGGAAGAAACTGGAGGGTAAGGGCTAGTAATACATAATTGAGCATATAAAGCATGAATGTTTCCAACAGAGGAACTAAATAGGTTATATTAAAATAAACCTATATTTTGCTCGATCCACTTTACTTGGCACTGAACATCAGCTTGAATCTCAGTCTTTGCTCTTAGTAGCTACCTCCTAGACCACAGTGACTACTTGTTTGGACTTGCTTCCACTGCTGACACTTTTTAGTTCCAAAAGTCTTCTGCCAGTCCTTTACCTTGACTTGCTTTCACTTCATTGATCATTCCCTATGTACATGAATCTTTTGACTCCAATCATGCCCTCTATTCAATTCAGGGTAAATTCAGTCAATCTCATGAACCCCATTCAATTAGAGTTCTTCACAGGCAGGAGCAAAATAAACAACACAGAAAAGGGGAAAGGGGGGAAAAGAAGGTTTCAAAGAAAGATTCATCCAGAAGGAATGAAAACATTTCCATATGTACTTGGAATAATTAAGACAAGAAAAGACAAAGTTAGAGTTGGAAAGCAAACAGTAAAAACACTTATCTAACTACCTGTTATTTGTCTGAGGCAGCTAGGTAGTGCAGTACATAAAATGCTGAACCTGGATTCAGAAACACCTGAATTCAAAACTAGCCTCAGATACTTCTAGCTGTGTGACACTGAAATAGTTGCTTAACCTGATAAACTATAAAATGGGAATAATAAGAGCATATCACTCCCACAATTGTAAAGAGAAAATAAAATGGCACTAGTAAAGCACTTAGCACATAATAATAAGCTTTAAATACTAGCTATAATTATTAATAGCATTATTATTTTTATTCATATATCATCAAATGAGGTATTATAAAATATGTTTACTTTATTATGTAAACTCTAAACTTCAAAGGGAAACAATGAGGAAATTATTAAATTTAAAAGACAAATAAAAGAAAATGTGGAGCAAAACAAACATAAAATAGTCATAAATATATTATATATTATAGTACCTATTACTCTGGGTTTTGGAAAATCACAGCTTCTGTTGGTAAAATGACTAAAGTAGAACTAAATCTAAGGATGGTCTCAGGAACAACTGGAAATTAGTCTTCCAAAAGGAGATCATAATTGTGACTTTTCATTTCTCAGTGATTCATATAGTGCTTCACACATAATTATATTTAATGATTCTATTATATTAAAAATGATATAGAATTTGCTTCTCAAATCATTTGGACAAAGATTCAGATGACAATTTTCAATATATTTGCACATTCAAAATAAATTTGCATTTTATTTAATTCTAGGTTTTAGAGATCCCCTGAAGACCATTTATTTCAGTGGGCAACTGAGACCATTCTCAGATTTCAATATCGATGTGAAAATCTCAATTGAATCCCAGATTCATTTATCTTCCCTAAACCCCCCTCACCACCTCTCCCAAACCAGTACACCCCAATCTTAGAATTTCAAATATTTCTTATTTTTTTAATTAAAGCTTTTTATTTACAATGCATATGCATGGGTAATATTTCAACACTGACCCTTGCAAAACTTTCTGTTCCAAATTTTTCCCTCCTCCCCACACCTTCCCCTAGATGGCAGGTAGTCCAATACATGTTGAATATGTTAAAGTATATGATAAATCCAATATATACATATAAATTTATACAGTTACCTTGCTACACAAGAAAAAAGTGCATCTAGAAATAAAAAAAAAAACCTGACAAGGAAAACAAAATGCAAGCAAACATCAACAGAAACCATGAAAATGTGATGTTATGGTCCATATTCAGTTCCCACAGGCCTCTCTCTAGGTATAGATGGCTCTCTTCATCACTAAACAATTGGAACTGGTTTGAATCATCTCACTGTTGAAGAGAGCCATGTCCATCAGAATTGATCATCGTATACTCTTGTTGTTGCCTTGTATAATGATCTCCTGGTTCTGCTCATTTCACTCAGCATCAGTTCATGTAAGTCTCTCCAGGCCTCTCTGAAATCATCCTGCTGGTCATTTCTTATAGAACAATAATATTCTATGACATTCATAGACCATAATTTATTCAGCCATTCTCCAACTGATGGGCATCCATTCAGTTTTCAGTTTCTAACCACTACAAAAAGGGCTACCACATACATTTTTGCACATGTGGGTCTCTTTCTCTCCTTTAAGATCTCTTTGGGATATAGGCCCAGTAGAAACACTGCTGGGTCAAAGGGTATGCACAATTTGATAACTTTTTGAGCATAGTTCCAAATTGCTCTCCAGAATGATTGGACCCGTTCACAGTTCCACCAACAATGTATCAGTGTCCCAGTTTTCCCACATCCCCTCCAACATTCATCATTATCTTTTCCTGTCATCTTAGCCAATCTGACCGATGTGTAGTGGTACCTCAGAGTTGTCTTAATTTGCATTTCTTTGATCAATAGTGATTTGGAGCACCTTTTCATATGACTAGAAAAAGTTTCAATTTCTTCATCGGAAAATTGTCTGTTCATATCCTTTGACCAATTATCAACTGGAGAATGGTTTGAAATCTTATAAATATGAGACAATTCTCTATATATTTTAGAAATGAGGCCTTTATCACAATCTTTGAATGTAAAAATATTTTCCAAGTTTATTGCTTCTCTTCTGATTTTTGTCTGCATTAGTTTTGTTTGTATAAAAACTTTAACTTAATATAATCAAAATGATCTATTTTGTGATCAATAATGATCTCCAGTTCTTCTTTGGTCAAAAATTCCTTCTTCCTTCACAGATCTGAGAGGTAAACTATCCTATGTTCTTCTAATTTGTTTATAATATCATTCTTTATGTCTAGATCATGAATCCATTTTGACCTTGTCTTGGTATATGTTGTTAGGTGTGGGTCAATGCGTAGTTTCTGCCATACTAGTTTCCAATTTTCCCAGAAGTTTTTGTCAAATAGTGAGTTCTTATCCCAAAAATTAGGGTCTTTGGGTTTGTCAAACACTAGATTACTATAGTCATTGACTATTTTGTCCTGTGAATCTAACCTATTCCACTAATTAACTACTCTTGTTTCTTAGCCAGTACTAAATACTTTATAGTAAAGTACAGCTAGGCCACCTTCATTTGCTTGTTTTTTTCATGAATTCCCTTGAAATTCTTGATCTTTTATTCTTCCAGATAAATTTTGTTGTTATTTTTTCTAGGTCAGTAAAATAGTTTCTTGGGAGTTTGATTGGTATAACACTAAATAAACAGATTAGTTTAGGTAGTATTGTCATCTTCATTATATTCGCTCAACCTATCCAAGAACACTTGATACTTTCCCAATTGTTTAGAACTGATTTTATTTGTGTGGAAAGTGTTTTGTAGTTATGCTCATATAGTTCCTGATTTTCCCTTGGCAGATATATTCCTAAATATTTTATACTATCAACAGTTATTTTAAATGGAATTTCTCTTTGTGTCTCTTGCTGCTGGATTTTGTTAGTGATGTATAAAAATGCTGATGATTTATGTGGATTTATTTTGTATCCTGCAACTTTGCTAAAGTTGTGGATTATTTCTAATAGTTTTTTAGTTGATTCTCTAGGGTTCTCTAGGTATACCATCATATCATTTGCAAAAAGTGATAATTTGGTTTCCTTATGACCTACTCTGATTCCTTTAATCTCTTTTTCTTCTCTTGTTGCCAAAGCCAACATTTCTAATGCAATATTGAATAGTAATGGTGATAGTGGGCAACCTTGTTTCACCCCTGATCTTACCGGGAATGGTTCTAGTTTATCACCATTACATATGATGCTAGCTGATGATTTCAAATAGATGCTACTGACTATTTTAAGGAAAATTCCATTTATTCCTATACTCGCTAGTATTTTTAATAGGAATGGATGTTGGATTTTATCAAATGCTTTTTCTGCAGCTATTGAGATAATCATTTTTTTGTTAATTTGGTTATTAATATAGCCAATTATGCTAATAGTTTTCCTAATATTCAAATATTTTTAAATGCACAAAAATATTTAGGGATCAAAAAAGCAATGTCAATTTAGCAACCTTGGATCAAATATTAATGTTGTTTTTAAACATGTATTCTAATTCTCAATGAAATAAAAATATGTGAATTAGTGATAAGTGATAGGACTCTGTAACATAGATGAAAGCAGCTATGTATTTTGAATTTCTTTCTTTTCTTTTTAGCTAACAGGAGTTTTGTTTAAAGTTATTATGGTTTTCAAAAGTTTTGTTTAAAGTTATTATGGTTTTCAAAAGGACTTTATTTAAATAAATCCACCAGGATTAGTCATAAGCATTAAGGCAAGAAATCTTTTCAGCTTTACCACATGAAAAAAATTAGGAAATATGTTCCAAACTATGAAATCTCTGTTCCATAGTTAAGCAACATATAAGGAGAGAATGGCCTAAGTCATTTGTCTGAGAATGAAAAAAAGAGATTGTCCTAGAAAACAGTGACATATTTGACAAACCATGCTAAGTGAGCTTGCTAATGGGCATCTGGTGATGCATTTCAGTGCTGTCAACATATCACTTAGAGATATTTTGGGTTATTATCAGATCTCAAATTTAATGACAAAATTGGGTACATCTTCAAAAGAAAAAGAAATCCAGCCTGTGGAAAATACAGCCCATAGTGCATTATTGTGCTCTAATAATAAAACTCAAAGCATCAGATTTTCCCACAATTGCAGTTATAACAACCCAAAGAAAATCATTTCCCACCCTCAAAACACCTCTTTTTAGTACCTTTTTAGGTACACTGAAAAACTGAAGATCAAAAAGTAATGTCTGCAAATGAACTTGAAAGCTATTTAACAACAACTCAATAAATACAGTAAATGATTTAAATTTGGACTATGAGATAAATAATTTATGAGAGAGATTTTTAGTAAGTTATGTCTTATCTAAACTTTTGTCATCAGTGCCTAATACAGCCTTATATATATATAGAATATAGGATTACAGGCATACGACTGGAAGGGATTTCAGAGACCAAACCCTTCATTTCACAGATGAGGAAAATAAAGCCCAGGAAGGTGAATTAATTTTCCCAAGATTACACAGTATCTTGCTTACTAAAAGCTTATTATTATTGCCATTGAGTCTGACTGTAAGTTGAGTGACACTTAACATTTGATTATTTTTCTACAGAGATTATATGTTTTCCAAATTTTCAGTGGGATTTAGAGTCAAGAAAACCTGAGTTCAAACATGTATCAGATACTTAACAGGCTGTGTGATTCTGGCAAATCACAAACACTTTCTGAATTGGTTTTCTCATCTATAAAAGGAGGTGATAGTAACACCTACTCTCCAAGTTGCTGTGAGAATAAAATAAGATGTTTATAAAATACTTCACAAATCTTAAAGCACTCAATGTTAACTTTAACTAGCCTCATGATCCTTGAAAAGTTTCTTCCCCTCTTGGAGTACCAGTTGCCACAGCTATAATATAAAAATACTGGGCTAGGGATTATCTTCCAACTCTAAAATCATGTGGATCTATGATTTGCACACACATACCTGCAAATATACTACATTAACACATAGATAATATGTACACAATAGAGACATTTTTGTGTGTTCTGTGTAGAAGAACCAGAGACAGATAAGTTCTTCAAAACTGAGGACGCTGCTATTGACAGTGTTTTATCCATGTGGTATTGTCATTGAAAAGACCCAAAGTCCTTTTCACGTTTACTACATATTGAGATTCTTCTCATGTATATAGCTATACAGAGCCCCACTGTTTGCAAGGACTATTAGCTATTTACAGCTCTGACTGAACAACTAGAACCACAGTGTTGATTAATAGCTCTATGTTGTTTTTTTTTTTTTTTTAATAGCTCTATGTTAAAAAGAGTGCCAGAAGATTCTGTCCTTGGCTCTATCCTGTTCAACATTTTTATCAATTACTAAAGACACAAAGCTGGAAGAGATAAATATTTTATGTAATAAAATGGAAATCCAAAGATTTTTTGAATAGAATAAATAGACTGAAACACCAGATTAAAATCAAGATGATGAAACGTAAGAAAAATAAGAACTCAATACACAAATACTAAAGGTTGTGGTACTGATTTGCAAACAATTCATGTGAAAAAAAAATCTTTGGGCTTTCACAATGTCTCAAAGCAAGAAATGATCTCAGAGGCATTAAGAAACAACATTTACCTGTACATAAATCTGCTCTACAATATTTAAAAGTATACATTCAGACTTTGAAGGAAAATCTACTATCTTCTAAGACTGCCTATTTCACTTTGGCAAGCTTTAATTTTTAAGAAAATATCTTTACAGAAAATCTGATTATCCTGTTTATAAATTCTACCCCTTATTCTTACTCTTTTCCTCTAAAGCAAGGTTTTTAAAACTTTTTCCACTCATGACCCTTTGTCCAGAAAATTTTTACATGGGCATGGATATATAGGTATATCACACAGGTGGGGGGGGAGGGTGCGGAGCTAAGATGGAGTACAGACACGAATTTCTGTGAGCTCCTCTGATCATCCCTCAAACCAAGAATAGTTTAAGCCTCTGAACTGATTCTGGACTGAAAGCTCCCTCAAATATTTGAAGTACAACACATTTCCATCAAAAATTACCTTGGAAGAACTCTGGAGCAGGTCTATTTCAGACGGGCAGGGGATCAGGCCACTGGCTGCACTCAGGCAGCAGCATGCAGCCAGAGCAGGACTGGAAGTCAACTACACGAACTGCCCCAGGGCAAATTGAAAGGGCTGCGATTCTCCTACTTTAATCAGACCTCAAGCTCTAAAAAATGAGTAAGAAACGGAGGAGAGCTCTCACCATAGGCAGCTTTTATGGAGAGAAAGAAGGGCAGACCTCAGATCCTGAGGTTCCTAAAGGGAAAGCAATTCCCGAGGAAGCCACAAAAGGAGACATGAGCGGGTCCCCATTTCACAAAGCTTAACTGGAAGATAGCATAAAGAATTTCAAAAGAGAGTTGGAAGAAAAATGGGGAAATGAATTGAGATCAGTGAAAGAAGGATATAATGCCCTACAAAAGAGATATGAAAAAGACACCAATTCACTGAAAAACAAAATTGGTGAACTGAAAAAAGTCAACAATTCACTGAAAAACAAAATTGGTGAAATGGAAAAAGACAACAATTCACTAAAAAATAAAATTGGTAAAACGGAAAAAGAATGCAATGAACAAAAAAATTCAATTGGCCAGTTACAAAAGGAGCTAAAAAAGGTAAGTGAAAAAAATAATTCTTTAAAAATTAAAATTGAACAAACAGAAGTGAATGACTCAATAAGACGTCAAGAATCAGTCAAACAAAAAAAATGAAAAAATAGAAGAAAATATGAAATATCTCCTAGGAAAAACAACGGACTTGGAAAACAGATCTAGGAAAGACAATCTAAGGATTACTGGACTCCCTGAAAGCCACGATGGAAAAAAAAAAAAAAAAAAACCTAGATGCTATCTTCCAGGAAATCATGAAAGAAAACTGCCCTGATGTTTTAGAATCAGAAGGCAAAATCGCTGTCGAAAGAATTCACCAATCACCTCCTGAAAGAAACCCCAAAATTAAAATCCCAAGGAATATCATGGCCAAATTTCATGACTATCACACTAAGGAAAAAATATTGCAAGCAGCTAGAAACAATTCAAATACCGAGGAACTGTAATTAGAATCACACAAGATCTGTCAGATTCCACATTAAAGGATCAAAGGGCCTGGAATCAGATACTCCAAAAGGCAAAGGAACTTGGATTACAGCCAAGAACAAGTTATCCAGCTAGAATGAGCATTATCTTCCAGGGAAGAAGATGGTCATTCAATGACACAGGAGAATTTCACCTATTTCTAATGAAAAGACCAGATTTGAACAAAAAATTTGACCTCCAAACAGAGAACTCAAGAGAAGCATAGAAAGGTAAAAAAGTAAGAACTCCAATATTAGGAAAATTATTAGCATAATCAATTATATTAGTAACCAAATTAACAAAAACCATATTATTATCTCAATAGATGCAGAAAAAAGCCTTTGATAAAATCCAACACCCATTCCTATTAAAAACACTGGAGAGTATAGGAATAAATGGGCTTTTCCTTAAAATGATTAGTAGTATCTACTGAAAACCTTCAGCAAGCATCATATGTAATGGAGTCAAACTAGAACCATTCCCAATAAGATCAGAAGTGAAACAAGGCTGCCCACTGTCACCATTATTATTTAATATTGTCTTAGAAATGTTAGCTTTGGCAGTAAGAAAAGAAAAAGAGATTAAAGGAATTAGAGTAGGTAATGGGGAAACCAAATTATCACTCTTTGCAGATGACATGATGATATACGTAGAGAACCCTAAAGACTCAACTAAAAAACTACTAGAAACAATTCACAACTTTAGCAAAGTTGCAGGATACAAAATAAATCCACATAAATCATCAGCATTTTTATATATTACCAATAAAGTTCAGCAGCAAGAGATACAAAAAGAAATTCCATTCAAAATAACTGTTGATAGTATTAAATATTTGGGAATTTATCTGCCAAGGGATAGTCAGGAACTATATGAACTAAACTACAAAACACTTTCCACACAAATAAAATCAGACCTAGTCAATTGGAAAAACTTAAAATGCTCATGGGTAGGCCAAGCAAATATAATAAAAATGGCAATATTACCCAAACTAATTTACTTATTTAGTGCCATACCAATCAAACTCCCAAGAAATTATCTTACAGATCTAGAAAAAACAGTAGCAAAGTTCATTTGGAAAAACAAAAGGTCAAGAATTTCAAGGGGATTAATGAAAAAAAAAAAAGGCTGACGATGGTGGACTTGCTGTACCAGATCTAAAACTATATTACAAAGCAGTGGTCATCAAAACCATTTGGTACTGGCTAAGAAATAGAGTAGTCGATCAGTGGAATAGGATAGAATCACAAGACAAACTAGGCAATAACTAGAGCAACTGGGATAAGTACTCACTATTTGACAAAAACTGCTGGGAAAATTGGAAACTAGTGTGGAAGAAATTAGGGCTTGACCCACATCTAATACCACATACCAAGATAAGATCTAAATGGGTTCATGATCTGGATATAAAGAGTGATACTATAAGTAAATTAGAGGAACGTAATATAGTTTACCTCTCAGACCTATGGAGATGGAATAAATTTATGTCCAAAGAAGTAGTGGAACTCTTAATTGAAAACCAGATAGATAACTTTGACTATATTAAGTTAAAAAGTTTTTGTAAAAACAAAACCAATACAGTCAAGATTAGGAGGGAAGCAATAAATTGGGAAATCATCTTTACATTTAAGGGTTCTGATAAAGGTCTCATCTCTAAAATATATAGAGAATTATCTCATATTTATAAAAATTCAAGCCATTCTCCAATTGTTAAATGGTCAAAGGATATGAACAGACAATTTTCAGAGGATGAAATTAAAACTATTTGTAGTCATATGAAAAGGTGCTCCAAAAAAGGAAGAACTCTTGAAAACTATATTTCTACTATGGGTAAACTCAAAGAATGAGGGTATAATTTGATTTTGCTCTGATAATAAGGAAAAGAAATTAGAGGTGGAAGGGATATCATACTGGAAAAAGATGGGAAAGGAGGAAAATAAAGTATAATAAAGGAGGTAAAAATAAGGTAAAAATCTCATAAAGAGGCACAGAAAATCTAATATAATTGAGGGAAGAAAGGGAGAGGAATGAGAATTGTGTTAATCTTACTCTTATCAGGTTGGGCTCTAAAAGTATATCAGACACATTTGGTTTCACAGAAAAACTTGTCCCTCTTTATAGGGAAGTAGGAGGGAAAGGAGGAAAAGAAAGGGATAGACTAATAGAAGGGAACATAGAAAAATTAGGGGAAAGGTGTAAAAAAGAGGAAGAGGTTTTAAAGGGGGGAGGACTGTTAGAGGGAGGTGGTCATCAAAAACAAAATACTAGGGAGGGGGGAAGGGAGAAATGGGAAAAGAAAGAGGAAAACATAACTTTGGGTAAATAAGATGGCAGGAAATACAGAATTAGTTATTTTAACTGTTAATGTGAATGGGATGAACTCTCCCACAAAGCAGAAGCGGATAGCAGACTGAATTAAAAGCCAGAATCCTACAATATGCTGTTTACAAGAAATACATCTAAAACAAAGAGATACATATGGAGTGAAGGTAAAGAGCTGGAGTGGAATCTTTTATGCTTCAAGTGAACAAAAAAAAAAAAAGCAAGAATAGCAATCCTTATCTCAGATCAAGTAAAAGCAAAAAAAAAAAAAAAGATCTAATTAAAAGAGATAAGGAAGGAAACTATATTTTACTAAAGGGTACCATAGAAAATGAAGCAATTTCAATACTAAACATATATGCACCATGTGGTATAGCATCCAAATTCCTAGAGGAAAAACTAACAGATGCAAGAAGAAATAGACAGCAAAACTATACTAGTGGGGGATCTCAACCTTGCTCTCTCAGATTTAGATAAATCAAACCACAAAATAAATAAGAAAGAAGTTATGGAGGTAAACAAAATGTTAGAAAAGTTAAGTATGATAGATCTTTGAAGGAAACTGAATGGCGATAGAAGGGAGTTTACTTTTTTCTCAGGGGTTCATGGAATTTATACAAAAATTGATCATGTGTTAGGGCATAAAAACCTCAAAATCAAATGCAGAAAAGCAGAAATAGTAAATGCATCCTTTTCAGATCATGATGCAATGAAAATCACATGTAATATAAGGGCAGGAGAAAAATAGACCAAAAGTTAATTGGAAATTAAATAATCTAATTTTAAAGAATGAATGGGTGAAAGAGCAAATCAGAGAAACAATCAGTAATTTCATCCAAGAGAATGGCAATAATGAGACAACATACCAAAATTTGTGGGATACAGCCAAAGCGGTTATAAGGGGTAATTTTATATCTCTAGATGCTTACTTGCATAAAATAGAGAAAGAGAAGATCAATGAATTGGGCTTACAATTTAAAAAGCTAGAAAAATAGCAAATAAAAAACCCTCAATTAAATACCAAATTGGAAATTCTGAAAATAAAAGGGGAGATTAAAAAAATTGAAAATAAGAAAACTATTGAATTAATAAATAAAACTAAGAGTTGGTTTTATCAAAAAACCAACAAAACCAACAAAATAGTTAATTTGATCAGAAAAAGGAAAGAGGAAAATCAAATTGTTACTCTCAAAAATAAGGGAGAACTTTCCACCAATGAAGGGGAAATTAGAGTAATAATTAGGAGTTACTTTGCCCAACTTTATGCCAATAAATTTGATAATCTAAATGAAATGGAGGAATATCTACAAAAATATAGATTGCAAAGGTTAACAGAAGAGGAAATAAATTATTTAAATAGCCCCATTATAGAAAAAGAAATAGAACAAGCTATTAATCAACTCCCTAAGAAAAAAATCTCCAGGGCCAGATGGACTTACATGTGAATTCTACCAAACATTCAAAGAACAATTAATTCCTATACTATATAAACTATTTGAAAAAATAAGGAAAGAAGGTGTACTACCAAATTCTTTCTATGATACAGATATGGTGCTGATAGCTAAACCAGGTAGGGTGAAAACCGAGAAAGAAAACTATAGACCAATTTCCCTAATGAATATTGATGCAAAAATTTTAAATAAGATATTAACAATCAAATTACAGAAAGTTATCCCCAGAATAGTACACTATGACCAAGTAGGATTTATACCAGGAATGCAGGGCTGGTTCAATATTAGGAAAACTATCAGCATAATCAATTATATTAATAACCAAACTAACAAAAATCATATGATTATCTCAATAGATGCAGAAAAAGCATTTGATAAAAATCCAACACCCATTGCTATTAAAAACACTAGAGAATATAGGTATAAATGGGCTTTTCCTTAAAATGATTAGTAGTATCTACTTAAAACCATCAGCAAGCATCATATATAATAAAGACAAACTAGAACCATTCACAATAAGATCAGGAGTGAAACAATCCTACCCATTGTCACCATTACTATTTAATACTGTATTAGAAATACTAGCTTTGGCAATAAGAGAAGAGAAAGAGATTAAAAGAATTAGAGTAGGTAATGAGGAAACCAAATTACCACTCTTTGCAGATGACATGATGGTGTACTTAGAGAACCCCAAAGACTCAACTAAAAAGTTACTAGAAACAAGTTACAACTTTAGCAAAGCTGCAGGATACAAAATAAATCCACATAAATCATCAGCATTTTTATATATTACCAACAAAGTTCAGCAGCAAGAAATACCAAAAGAAATTCCACTCATTTTACTTTATATAAATGTGAGGCAATATTCCACGGGATACTTAAAAGCTAGTTCATGATTACATAAAATAGACTGAATAAAACTGGAGCTTACATGCTAATGACAAAACTACATATAATGGTAAAAATTTAGATAGTATGCCATTACTGGCATTCAATTAAACTCTATAACCTTTTTAAGAACCTACTTTATGAAAGACAATGTGATAGGACACTGTGAAAAAATATGAAAAAACATTATTCAAATTTAACACTTAAGGAATACAAAAATAAGTATGATACAAAGGAAGATGTAATAAATTTAAGTCAAAAGTCCAGGCAAAAGTTCTATGGGAAGTCTAAGGAAGGAGATAATACATCCAAAAGAGGGAAGAAAGGTAAAAAATTTCATAGAGGAGACACTATTTAACTTAAGTCTCAAAGAGAAGGTTTTCAACAGAGATTCTGGACATGACAAACAAAAGTACAAAATTAAGAGAATGGGCAATAAAGGATAAACAAAAACGATAGAATGATAGAAGCAATTTGGAACTAATTCCAAAATTCCATTAAATGTTGTATGTCTTTTTGACAAGAGGGACAGTTAGGTGTATGGAACAATAGACAGAGCACTAGGCTGGAATTAGAAAGATCCTTTCCTGAGTTCAAATCTGGTTTCAGACACTTACTAGGTAGATGACCATGGAAAAATCATTTAACCCTGTTTTCTTCAGTTTCCTCATCTATAAAATGAACTGTAGAAAGTAATGGCAAACCATTACTCAAAAATTCAAGAGTCAGATACAACTGCAATGACTGAATAACAACAACACCTTTGACTGATTGATAAGGCCATTATCTGTCTCCCAAAAATGTCAAAAAAAAAAAAAAAAGAAGAAAAGGATCAACATAAACAAAAATATTTATAGCAGCTCTATTTGTAGTAGCAAAGAATAAGAAACTGAAAGGATGCTTATCAACTAAGGAATAGCTGAACAAGTAAGAATATTGTAATATAAGAAATTATAAAGGGAATGGTTTCAGAGAAATCTGGAAATATTTATTTGATGCAAAGTGAATTGAGCAGAGCCAGAAAATTTGATAACAATATCAATATTTTAAAGACAAGCAACTTTGAAAGATTTAGGAATTCTTATCAATACAATGACCTACCACAATTCCAGAAGACTCATGATGAAACATGCTCTCCACCTTCATATAGACTAAAAGTGCAGTGTGAGAAATATTTTTGGTTTTTGTTGTTGAGTATGGCTAATGAAAGAATTTGTTTTGCTTAAACGTGTGTGTGTGTGTGTATGTGTGTATGTAACATGGATTCTGTTTTTCTTATTCTCACAATGGAGAGAACAGGGAAAGAAAGTTTACACGTTTAGGGAGAGCTGGTAGGAGTGTGGTGTCATGAGTAGAATAAGAGAAGGTATGATGAAAGACAGACTTTGTAAACATTACTTTTCACAAAGTTGAAGAAGATAATAAGAAAGTTCAAGGAGGGAATCTTCAATATGTTCAATAAAACAAGAGACTAAGAAATATGCCAAAATGATAGGAAAGTTGTAAAGTTGGAGGCAGAATGAAATGGGAGAAGTAGAAGGATAGTAGATTGTAGTGAGAGAGAATTCCAAAGTTCACAAAATCAGAGGTGGAATAATTAAAAGCCACCAAGTGATGACAAAGACTTCAATGTGAAAAGCCTGTTAGATGACTGAAATATAGTGAAAATAAAAATCATAACAGTTGGGTTGTCAAAGGAACTGTGAGGATAAACAAAACAAGAACCACTGATATCTTTCTTAATGGAAAGGATAAGATATCATTAATGATGTGACATAGTAAATTACATTATCATTAAAAATCACTAAGGCATTGGAGAATTTTTCTGAGTTCAAATCTGCTTCATGGTTGGCAGAGATTCAGGTTTTTATGATACCAGCTGGGTTAGTTAGGTACCTGTTCCTATACTTCTTATTCATCTAATAATTAAAGCAAGATGTTTGGGGCGATTAAAAGAAATAAGGGAATAGAATGATTTATCCATAGGTACAAATCTAACATAAGTAACTGTACAAAGGTAATGGGATAGCTTTGGGTTCATGGAAATAAAAAGACGGAATAGAATGCACCTTACTTGAAAAGGCTTCCTATCCACTAGAAAGATTATATCCATTTTACAATTTAACAAATTGAATTTCACTCAGAAAATTCTTAACTTTGCCTTTGGACTACAATAGTAAGATAAGCAGCTAAGTCACATAGCGGATAAAATACTGACCTTATACTCAGAAAGATCTTAGTTCAAATTAGTTTCAGAAACTTACCCTGCAATATAACCCTGGAAAACTCACTCTACCTCTGCCTGCCTCAGTTTCTTCACCTGTAAAATGGTGAAAATGGTTGCATCTATCACACAAAGTGGTTGTAAGGATAAAATTATATCATGGTTGAAGTAATTTTGCAAACCTTAAAATAACTATATAAATTCTAGCTATTATTAAGACATTTGTGATATGAAGTTGATTATCCAATGACTGGCTCTAGTCAAAGTTCTAAGAAAAGCTTCAGGTAATAAGATAACACAATAATAATATGATTATTATAATAATAACTAACCCAATCCCACATTTTTTCTATTCAAATCTTAATAATATGGAGAGGAAGGTTGATATAACAGCCTAATTGAGCTAGAATATTAAACACAAAGAAGTACTGTGCAGAAAAAAGGATAAGAAAATGATTTAAGAACAAGTCAAGATAATCTGGAGACTTATGACCAGAAAATACTAAGAATAATTTTTTCATTATATTTTGGGTTGATTAGATCTAATCTTAATTATGGAATTTTTTAAAAAGACTTACAGGGAAACCAAAAAGGGTAAAAGAAACAAGGGAAGAAGGAAAAAGTGCAAATCAGCACTATTATAAGGCATCTCCTTATAACTCATCCATAAATTTCTCCTTATTAGTGAAATCATAGAACCTATCCCTATCCTTACACCTAGATTAAATAAAAACCAGAATCTAAACTAGAAAAATGTTTTTCCCCCCCATTGGTCCTTTCCTCTGACTGTGTGACTAGATCAGTTTCTAGGTATAAAAAATATCAAACATCCACATGAGAAACAGGAAATATAGATAATTAACCAGATAATTTACTGTAGTTTTTTATTTTTACAAATAAAATTATTGGCATTTTAATTGTCACCTTTAATTCAGATGCTTAATGTTTTGTAGGTACTTTTTTTTAATTTTGAAAGGACAAAAATCAACCATAGCTATTATTAAATATTTCCATTTGTTCTTAGTAAAGCATAATTAAATGCTAATGCTTTTTAAAGTTAGTGCAAATTCTATCGATAGTTCAATTATCTTAATTAAATTTCAAAAGTCTGTCAGAATACTTACCCTCGCCATATCAACAAGAAAATTCTCAAATAATTTCCAAATGTGGTTACTAGTATAGATTTCTTTCATTTCCACTTCAGTATCCACATAACAGTGATTAACAAAATTCACATATGCGATTTTAACCTGCAGAAGTACCAAATACACCCCCAAAAACATTATCCATTTTTTAAATTGGCATTTTATTTTATTTTTTAAAGATTTTTAGATTTATAATAGATTTTTTTGTTTTTTTTTTATTTTGTTTTGTTTTTGTTTCACCTATGTTCTCCCTTCTCATCCTGTCCAAACACTCTACCAGAAAGCCCTCCTTTATAATAAAAAAAAAAAATTAAAAAGAGAGGATGAAAAGAAGGGGGGGAAAGTTCAACACAACCAATCCACTTAAAAAATATTGATATGAATACAACATTTCATATTTATGGAAAGGATGGAGATCTGGGAAGGAGGGTTTCTTCTCATATTCAAATTTTAAAAACTAGATGATTGTGGATAATGCAATTTCAACTTGTACAGACCAGAGGGAGTTTTCTAGAAATTCAATATACTTTCTTCAAACATCTCAAATTTATCCTATTTTCCTATCCAAGTTTCACCTTTAATTAGGGCTAGTCCATGCCAAAGTTGGTCTTCACCCTCTCATTCTTCATTTCCTTTTCCTAACATTTCTCCACTTCTTCCTCCCAAAAGTTATCCTTTTTCTACTCACAGTCAACAAAATAAATTAACAAAAGGGAATTAAATCTTCTTTAGCTGCCATTCAAATATATTTCAATAATTGTTTATCAGGAGAAACACATATTGAGGATAGGAGTTGCTTATTATTTGAAAAGATAACAAATACTATGACAAATATATTTAAGTTAGGTGTCAAAAAGGCATCAGACGCATAAGTCTCAAAGTGCTTTCAACATTTTTCAAGTCCATAGGAAATATAAGACTATTTCATGTACTCAATTTTCTGGATTTTAATCAGGCCCATATTTACACTGGCAATGACATAATATTCAAAGTACCTAAGCAAGAAAGTTGAGAAACAAAGCCCTGTCTCTAGAAGGAACAGGGTTACTGAAATTAATATATTTTTTTCACATATTTTTTAAGGGACATGACTATCTTCAGAATCAGGTTATTCTGTTCCATCATGTAATCTATTAACAAAGACAGCAACTATATTTTTTATGTGTTATGACCAAATTGCTTAAAATCTTTCATTAATCCTTCTCTGCAAATGAAATGAGTTTATTCTAATATTATAAAAATGACAGTACTTTATTCTAAATTAGTGTGTCCTTATCTGCTATATATCCCTATTTGGCAAATAAGACATGCGACTTTAGTAGTTATCAGGGGTCTTTTTATTGTTGTTGTTACCATTATTTTGTCAAATGATCACAGGATTACTCTGCATTCAACAATATTTTAAAAAGGAAATTATTTCAATTATATGCTTTAGAAACCTTCAGATCAATAACACTGATTTAACAGTTATACAGGTTTAGTGAACATACAATAAAGCCATTATCTACCTGCTCCATCATCAAAATCAGATTAAAATTGTAGGAGATTCAAAACAAAATTCTAAGAAAAGATAAAATAGTTGTGTAATGACTAAATATTCCATTTTTAGAGAGATATCAGTGCTATAAAACAAAGTATGCATTATGTAGTGTGATAATAGTAAATATATATCACTCAGATTTCAAAGCACTTTCATGTTATCTCACTTTATACTAATAACTCAAGGAGGTAAGGCCACCATTATGTCCATTTTTATCGGTAGAAAAAAATGAAGCTGAGGGAAATTGTGATTTGATAAGTTTATTCAGTTATTAAGTATCAGAGGCAACTTTTGAAGTCAGATTTTACTGCTTCTGTCTTGCTGTGTTATTTGCCTTTGTTAAGCAGTTAATCAATGAATATTAATTGAGTAACTGCTATGTACTTGAATTTGTAATCCAAGTAAATAAAAAATATAAAATTGTCAGAGATGGAAGCTCAAGGAATTTATAATGTAGTTGGAAAGACAATGTTTAAATGTAAGGAATTATTACCACAAAATACTCACCCCGCATAAATATCTCTTACATCAACGTCTACCTACAGGTTAAAAAGGAAATTTCCTTCTTTTTCTCTTTTCCCCTAGTGCTAACTTTCTCATCTCTGGTTCTCATAACTAGTTTAATCTTGGCATTGGAAGAAGTGGACAGAAAAGAGATCTTCTTAAAGATATCACTAATTTGTCCAGCTATTTCCAACTTTTATTCTTTTTTCTCCTTCTTAATTTGATGAACAATCAAGGTGGAGACAGGGGGAATATTGTGTAGTTATAATGGGGTCAACACTGTGCTTGGCACACTGAGGAATTATTAAAATTACAAATAACATGGTACTATCTCATAAGAGTTTATTATCTTGTTGTGAATATGACTGTTATAAAACTAGAAAAGAATATATGTCTATAATGATGTACTGAATTACCAAAGATCATATGTTATATTTCAGAGAATACTAATTAGGTTTAGAATTCTATATTTAAAAGTTAATTTCAGGGTAAAAAAAAAACAACCTGGGGCAGCTAGGTGGCATAGTGGATAGAGCACCAGCCCTGAAGTCAGGAAGACCTGAGTTCAAATCTGGTCTCAGACACTTCCCAGCTGTGTGACCCTGGGCAAGTCACTTAACCCCAATTGCCTCAACAAAAAAAAAAAGAAAAAAAAAAAAACCCTGTATATCTTTTCTAGTTTGGTCAAAAGATGAAGATATTTTTTTCTGTTCACAGCATCTCAGAAATCTGTATTAATGAATGGAAAGGTAAAAATCTCTATTGAAAGAGGGAATGTTCTCACTAATTTAAATTACAGCTTTTCTAACAAATATCTCTTAAAGTTGAAATTATATAACTCTAACATCTGAACAAAGATATAAATACTCAAAAAAATGCCATAAACTCAATCTGCCTTTAGAATAATTTTTGGATCTATTTGTACAGTTTATAATCCTCTGTTAGTTCTAAATTTAGGTGCTACTACATAAGTAATAGCTGTTTTATATGATACAAGAAATGAAATGCACATAACAGTATCTGCTTTTGTGTTTCTCAAGGAAGTGTTTTAATTCTACCAAAAAAAAAAGTTTAATAAATGCAGAATCTCTGCCTGTGCTATACTAAGTAATTCTTAGAATTTAAATTTTTAATTAATAGCATATTACTATTACACTATTATACAAATCTATCATCACTAACTATATTATTGAAAAACAAACTATTTTTGAAAGATCTCAATGATTTCTTTAATTATGCCACTGAAAAAAAAGCACAATATAGTAAAAGCCAATATTATGCATGACTTGATCCTTCTACAAATATTACAATAATTCTAAAAGTATCATTTTTGTGTTCATAATAATTTTTCAGCTCTCTAAGGCTTACCTCAGGAATGCAGTCATCATGGGCTACTACTCTCACTATATCATCCAGGGGTAGAAGAGAATTGCACTTAATTTCAGTATATACATTTTTCCCCTCAGTACATGCTGCTAATAATTCCACAAGTGTTACGTGGTAGGCTAAAGGTCCACTGTCATCTCCTCTGTCTCTCTCAGAACACATCATTTGTAGAAGGATGGGAAATGATGCTCTATCATTATAAAATATCAGCACGTCTTCACCTCCATTTATTAGCTGAAATAATAGAAATTCTACTTAGCAATTCATGTATTCAATCATGCATTTATTTTTTAAAGACCTGATCTTCTCTGAAGTATGCAAAAGTCTTTGTAACAAACATAGACAACATTACAAAAGTTTTAATGAACTAAGTAAACAGATAAAAACAAATGTTATGTAAAAGTGCATTCACAAAAAATAATGATGCAAATTCCATCAAAGTGGTACATGGATTGGGGAGTGGGAAGGAATGGATACAACCGATTGATACATTGAGAAAGTTTGAAAACATGTATAATGTTAAAGTTCTGTAGACCACCCACTTGCACAAAGTGTTAAGGTAGGATATTCTCAAATCTTTTCATTTGATTCCTACTTGATAATTATAATTTTGTTAAATTTACTTTTAATTTATTGATCTGCCATTGTTCTTTCCGTTTAAATTGTTGGAGTTACTATATATACTGTTTTATTGATTGCTTGCTTCAATTCACATATGTCCATATGGATCTGTATTCATTATAAACATTTCTTACAATACAGTAATGTTCCATTGCTATCATGTACCCCAAATTGTTTAGCCATTCCTAAACTGATATACATCTGTTTTGTTTCTAACTCTTGGCTATTACAAAAAACATTGCTATTAATATTACTATAATTATAAATGTAAATTCCTTTGTGGTATAAGTTCAATTAAGGAGTCTCTGGTTCAAAAGATATGGACATTTCATTATGGATATTCCAAATTGCTTTCCAAAATGTTTGGACACAGATCCACCAACAATGTTTTCATATGGCTTTCTTTAAATATCCTTTGAACTTTGATTGTTGCCATTTTTTATATTCCTTCCATTTGCAGGGTGTGAGGTAAAATCTAAAGTTGTTTTAATTAGCATTTTTCCTCAATTTTTTTTTCAAGTGCAAGTCAGTAAACTAGACTTAAATTTCTGAAAAAACTCTAAAACACTGGATAACAGAAAAATAGGATGAATTTACAACCGGAAGGGACCTTGGAGGAAACTAAGTTTACCATTTTGCATTTTGCTACATTTTGCATAAGAAAAATGAATCTCCAAGAATTAAGTAATTTGCCAAAAATAACTCTGCCATAAAATATCTGAGGCAACCATTTCAGATCATGATGCCTTTATATTTAATAACAATCTGTGAAAAGATAGATTAAAAATTAACTGGAAACTAAATAATTTAATCCTAAAGAATGAATGGGTCAAAGAACAAATCATAGAAGTCATAGAAATAATCAATAATTTCATTAAAAGGATGATAACAATGAGGCAATACCAAAATTTATGGGATACAACCAAAACAGTACTTAGGAGAAGGTTTATATTTCTAAATGCTTATATCAATAAAAAAGAGAAACAACAGATCGGTGTGTTGAGTGTGCAATTAAAAAAAATTGAAAAAGAACAAATTAAAAATCCCCAATTAAACACCAAATTGAAAATTCTGAAAATTTAAAGAGAAATTAATAAAATGGAAGTAAAAAAATACTGAACTAATAAATAAAACTAGGAGCTGGTTTTATGGGGGGGGGGGGGAATTAGGTAATTTGACTTTTAAAAAAAAGAAAATCAAATTAACAGCATTAAAAATCAAAAGGGTAAATTCATCATCAATGAAGAAGAAATTAAAATAATAATTAGGAGCTATTTTGCTAACTATATGCTGACAAATCTGACAATTTAAGTGAAATGAATATTTACAAAAAATAAAACCCAAATTAACATAAGAAGAAATAGAAGACTTAAATAACCTCATTTTAGAAAAAAGAAACTGAACAAGCCATCAATGAACTATCTAAGAAAAAATTAGCAGGACCAGATGGATTCAAAAGTGAAATCTACCAAACAATTAAAGAAGAATTAATTCCAACACTCTATTATATCATTTGGGGAAATAGGGAAAAAAGGGAGTTCTATCAAATATGTTTTATGACACAAAAATCGTGCTAATACTAAAACCAGGAAGAGCCTATAGACAAATTTCCCTAATGAATACTGATGCAAAAATTTTAAAGCAAGAGGATTATAGTAATACATCACAATGATCATACACATTGACCATGTAGGATTATTACCAGGAATGCAGGATTGGTTCAATATAAGGACTTCCATTGGTCTCATGTGGCCTCCTAAAGTTTTACTATGTTTTACAATATAAAAATTTTAAATGAAAAAATAATAATCACTTTCATAGGAAGCAGAATTAATCTAAAATATATTACCCTACATTAGATTGACAAACACATATCATGACATGCTTACCATTCTGAGATAATCCTATTTTATAAATCAATAAGACTCAATGTTTTCTTATGTTAATAGAATCAACACATATTAAAGACTGTATGAAGCTAATTTGATATAATGATAAAACATACCTCTGTCATTACCATATCCTGGCATTTTTTTACATATTTGCCATCTGCTTTTACAATCGTTTGCAAAAATCTCAGGTATTCTACATGGCGACCATGTGTCTCAATACACCGTACAAAGTGCTGCACAACTCTCTCACTAATCTCATTGCACAGATGGTAGTTGTTCATGAAGATGTGTCGCATTGTTTCTGCTTCAAGAAGCTAAAAGGCAAGGAAAAAGGACTTGTAGAATTCTGACATGATGAATAGTTATAACAAGCTTATCTATGGTGCTAGATTTAGATCCTCATAATCATTCCCATTTTATATATAAGTTCTCTCAATAAGTTGAAATCTAAGTCCACAGAACATCTTGAAGTGGCAGAGTTGGGACTCAAAAACTGTTTAATTTAAGACTGCAGCCCTTTTACTATACTGCTTCTCAATATTCTCTTCTAATCTTACTCCTTTCCTATTTATGTGACCCTTTTTTTTACTTAATTGGATGAATTTGTAATTTCATCAATGTGAATACTCTCTCCAAAAGTTCACTTCATATGCTATGTACCTCTTATGCATCTTTTTTTACTAGATATACACCTAAAGTTCTGAGGCCTTTCTTTAGCTCTGAAGAAATTATATGGATCCTGTGAAGTATATAGGCTAGTCAATCATTATCTCCTATTCTCACAGTCTATGACTAGCCCACTTACTTCTCAGGGCATATATCAATTCAATGATCCATTCATTCTTCATTAGTTCACCAGGCCTATTTCCATTGTCCTTTGAATGACCCATAATCACGGTTTGGGGGGTTTGGGGTTTTTTTGCTTTTTGGAGGAGTTTTTTTTTGGAGGGGGGAGATTGTAAATCTCAAAAATTCCATGATTTTCTGAGGGACAATATTGAAATTCAAAAGATGAGTTTTTGTTTTGGGGAGAGATGAGGTCACTAATGTTCAATTTCTCAAATGCAATTCAGCTACTTTATTATTCCTATATAATTCTCTGTCTACAGTATCTGTCTCACAAATATATCTGTCCATGGTATCTGTCACACATACAATATTTGTCTACAGTATCTGTCACACACACACATCTATATGTATACATGAATAAATTATGTACACAAACACACACACATACACACACATAACCAGATTAATTCTAGAAGTCATTCATTCAGTTGTACATCATAGTCTGAATAATAGGATTTCATCATCCATTTGGTTTTTACCATATGGGTAGTTAGGGCAAGCTATTCTGACGATTATGAATTTTATTTAGGTGATTATACAGGATCCTGGACTTGAAAAAAATCAGCAAAAGTCTTCCATAAATAGGAGCATCTGGGGTATTTCAACATATATGTGGAATCTCTCCTAACAATGGTAAACACCTTTGGTAAGCATGTCTTTCTGTTTTATGGCTTGCTTGTTCTTTATATAAAATCATACTAATTTTCCATGCAGGTCTGTACAATCCAACAAGATTGCTAACCACAAAAGACTTGAATACATAAAGTAATTTGGAGGAAATAACATTGCCTGACAGAAGCAGCTGGTTTAGCACCATAAAACTTGGCAAGCTGACTACACTATTATTGAGATTCATTTAGCTCCCTATATTGCAAATTTAGTTGCTGCTTCCCTAATGGCCAGTGGACATACTTACAGATTATGCAAATCTGATAATACTTATAACCCTTCTATATCAATTTTGCTTATAGCAATTTGGGGCAAGTTCTTTATTACATCATATTATATTACAGCATTATTATATAGAAACAACAAGCTCTGTATATGTGAATGAGGTTGCAATTAGCCAAGCAAAATTCATGCTATTTTCATAATCTTTAACCTTATCTCTCTAAACAAAATGAATAGTCCTTACATTTAAAGTTGCAAGTTGATACCTACAAAATGAAGTCCAAATTTGGAAATGATAAAATTATTAGATTTAAAACAAAGGCAGGTAATGATTTTCCTCCTATACCTCTACCACTTTTTTTTTTATTGAACAGTAAATTTACTTTTAGACTTGGGACTTCAGTGATGCTTTAAGAAGTATGTTACACTAATCCAAATTTGGCTTGAAATGAAGGAGGTGAATTAAAATTGTGAATATTTTGTTTCATAAACTAAATAATCTGAAATTACAATTCCAAATATGTTAGATTACATTATTTTATTGTCAAAGATCAAATAACTCATCTTTTCTAAGTCTCACTAGTTACCTGATCTAGAATAGTCTCAAACATATAGTTCTTTATTTAATGGAATTATAATCTTGAAGAAACTATAGTATGGTACAATAAAAAAAGCTTGGAATCTTGAATCTGTCTACCTACATGCAAATATTTTATCTGCCATTTGCTACTACTATGTTAGCATGGGCAAAGTAATTTATCTTTCCAGGCCTCAATTTCTTCATCTGTAAAATAAAGGAGTCAGACTAAATGACCTCTAAGATCTTTTCCAGCACTAAACCCAGTATCCTACACTGATTCCTTTCTGGCACCAAACTTGATATCCTATGAACACACCTTTACTAGACATCATTAAAATACTTACACCAGGAGTTAAAAACAAATTGAGATGTTTGTGGAGAAGAACTTGATTCTGAGGGTTTCCACGACAGAAATTCTGTAGAAATGTATGGGCTAAATTCATCACTTCATTCATCTTTTCATCAGACTGTAGATCAAAAGATTAAAATATAAAGAAATGTAATATAAAGAAAGCAGCATTTGATTATATTTATAAACTATTTAGTAATCAATCAATTCGTTAATCAACAAGTATTTATTAAACCCTAACTAAGTGATTTGGATACAAGTACAAAGAGTAGAAATAATTCCTGCTTGCAATAAGTTCACATTCTAATGGGGGAAAAATAAATACCTATACTTGATATAAATATAAACACAAAACTTATTTATATTTGTATGAGTATAAATATAAAGCTTATCTACATTTACATAAATACAAAGTTAATAAGTACAAATATATGCAAAGAACTTAAATGTAAAGTAATTTGAGGTGATGGGAGCAACACTAGCATCTGGAAAATCAAGAAAGGTTTTATACAGAAGATGATGTCTAAACTACATTTTAAGCTCCCTATCACCTCTAGGATAAAATATGAAATCATCTACGGAGAATTTAAAGCCCTTCATAGCCTGCTCCCTACATTTCCATGCTTACACTTTATACCCACCGTCTTTATACCCCATACTTCTCCCACACACATAAACTTTATGATCAGTACCACTGGCCTCCTTGTTTTTCCTCAAACAAAACACTCCATCTCCCAATTCTTAGAACCTTCACTGTCTGCCCTTCATGCCATAAATTTTCTCCTTCTTCATCTGTATCTCCTAACTACATTTATTATTGTTATTGTACAGTTAATTTTCAACTGTGTCTTGATTCTTTGGATGCCATTTGGGGTTTTCTTTTCAAAGATACTGGAATGATTTGCCTTTTCCTTCTTCAGCTCATTTTACAGATGGGGAAATTGAGACAAACAGAGTTAAATGATTTGCTCAGGGTGTGAGTATAGGACAGTAGATTTGAATTCACAAAAAGTTCTTCTGACTCCTGGCCAGGCACTGTGCCACCTTGCTGGGCTATGACTACCTTGGCTTTCTTTAAATCCCAGCTAAAATTCCACCTACAGAAAGATTTTCCCAACCTCCCTTCATTCTTGTGTCTTCCTTCCCTTTGTTGACTATGTCTAACACCCCACATGTATCTTATTTGTAAATAGTTGTTTGAATGTTGTCTCCCTCATTTGATGGTGAATTTTTTGAGGGCGGGGACTGCCTATTGCTTTTGTATACCTACCACTTAAGCACAGTACCTAGCACATAGTAGGCACATCATATATTTATTCACCAAATGATTAATTCTATGATGTAGAGGTAAAGAGAATGTGTATTCCAGCCATGTAAGATGGACACTCCTTTCTATATGAGGAATAAAGAAAAAACAAACTTGGATGCATCATAAAGTGCAGGAAGGGAATAATGTCCAGTGAGACTAGAAAGACAAATTGGGGCCCTGTATAGGGCTTTAAAAGAAAAACAAAAGATTTTCTATTTTACCCTGGAGGAAAAGGTCATTGGGTTTGATGGAGTAAGTGATCCAAATAGTCAGATTTGTACTTATGGAAAATTACATTGGCAGTGGTGAGGCTATCCCAGGAAAGCCTATATTAGTGAAAGATTTCAGGTAGGGAGAACATTTAGAATATGACTGCAATAATCAAGGAGAGAGGTGATAAAGGCATGAACTGAGGTAGAAAAAGGAATAAAGTGGAAAATGTCACAAAAGTATAACCAGCAAGATTTGGAAACTAATTATATATACAAGGTAAGATATGACTGCAGGCTCTATTTTTGCCAAAAGAAGAGAAAAAGTACTCATTCACATAATCACAAGCGCTTCCTCATTATTATTCCTACTCTTCATAAACCTAGATAAGTGTCTATCCAAATACTATTAACTGAAACAAATTTGGTAACACAATTAGAAATCTCAATAGAAATTCCAAATCTGAATAGCCACAAAAATGGAAAAAAATTTCTTCTCAAATATTTGGACCATCACAGATAAGAATAACAGTCAGAACAAAGTACTGTATGAGAAACTCATGCTGCTATTTACACTGTTGATCATTTGTCAGAGATATCTTAGAAAGGATTCCTACATTTATTGGATGAAAGGTAGGTCTAGATTATCTGCAAGATTTGATGATTCTGTTTTTTTGACTATTATATAAAAAAAGATAATGAGTTCCATAACACCATTTGCCAGTGCCAAAGAGATAAATTTTGCAAATCAATATGTTGGATTCTTAAGGATCCCTTAACACAGGGATCTCTTTGTGTGGTAACTACTACTAACCTATGGAAGGAAACTCATGGGCAAATTTCCTAGGAAGTTACCTGAGATTAAATGATTCACCCAAGGTGGCAAAGCTATAAATTCTAGAAGCGAGATTTTAACCCAGGTCTTCCTCACTCCAAATCTTTCACTTATTCTGCCTCAAATTAACCTCAATAATCAACAGACAACAATAACAAAAAGTCATTAATTACTTACTTTAAAAAATGAGATCCTTTGTCATCTTTTATTCTATTCAATCTGGGGTCATTTAAAGTGCAACATAAGGCATGTCAAATACTTATTATAAAAACTGAACTTCTACAGCTTCTACAGCTTCTTTTTTTTCATAGGAGCTAGATGGCTATCAAGGATAGTGAAAGGATGACCTCAGATCTCTTTAATAGCACAATAGCTTAATAGAAGAAAAAGATCAGAACAACTCTTATGCCTGATGTTTCTGTGAGTTCTTTCATTATTATTACTTTGTGGTTTTGTCTTTAAACAATCCAATAATTGAAACAAAGAAATATTTAAAGCTAAAGGCATTATAGGGGTGAGAAATGTTAGATCCAACTTGATAATAGTAATATAATAGAATAGAAATAATGACATTGTACTATTGGTCACTCCCTTTACATTACTATATTCAGACTTAAAATAGCATGCATGACAAACACAGATTAACTTTCTAAATTCCTTTTTAGAAATTTTTTTCTCCCTAATGTCTTAGTTTAATCATTATGTGGTTCTTTGGGAGTAACATATACACACATGCTAATACATGTTGCCATAAACCAGGGCTTCTAAAACTTTTTCCATTCGCAACCCCTTTTCATCCAAGAATTTTTTGAGACCCCATGTCAAATATGAGCTGAAGTTTTCTGGAAGCATTTGTTCCAGCAAGCACAGTATAAAGTGCACATGTTGTGTGTTCAGAACCAAGGCTGCAGTAAAGTTGTATGATGCAACACAGGCAAGCACTGCCAGAAATACTTCAGATTCATTATGCATCTGATTTTTAACTAAATTTTTGTTGTTGCATTTAGAAACCTTTTACTGTTGCCAATTTTTTTGCAACTCCAACATTCAGTTATGTGAGTCCATATAGGATCCTGACCCATAGTTTAAGAAGCTTTGCCATAAACAACTAAAAACTAACCTTTTCATAAGGTATCTGTAGAAGGTCCAGCACCACTGAATGAGCCCCCATGTTTTTAAGCAAACGTTGGTGCTGATTCCGACATTTTTTATTCTGGACACAGAGTTTACTTAATCTGATTAAAATCTAGGGGGAAAGAAAACACCAAATGAAAATGAAAATACAAATGATAATTATAAGCTATTACCAAAATGTAACAAACCAATGTGGAAAATTCTTCATGTCTACAAACCTCCTTTACAATCTTGTAATTGTTGCTCTTATTACTGTCAATCTGAGGTTTCTTGGTTCCATCTTGTACTGGACTTAAAATATTTGATTCCTACAATGAACAAAAATATATACTTTTATACAAAATGTTCAAGACTCATGATAGCTTCAGGGCTGTTCTTTACCTCATTCAGCACACACACATGTGCTTGCACACACACATGCACACACACACACATCTGGCTTAAATAAATAATGCAAATTGGCACTGTTTTCATGGACGTGGTCTAAAAGAAATTATAAACTGAGAAATAACAGAAAATATTCAAACTATTATTAACAAACTTCTACATACTGCCAATAATAAGTACATAATAGTTTTTCAAACTATATGCATATTGAGAACTACTCAAAATGTTAGGCCAATAAAGAATGTTTAAGAAAAGCATAGAAATTTTTCTTACCTAAGGCAAAACAGAGTAAAGGAGTACACAAGAATAATTCAAATATTCCAAGGAAAGAGAAAAGTACAACTTTACCTAAAGATTCTCACCCAGGTTACCATGACACCCTAAAGAATCATGACCTGCAGAATGAAATATATTAGCAACATTTACAGAAAAATGAAAATATAGAATGTTTTAAAATATAGAAAAATAAAAATATAGAATATAAAAAATCCTCCATGAGCTCAAGAAAAGATAAATCTGCAGTGTACATAGTAATAGCAAGATTGTGGGATAATCAGTTGTGAATGACATCGCTATTTTCAGCAACTTAATGACCAAGACCACTCTGAAAGATTTATGATGAAAAATACTATCTATACCCAGAGAAAGAACTGTCCTATATCTGGTATCAATTTTGTACCCTGGATATCTTTCTTTAAGTACTCTATTAGTCCTTTTTGGGGAAATCCCACCCAAAAGACATAAGTAAGCTTTATTTTAAGACTATTTAGAGATATTCCTTAGAATCTTGCTTTGGGATAGGGGGACAGCTAGTTAACCTGAAGTCACAAGAAAGCACAACACTCTTTTTCTAGTTATCAGACCTTTCTCAGAATTAAACCTAGTTTGTGGGAATCCGTAGTTAGCAGAAAATTAGCACGTACAACATTGATACTTTAAGGAAAATATTCGAACTATACGAACTAAACTACAAAACACTTTCCACACAAATAAAGTCAGACCTAGTCAATTGGAAAAAACATTAAGTGCTCATGGGTAGACCCAGCAAATATAATAAAAATGCCAATACCACCCAAACTAATTTACTTATTTAGTGCCATACCAAACAAACTCCCAAGAAATTATTTTAAAGATCTAGAAAAAATAGTAGCAAAGTTCATTTGGAAGAACAAAAGGTCAAGAATTTCAAGGGAATAAATGAAAAAAAAAAGGCTGATGAAGGTGGCCTTCCTGTACCAGATCTAAAACTATATTATAAAGCAGCGGTCATCAAAACCATTTGGTACTGGCTAAGAAATAGAGTAGTTGATCAGTGGCATAGGATAGGATCACAAGGCAAACTAGGCAAAAACTATAGCAATTTAGAGGTTGAGAAACCCAAAGACCCAGCTTTTGGGATAAGTACTCACTATTTAACAAAAACTGCTGGGAAAATTGGAAATTAGTGTGGAAGAAATTAAGGCTTGACCCACACCTAATACCACACACCAAGATAAGCTCTAAATGGGTTTATGATTTAGATATAAAGAGTGATATTATAAGCAAATTAGAGGAACACAGGATAGTTTACCTCTCAGACTTGTGGAGATGGAATAAATTTATGTCCAAAGAAGAATTGGAACTCTTAACTGAACACCAGATAGATAATTTTGACTACATTAAATTAAAAAGGTTTTGTACAAAGAAAACTAATGCAGACAAGATTAGGAAGGAAGCAATAAATTGGGAAATCATCTTTATATTTAAGGGTTCTGATAAAGGCCTCATTGCTAAAATATATAGAGAATTGTCTCATATTTATAACAATTTAAGCCACTCTCCAATAGATAAATGGTCAAAGGATATGAATAGACAATTTTCAGATGATGAAATTAAAACTATTTCTAGTCATATGAAAAGGTGCTCCAGGGTGGAGCCAGGGTGGAGCCATGGTGGCGGAGATCAGACAGGAGTCTCTGTAACCTCCTCTAACCTTCCCTCAAACCAACAACATATAAAGCCTCTAGACTGATTTTTGAAGCAAAAAAATCCACAATATCTGGAGGACAACACGATTCTAGAAGAAGATACTCTGGAAGAACTTCAAAACAGGTCTGTTTTAATTGGGCAGGGGGGTGGTCTGCTGAATCCAGACTGCAGCACAGGGAGACCAGGGCAGGGAGCTGGAACAGGAGTCGGAACAAGAGTGGGAGTGTTGTGCTTTTCACACACCTGGGAGTCTTCTGGGGGCCTCTTGGGCCAATCTGTCCTGATTGTGAGCAGGTAAGGTTTGGAGGGTCTGCCTTTTGTGGGGGATAGATTGTGAACCCCTGAACCCCTCATGAGCATCGGACCTAGCTGCCATTACACAGCACCCTAGGGGGATCAATCTATCAGCAGGACTGATCAGCATCAGAAATAATTCAATCAGCAGAACTGCCCCAGGGTGAACTAAAGCAGAACTGCCCAGCACCTGACATAATTCAATCAGCAGAACTGCCCAGTTCCTGAAATAACTCAATCAGCAGAACTGCCCCAGGGCAAATTAAAGCAGGTGTCCCACCTTTGCCTTAAACAGACCTCACACCTTTAAAAAAAAAAATGAATAAAAAACCAAAAAGAGCTCTCACCATAGACAACTTTTATGGAGAGAGGGAAGAACAGACCTCAAATCCTGAGGCTCCTAAAGGTAAAGCAACTCCAGAAAAAGCCCCAAAGAGAGACATAAACTGGTCTCCATGTCACAAGGCTTTCTTTCAAGATTGCATAAAAAATCTTAAAAGAGAGTTAGAAGAAACATGGGGAAACGAAATGAGATCACTGCAAAATAAAATAGAAAAAATGGAAAAAGAATGCAATGAACAAAAAAATGTAAATGGTCAATTGCAAAAGGAACTAAAAACAGTAACTGAAAAAAATAAGACATTAATTGAATCGAAAAAATGGAAATGAAAGACTCATCAAGACTTCAAGAATCAGTCAAACAAAATCATAAAAATGAAAAGATAAGAGAAAAACATGAAATATCTCCTAGGAAAAACAACTGACCTGGAAAAAAGATCTAGGAGAGACAATCTAAGGATTATAGGGCTTCCTGAAAGCCATGATGGAAAAAAAGAACCTAGACACTATCTTCCAGGAAATCATAAAAGAAAATTGCCCTGATATTTTAGACCCAGAAGGCAAAATACTCCTTGAAACAATCCATCGATCACCTCCTGAAAGAAACCCCAAAATTAAGTCCTCCAGAAATATCGTGGCTAAATTCCAGAACTATCATACCAAGGAAGAGATATTACGAGAAGCCAGAAAGAAACAATTTAAATATCAGGGAGCCACAATTAGGATCACACAGGACCTAGCAGCTTCTACTTTAAAGGATCGAAGGGCCTGGAATCAGATATTCCAAAGGGCAAAGGAACTTGGATTACAGCCAAGAATAAGTTACCCAGCTAGAATGAGCATTATCTTCCAGGGAAGAAGATGGTCATTCAATGATATAGGAGAATTTCACCTATTTCTACTGAAAAGATCAGAACTGAACAAAAAATTTGATCTACAAACACAGAACACAAGAGAAACATAAAAAGGTAACAAGAAAAAAAAAACTCTTGAGAACTATATTTATGTTACAGATACTTATAGAATGAGGGTTGATTTTATGAATCTATTATTACATTATGATTATGATATGATTACTGTGATTTTATGATTATTATTATATGATAAACTGAAAAAGAAATTAGAGGTAGAAAAGGGATAACACTGGAAGAAGAGGAAAAGGAGGTAAAATAAGGCAAATTACATCACATGTAGAGGCAAAGAAAACCTATAATGATTGAGGGGAAAAAGGGAGGGGAATGAGAATTGGGTTAATCTCCATCTCATCAGATTTGGCTCTGAGGGAATAATAGACTTACTTATAAGGAAACAGGAGGGAAAGGGGGAAAAAAGGGGTGGGTGGGGCTCTAAAGGGGAAGGATTGTTTGAGGGAAGTGGTTATCAAAAGCAAAATAGTAGGAAGGAGGGAAAGGGGATAAGAAAGAACAGCATAAGCTAGGGTAAATAAGATGGCAGGAAATAGAGAATTAGTTATTTTAACTGTGAATGTGAATGGAATGAACTCTCCCTTAAAGCAGAAGCAGATAGCAGACTGGATTAAAAAACAGAATCCAACAATATGTTGTATACAAGAAACACATCTAAAACATAGAGATACATACAGGGTAAAGGTAAAAGGCTGGAGCAGAATCTATTATGCTTCAGGTGAACAAAAAAAAAGCAGGGGTAGCAATCCTGATCTCAGACCAAGTAAAAGCAAAGATAGACTTCATTAAAAGAGACAAAGAAGGAAATTATATCTTCCTAAAGGGTACCATAGATAATGAAGCAATATCAATACTAAACATATATGCACCAAGTGGTATAGCATGGAAATTCCTAGAGGAAAAGTTCAGAGAGATGCAAGAAGAAATAGACAGCAAAACTATAATAGTGGGGGATCTCAACCTCCCTCTCTCAGAACTTGATAAATCAAACCACAAAATAAATAAGAAAGAACTTAAGGAGGTAAACAAAATGTTAGAAAAGTTAGGTATTATGATAGATCTTTGGAAGAAATTAAATGGAGACAGAAAGGAGTTTACTTTTTTCTCAGCAGTCCATGGGAACTTATACAAAAATTGACCATGTGTTAGAACACAAAAACCTCAAAATCAAATGCAGGAAGGCAGAAATAATAAATGTATTTTTTTCAGATCATGACGGAATAAAAATCACATGCAATATAAGGCCAGGAGAAAACAGACCAAAAACCAATTGGAAACTAAATAATTTTATCCTAAAGAATGAATGGGTGAAACAGCAAATTACAGACACAATTACTAATTTCATCCAAGAGAATGACAATAATGAGACAACATACCAAAATTTGTGGGATACAGCCAAAGCGGTAATAAGGGGCCTTATTTGCATAAAACAGAGAAAGAGAAAATCAATGAATTGGGCTTGCAACTAAAAAAGCTAGAGAAAGAACAAATTAAAAACACCCAATCAAATACCAAACTTGAAATCCTAAAAATAAAAGGAAAGATTAGTAAAATTGAAAGTAAAAAAAACTACTGAATTAATAAATAAAACTACAAGTGGATTTTATGAAAAAACCAAAAAAATAGATAAACCTCTAGTTAATTTAATTAGAAAAAGGAAAGAGGAAAATCAAATTGTTAGTCTCAAAAATGAAAAGGGAGAACTTTCCACCAATGAAGAGGAAATTAGAGCAATAATCAGGAGTTACTCTGCCCAACTTTATGCCAATAAATTTGATAACCTAAGTGAAATGGAGGAATATCTACAAAAATATAGATTGCCCAGATTAACAGAAGAGGAAATAAATTACTTAAATAGTCCCATTTCAGAAAAAGAAATAGAACAAGTCATTAATCAACTCCCTAAGAAAAAATCCCCAGGACCAGATGGATTTACATGTGAATTCTACCAAACATTTAAAGAACA
>JAJPUD010003122.1:0-65936 GCA_023553655.1 Myrmecobius fasciatus | reverse complement strand
TGTCATCTAGGGGTGGGGGGTGCAGGGAAGGAGGGGAAAAGCTTGGGGAAAAAAAAAGGTTTTTTGCAAAGGTCAATGTAGAAAAATCACTCATATGTTTTGTAAATAAAAAGCTTCATAAAAATGAAAAAAAAAAGAAAACTATTTTTGCATGTATTTTGAAAAAATAAAAAGTTATTATTAAAAAAAAAGGTGCTCCAAATCACTATTGATCAGGGAAATGCAAATTAAGACAACTCTGAGGTACCACTACACACCTGACAGATTGGCTAAAATGACAGGAAATGATAATGATGAATGTTGGCAGGGATTTGTGCAAACTGGGACACTGATGCATTGTTGGTGGAACTGTGAACGGATCCAACCATTCTGGAGAGCAATTTGGAACTATGCTCAAAAAGTTATCAAACTGTGCATACCCTTTGACCCAGCAGTTTTTCTATTGGGCTTATATCCCAAAGAGATCTTAAAGGATGTGCAAGAATGTAGTGGACTTCCTGCCATCTAGGGGAGAGGAGGGGACTAGGAGGGAAAAATTTGTAACAGAAAGCTTTGTAAGGGTCAATGTTGAAAAATTACCCATACATATGTTTTGCAAATAAAAAGCTTTAATTTAAAAAAAATAAAAAATAAATATTCTGGAATCCTTATCTTACTTATGAGAATCTCAGTTTGTTTTTTGTTTGCTTGTTTGTTTTCCAACATATAATTATTCCCAATGTTAGTCAAGTTACAAAGAAATAAGGTATTACTAAAATCACTCAGAGAATCATCAACCAATTACGCTTGTGATTACATAAATTTATCAAAAGATTATTTGTTTTAAGGCATTTCCCATGAAAGAGTAAAAATAATTAGAAGACTACAACTACTGTTCTTCAAAGAAGACACTCTATCTCTGAACTCCTAACATTTTTTCTGCTTTACTAAAACAGCATTATTAATAGAGTCACTGGTCTGGGGGCAGTGGGGGGAGAAGATGGACACTGAAAAATACTAAGCACTATATTCAATTATGAGAATTTACAAAAGAAAATCAAGAATTTAAAAATGCATATATAAACAAAATACATGGGTAATACATGGATGATAGCCCAATTAGCCAGGGCAAACAGAACTATTTACAAGCAAAAGGAATGAGATCAATGAATGAGACAACTGGTGTGTATGTGTGTGTGTGTGTGTGTGTGTGTGTATGTGTGATGACAGAATAAATTTATTTATGAGAATATAGAAATTGCAAAAAAAAATAAAGAATTCAATGTCCCCTTTCATGTTTATATAGGGGAATGATAACTGATCAAAAGAGTATTTTTTTCCTAAAAAATGAGAAACTTTAAAAATTCAGAGAAGAAAATGGAATTAAGAGATTATCAAATCTAAACAGACTATTCAGAATCCTGGTATATGGAAAAGATAAGTCTGATCTTTTTCAACTTTTATGAAAATGTTTTTTTAAAAGATTAACAGTGGTTCGGCAGATATATTTAAGTCCATTTACCTAATAAAGATATGAAGAAGAGCTGTTCCTTTGTTTTAACAAAAATAGTTTCTGGTAAGATTTAGGAAAATACAAAGTTATGCAAAACATTCCAGAAATAGAAAAATGTAGAAAACGCTAATCTCTAAGAGATAGGAAATCAAAAAAAAAAATGACTTTAACTGAAGTTGATCAAAATTAATGATGAGTTTATAAAGACAATGATAGCTGTCTCTGAGGAGTCATAGAAACTATTCATCTTAATTCCTGGAAAATATTTCAACTTGACTGAACTGAATTGAATCTTATTACTGCCTTTCCTACACTCTCCCTTGCAGTCAAACTGGTCTATCTCTTTTAACAGCAAGGATTGTTTTGTTTTTGCCTTTGTAACACCAGCATCTGATGTGGAGCCTAGCACATAGTAGGTATTCAATGAACATTTGCTGAACTAAACTGAATTAATATAGATTGAACCGACATTCCACCTCTGTGCTGACCTCAGTGCCTGAATCATTTGCTTTTATTGTTCTCACAACTATGAGTCCCTACTTCCTTTAAAATATAATTCCATATAAAATAGACATAACAGCTATTGTCATCTGAATGAATTTATGTTTCAAATACTACTCAAGGCACTATTTAGATCAATCAAAACTTGTAGGTATTTCCCATTGCTTTATATAAGAAACAGCTATTTCGGGGATTATACAAAAAGTTCACGAGCTAAAACATCTGTTACTACATAGGCAGCTTAAAAAGATTTTTATGCACTTGAGGCTTAATTAAGGGCTATGTTCCAGTTATTAAAGCGAAGTTAGAATTGGTTGGAGGTAATTATATTATCCTTCATACTAGTCTCAGTGTTACTATAAAGTTCTAATTACTTAGATATACAGATCTTCTGGTCCAGAATCACTATTACTATTTTGGGAGTCAGAAGACACCAAATCACAAAATGTCAGCTAGAAAAGAGATCATTTGGCCAAATTCCTCTTCCCAAATCCCCTTTCTAGACAAGACCACTGAGGTCCAAAGAAATTAAGTGATTTGATTAACAAGAAATATAAGTGCTGTATTGAAATTTTACTCTTTATAAAAAGTTGAATTTTTTTTTAGCCTGAACCATTTATTCAGAAATTACAAGGTACTTTGTGCTATTTTTAAATTAAATTTTATTTTTAGCATGAACTTAATCATTCACAATTATTTCAATATACAAAAAAGACACTATAAAAGAAATATGAACTTGTATAAAGTTATATATATATTTGCATATATAATTAGGTAGTGATAAAACTGCTTTATTTGTTTATAACCACTTCTACACTTTTAAAATTTTATTTCTGTGTATCTTTTCAAATGTTTTATTGATGCTTTTTGTGTTTGCATATAAATCACTGACCAAAGTTTACCCCCAATTCTCCCCATTTCCTGAGTAGGCCTCCCTGGAACAAATAAGCATAGCTCAGCAACACATTGGCCACTTTATTCTGCATGAATTTTTTGAGCAATGATTAATAGTTTTCAACTTTATATGTAATTAGACTAGCCTACATTGACTTTAGTATATGTGGTATAGAATTGGACAGTTGGACAGAGGTATCATAATAATTGACTAAATTTAAAAGTATATAATAAAAGAAGGCACTTTAGAAAGATAAAACTGCTTTTTGTACCCCCTAACTAATATTACTTACTATCCAGTTTAAATAAGTCCTACCTGGAAGCATGTCCTTACTTGGTGATGGGAGTTATATTTTTCTGGCATTCTAATAAGTCAAAAGTAAAATTTGGCAAGACAAATAGGCAAGGTCAATGTAAACTCTGTTTCCACTGTGTAGACAAGCTAATAGCCGAGAAAACAAAGATTTCAAGAATGTTTTCTGAAGAAATCTGCCTGAATAAACTTTCTTAGTCAGTCAATTCATAGATGTCAAATTAAAGTGAAGTATTAAATTAAATTAAAGTATTTGTTAAGCATTTACTATATGCCAGGCACTTCATTAAGCAACAGGGATACAAAGAAAGGCAAAAAAAAAGTACTTACTCCCATAAACTCAAAGGATTATGGTCATTAAATTCATCTCTCTTATCTTACAAACAAAGACATTGAAGTCTGCAAATATTAAATGACTTGCCAAGGGACGTTCAGGTAGAAAGTAACAGAGACAAAAACTGTCTCCAGATGACGGGATCTTTCCATTACTCTACTCAAGAAAAAGTAAGAAAAGCAGATGGATTCTCTTGGCAGCAGTGATTGGAATAAAACCAATCTATTCTTTCTTCATAAAATTATGGTGAATGAATAGACTTGAACCATAATGACAAGTCACTATAACAAAGTTTTTGAAGTTACTATTGCCTTTTTTCCATTAAGATGTTGACAAGTATTCCAACTTGATGAATTATTAATTGTTCTCTGTGCTACTGATGCAATATCACTTGTAACACTGGCTTTTGAGATTCAAATATTTTAATCTGAAACACTGGTATTACTTCATGAAGCCTTGAAAGATCTGTTTAATAAAGACAAATACTACAAATATAACAAATAATACAGAAATTAGGGTTAGAGCAGACTTGTTAACAGTTAACTCCTTTCTCCATCCATATAAACAGAGAGCAGATCAAGGACAGAATGAGCATGATGTGACTCCTGATTTTTAACTAGAATCTTTGAGATTTAAGGGCATCAATCACTCAATGTACTCCTACCTTTATTTCCCACCCTAGATTGACCACAGAAAACAAATCAGTTTTTATTATTGAAAGTGTTTTTCTTAGGACTGAAATAAGGAATTTCATTAATTCTTTCTGTAGTCCTTTGGCTTCTAAGCAAGCACAAAAGCTTGACTATTATGTTTAAAAACAATGTCAACAGTGTTGGGGGTATGGTGTCTTTGAAATGGTTTGTTAACAAAACAAAGGATTATTATTTGTGTAGATCTGTAGTATGCATGATGCCTGTTTCTTTTTGTTTCCATTGATGTAGGATCTTTTCCTCCAGTTGAAAGAAACTTAAAATCACCCTTTACTACTGCATCATTGATCAATGAAAATTATTTTGTCATTTATGAGTTAAAAATGTTGAAGCTGTCTCTTCCCTGTAGTAGATTTGCTATTCTTTTATTTAAAAACATTTTCCTTTTAAAGATTGCATTGATTGATCACTTTCTCTCTATTCCAATTGTAAATTCCCCAATATACATTTTACTATCTTATATATGAAGTCACACAACAGCATCTTAACCATCTCCCCCTCTTGTAATCTGTCCTACACATACCACTACCAGATTAATTGTCCCTAAATATCACTTTTATCATGCCATCCCTCTCATTCAAGAACCTATACTTCCTTTCTACTGACTACTACTCCAAGTATAGACTACTACTCCCACCCCCACCCATTTTAATTTTTTTCATTGGTGACTTGTGGAACTTTTTTTGTACCATGCTTGTTTCCTGATATGGATCTAGCCCAATCTCCAACAAAAGAAGAAAATAAAAAACCTTCCTTTGTAAACAACTGATATTAAATTGTGTCTGCATATTCATTTGACATACATGGCTCACCTCATATAATTAAGAGGAAGGAGAAGTATTTCATCATCTTTCCTTTAGAACCAATATTGATCATTGTATTTAATCTATGTTCAGCTGCCTTTTAAAGTTGTTTTAATCTAAATTACTGTCAGCTAAGTTGTTGTTCTAGTTCTGCTTACTTCAGTGTGAATTAGTTCATGTAAGTCTTTCTAAATATTTTTCTAAATTATGCATATTATTTAATATAGTATAACATTATTCCATTGTCCTTATATATCACAATTGTATCAGACACTACTCTCCCAAGTAGTACATATTTTGTTTCCAGGTTGAGGCTATTCCAAAAAAAAAAAAAGGTAGGAATATTTTTGTAGCCATTGGATCTTTCTGTCTTTGACCTTCTTGAAGTAGATATCCAATAATGGCACATCTGTAGGTAAGGATATGATACTCTCTGTGCACAGAAGAAGAGAAGGAAAGGAGGAAAGGCAGGGAGAAGAAATCATAAGCAAGCTTATTTCAGAAAAGCCTGGAAAGGCTTACCTAAATTGCTACTAAGTGAAGTGAGCAGAATCAAGAGAACAGTGTAACAAGATTATATGATGATTAATTGTGGTGGACTTGGCTCTTTTCAATGAGGTGATTCAAGGCAATTCCAATAAACCTGTGATAAAGCCATCCACATCCAAAGGGACCTATGGAGACTGAATGTGGATCAAAGTAGTATTTTCACCTTTGTCATCATTGTTTGTTTGTTAGTGGTTTTTTCCCTTTCCTGTGTTATTTTTACTTTTTGATCTGATTTTTCTTGAACCACTTGACAATAAGGAAATATATTTAGAAGAACTGCATATGTTCAATCTATATCAGATTGCCTGCTGTCTTGGGGAGGGGAGAAGAGGGAAAAAAATTTTTACAGGTGCTGGAAAAGGCATCCATTACTTTAGGAAGACAGAGAGATCACAGTAATGTTCCCATTAAATAGATAAATTGCTGATGGGGACTAAGGAAGGGGATGGAGGGGACTAAGAAGAAGAGATCAAGAACAACTTTTGTGGAAGTAGCATTTGAACTGAGCTTTGTAGAAATACAAATCCATAGGGAATGGGGAATATATACTTAGATTTCACTGATAAAGAGAACCACTCTATCTCTACCTCCAAAAAAGGCAACTCTCTTCATTACTGCAGGTCAGTACTTCCTCTATAATTTATATTCTTAAGGGTTTATCTGAGACAGTGAGAGTAAGTAACTAAACCACAGTCATATAACCAGTATGTGTTATGTGTGAGGGAGAACCTGTCCTTTCTCACTTTCTAGTCACTATGCCATGCTGTTTCTCAAAGATAAGTCATATGAAATATTTACTAATGTAAAAGAGTTGATCTACAAAGAAAATTATTTTATTACACTAAAAAATAAATTTTTGAATGTTTATTTATACTTAGAAGACATGCATCTGATTATACCCCCATAACAAATACTGTCTATCATGACTTTCCATGGAGACAATAAAATCTGAAAATAAAGAATTGTGTTATTTACTGGATATCAGCTATCTTGTTAGGTAGCACAAACTTCTTCAGGAGGCAGATTGCATTTTTCTTAAGGTTCAGGAATGTTCTATATTTAATGAGGATTGAGACTTTGACAGAAGAAATATCAGTTACTATCCCTTTAATCTAATAAGGTTTCTGACATAAAAATCTATTGACATATTCCAATATGCAATATAAATAATAGATTACTATGCATTTCCATCATAAAGCAGCATCACAATAATCAGATTTTAATTTGAACCAGATCTAGAATTTCATTACTGATATTTTGTTATAATTTCCAATGAGAAAAAATTTTCTCCCACCCATGCAAGCCAACAACTTATGTGTCTTAGAATTATTTATATACTAAGAAGTCAAATGATCTAGCCAAGATCACCAATTTAGTATTTCCTAGAAGTGGGAATTGATTCTGTACTCCCTTGAAGGAAGAAGGGTCTTACTGTTTTACTGTATTCACAAAGGAATGGGCTGCCTTTCCACCAGAATGTTAAAAAAAATTATATGTATATATATATACATATACATATATGTATATATATATATATACACATGTATAATATTATATTAAGCTTATGCCACTAAATGCACCATATGGGATAAACTCCCAAAGCTTGGACATAAAATAGATTTCACATTTTCCATTTTGCTACTAATCCCTGCTTGAATACAGGGTCAGTTTGTGTCTATCATAAGCCAGCATCTATACCACTATTTTATAATTTTATATATATATATATATATATATATGTATATATGCATATATATATATATATAATATGCCTCACATTTAATATATACATATATATTAAATGTGCCTCACATTTAATAAATGATCACTGAATTAAATTTGTATGATTAACAAATTAAATTTTTATTAGACTGTCAGTTCATTGAAAACAGGGATCGCATCATATTTCTTCATGTCTACCTAAGTGCCTAACAGTATATTACAAATAGTAGATATTTCAAAAGTGTTCTTGAATGAAATGAATACTGATGCGGCTGACAGATATCAGACAAAGGGAGACACCAAATGTTGGGGTCTGGTCATGTGAAGAATACACAATGGTCATTTTCTTAGGCAAAGGGCAGGTTTATTTATGGAAGAAGTTAAAGACAAAATCATGGGAGACCAGGAATGGTAAATATGAAACAGAGTTAGGATAGCATAGAAGAAGGTTTTAATAATTAGTGATTGTGGGGCTGCTAGGTGGTACAGTGGATAGAGCACCAGACCTGAAGTCAGGAGGACCTGAGTTCAAATTTGATCTCAAACATTTAACACGTCCTAGCTGTGTGACCCTGGGCAAGTCACTTAAATCCAATTGCCTCAGCAATAATAATAATAATGATAATTAGTGATTGTGATTGAAAAGGCAATTTACCAGGAGATAAGAAACATCCCATGAAATTGGGTCATGCCCTTAGTTGGCAAGCCAAATCCTGAAAGAGATTTAGTACCCCAAAAGAGTTAGCTAACTATAAGGAGGAGAAATGGGGTCAGAAGAAACATAAGACATGATAGTGATGTAAACTGTGTCCTCCTTGATTGTGTGTGCCCTCCCCTTGATCATGGCCTGGAGAGGCCCTGAATCAGAAACCCCTCCTGGTCTGAGAAAGGCCTTACCCTCCTGTACTAGTTTGGATCTCTATCCACCCACCTATTCATAGGGAAACTTCCAAGATCTCCATCTAAAATTCAATCAGAAATCTTGGCCTAGGACATAATCACTGCCCTTTACAGAAACTAGCCTTTAATCTCTCCAGCCTGAAGCCTTAGAAGGCAAAATAAAAGGATGACTCGGACCAAATCTTCACTATTTCCTATACCAGGAAATTTTTTTTTCTTTGCTAATTCCTACATAAAGGAAATTCCTACATAAGGAAAGGCCCACTGAGTCCCTGCTCAGTATAAACCCATTTTAGCTAATTCCTTACCTTTGCTACTTCCCTTTTGGAACTGGCCTACTAGGAGTTTTTCTCTCAGCATAATAAACCCATTTTTGCCACAAACCTTTCTCCTCATTCATTGGAGTTTGTGAATTCTTTTGCAAGCCCATGAAGGGCCATGGGGGAATCTTTCAACCCTCATGTCGCACATCTCAACATTAGGGTTAGGAGATACCACGTGGAATGGAGGAGATGGTAAGGGGAAAGACACCACCAAAGTGCCTTGGCAGATTGACCCAAAAGAAGGCAGTAGCAAAGCCATGATCCATAAGCTATTTTATAAGGAAAATTTAGCCACAGGGACTTGATATAACTTGAATTTCTGACTGGATTATTCCTAGAGTGTGGGACTAAGATCTGGATTATCCTGCTTGACCCAGGGAATAATTTGTATCAATTCTTCAGTTTCTCTCTACCAACCACACCAAATATTCAAGATTTCATCAATAAATTTCATCTATAAATTTCCATTTTAAAAGCAAAAGCATATTCACTTCGACAGAAAAAAAAATTGTATTATTGATCACAATGAAAACTTACTTGGAGATTACATGGTCAACCTCACGACAGATATAAATTTATTACACCAACAATATAACATTTTTCAGGACTTTGTAGTGTCTTCCTTAATTTAGAACTGTTATTAACTTTCTAGGAAGATATGGTTTGATTTGATTTGGTTTTTAAATGTATGGCAATTCTTTGATTTTATACATGGCCTAGAAATTTGCTTTTCTAAATCTGGTATCTAGAATATTACAGTTGAGATATAATACCTCTCTTTACCTGGTGACATTGAGAGGTGTAATGTATACAGGTTCTTGTACCAAAATAAGTTCAAAGTTTGAAATTATATAAATCCTTTTCCTAGACTATCAAAAGATATTATAACTTAAAGGTCATCCAGGCTAACCCTCTTATTTTACAGAGTAAACTAGTGGGCCAAAGAGGATAAATGACTTGTCAACATCACAAATGCAATTAGCTAAGAGTCAAAATGTGAATTTATAAGCTCTGACTTCAAAATCAGTTCTGTCTACTCTACTGGTCTCTTCACTTACAAAATGGAAATAAATATCTTACTAGAATTGATATTGTGAGGATCAAATAAAGCAATTAAAGTTTTTTTTAAAGTGATATAAAAATGTGTTCTGTTATTCAAATTCTAAGTATGAAATATCAAACTAAACTGAAACTGCAATAAATATTCTACTTATCCTGTATAGAGCTAGTTCTGCATATATTTGTTTACATGTTATCTTCTGCATTAAATTGTAAGCTTCTTGAGAACATTACGTCTTTTTGTATCCCCAGAATTTAGCACTGTGCCTGGTACATGGTAGGCATTTAATGCTGATTGATTGATTTTTTTTTTCCCCAGAGCACCGGCTACTGCTTTTGTGCAGGAAAACAATAGGCAAATGGAAAAAGAAAAAAAAAAAAAAAAGAAAGAAAACAAGTTGAAAGATTTAGCAGCAGTTGTGAATCTTAGAAGGCTTCAAGTCTTCCTCATGTTAAATGCCACTGAGCTTTCTCAGTAAAAGAGAATTTATTTGCAATGGCAAGGCAATAAAATATACACACAAATACCAAGAAATCATTGTCTTAAATTCACCTCAAATGAATGTAATTTAGAAACAATAAATAAAATTAATTTAGGTTTTGAAATTGGAGAAACTTTATCTCTGTAAAGCTTTGATGAACCAAAATATATTAAATGGATTACTATTAAAAATTGGTTGTTTTAAAATAGCTTCATGTGCCACATGAGAGCTTGGAGAATCATTCTATTGAGAAGCTATTCCTTGAAGGCATTTTTGTGTTTTCCTTATTAGTAACAAGAAATTTATGTGAAAACAAGATCACATTAGCCCTTAGGTAAATATCTGTTCCTAATGCATATGCATCATTTGAAATTGCAACTTTCTTTAGATACTCATAACAATAATTTTTGGTAAAGAAACAATAGCAATGATAGTCAAACTCCAATACAACAAATTCCTTTCTTCGAGAAATGATGGTGATAATAATGATAATGACTAGCATTCATATATTACTTTAAGATTTGCAAATTATTTTATAAGTATTATCCCATTTTATTCTCCCAACAACTCTGGGGGATAGGTACTGTTATTAACCCTGTTATATAGAGGAGAAACCTGAAGCAGACCTATTAAATGACTTGACTAGTTACACAGCTAATAAATGACTTGAGTCAAGGAAAAAAATAGTTAAAACACAAGGGAGAATTTCATTTAAAAAAAAACATACATGATACATGAGATAAACTATCTCTAAATAGGAATTTCACATTTTTTTCTTTCTGATTTGACAACTAGAACAGTGTATTTGAGATATTAATCTTTCATGAATTCTGAAATACTTCTTAAGAAATAATAAAATATTAATGTGTGTCTATAATAAAAACTTAAAGTAACACCCAATTAATCTGGTAATCAATGAGAAGAAACTAAGATATATATTATTTGTTTAGAAAATATAATAGAAGGTCTCCAATCATTAGGATGAAGCTAATAAATTAATTATACTCCATATTGTTTTTATTGTTATACACTGTTTAATTCATACACCTTAACCTGTGAAAATAATTGGTAGGTGGGCATAAAACAACTGCTAACAGGTCTATTCAACTGGGTCCAAGGAACCCCTGTGTTAATTACCTTCCATCTACCACTCTTTCTTTCATTCCCATTTACCAACAACAGCTTACATAATGAAGACATAGAGAAAAGAGCCATTAGAGAAAAAAAGTGGGATTTAAAATTATCTATTCTATCTCCAAGGATTCAAGCTTATTTATTGTTCAAATCCATCTCCTTACTTCTAAGAACACTAGTCTAAGAACTGTGCGCAAGGTCAAAGGGACAGAAAGAATAACTAGATTAGGTAATCAGAATCTCAAAATATCTACCTTAGAGGGATATCACATACCTAAGACACATAGGATCATATATATCATTTAAAATCTTTTCAAAAAGTAGTCAAACTCCTTTCAGAGAACTTCCATGAAGGGAAATCCATAATCTGCCAATGCAGTCCATTCAACTTTTGTACACCTCTAATTGCTTAAACTGAATCTGCCCCTCTATCACACCAACTTATTGTATAATATTGATTCAGGAAGTTTGTGGATTTGGCACATGCAAATATTTTGACACTATTGCAACATTTCACAAACCAATTTGGTCACAGAATACTTCTGAGCTTAAGACAAATATATTGAATCCATAAATGTCATTGTAGGGCTGTGAGAATATGGATAACAAGATTTGGCAACAGATAGGATAGAGGAGGTGAAAAAGAGTGAGGAATCAAGATTGACCCCTAGAATTCAAGTGTAGGTGACCACGAGGATGGTAATAATGGAGGAACTAAGAATGCTCTCTGTAGACATCAGAAAACTAGTCAAGAGAAACTGAAAGTAAGTCAGGTAGCAGAAAAGAGAGAGAAAGTATTCTGCTAGAGAAAACAGGATAGAATGGGATCACTTGTGCATGTACTACAGGAGGGAGTTGTCTTACCAAAAAGAGCTAGCTCTTCATGGGAGACAAGAGGGAAGGAGGAGATCCTAGGAGAAACCATTTGAGAGATTTGAGATGAGAAGGAAAAGATAAATAGGACCTCTCAGCAAATAGCCCCAATTTTTTTCCAGTGAAATAAAAAACAAGGTTCTCAACTGAGGCATTGGGGGAAGGGATGTCACAGGAGGTTTGAGAAGAAGAAAGAAAAAGGAAGGAAGGAAGGGAAGGAGGTAGAGAGAGAGAGAAGGGAGAGAGAGAAGGGAGAGAGAAAGAAAGAAAGAGAGAGAAAGAAAAAGAAGAGAGAAAGAAACAAAGAAGAAAGAAACAAAGACACAAAGAAAGAAAGAAGGAGAGAAAGAAAGAAAAGAGAGGGGAGGGGGGAGGAGAAGAAAAGGAGAGAGAGCTCCTAAAAGTCTTCTCTCGATTATTGTAATGTGAACCTATCAGAGACAACATACTGAATTTCCTATCTAATTTCAATCCCCATTATACTTGAGTCTAGTGAGACTGCCTATTGAAATTCCTTAAGACTACAGCCAATCATAAAATCCCTGACATGATATCTGAGTGAAGGGAATATTTTGTCATGGGAATAAAATGAACATTCTGAAAATAGAAAAAGGACAAGAACCTAATAAGTCACATGTATGAACCGCAAAATAATACCTTCCAGGAATCTAACCATCTCTGACTATTTCAGAGATAAAGCAATAAAAGAACCTCATGAGCCACTTAAGGTAAAAAAAAGCTGACTTGAAACAGCCTGATGCTGTAGAATGAGGTCTTCTGAGTAATGATTACTAATTTGCCAGAGAGAATTCAGCTTTCCTGATGTCTATAAAAATCAAATAGAAGAAAGCAAAGAAAAACATCTCCTGCTTTGACTGAAAAAAATCAAATAGCAAATGCTACAAGAATGAATTTTCCTAATCTTTAGCCTGCTATGTGTCAAAGTCTTTGCAATGCCTTCATCATTATGAAATGTGGATTTTACCACTACTCCACCATTGCAATTCAGGGGATAAGAACCTGATCCCCTAAGAGATGTCTGGTAACTAAACACCTTATTTTTGAATTGTGTGTTCCTTGTCAGGAACTGTGCTGAAAAGGAGTTATGATTGAACTCAGGTGATCATAGAAGTTTTCATTGTATCTAGGATAAAGATACAAAACAGTTAAAGTGCACATTTTATCCAAATTACTTCTGCAATGGAATTTGTGGAAATCCCAGAGTGAGTGAAAAATAGGACACATTTTAATTAGTTAATATTAATTGAGGTAATCCTTTCCAGACTGTTATGAAAGTTTCTCACTAAAATTATGTAACTTGTTCTAAAATAAACACTAACAATGAACTAAAATTTTAAAACAAACCTCATTTGGCTCTTCTCCCCCTTTTACTTGATTTTCACCCATTTCACCATTTTCATACGTGCTACTCTTCTCAACCCAAAGCTCAGATTTTTCTACAGTCAGTCGCAGTTGGTCTAGGTCAGCTTTGATTTGTTTGTAGTTGTCTACGTCTTGATTGGACACCAATAATTGTACCTAAAAATATGATAACTTTATTTGTAAGTTTGTTTATGTATTTTTCCTCAATAAGTTCATTGAGAGCAAAAGCTATCTTTCTTTTTCCAGTTCCAGAGGTACATGGCAAATGTTTAATAAATGCTTTCTATTTACTCATTTATTCATTATTTGGAAATATCTGGGAACCACATCTCTTTATTTCTTTCTTTGTAATATTCCTGGTATATTTACCATCATCTTTGTGCATATCTATAGACAAAAGTATCGACTATTTAAACTTATCTAACCAGTTGTTTCAAAGTATTTTTTGAAGAGAATATTATTCAATATTTAAATGAGTATTCTTTCATAGATCCTTTTTTTTTCTGAACTGATATCACTGATTTTATTAGCACAAGGAATTCCCTAAGAAGAAACTCCCCTACAAATGCAGATAAGAACCTACTCTTACACTTATTTCCTCAGAGAGTTTCCTGGGGTAGCAAAGATTAAATGACTTGCCCAGAGTGGAAAAGATAGCATGTAACGGAGGTGAGATTTGAACTAAATCTTATCTTATTAGGAGAAAAGGTTCCTGCAAACTCTTTGAACCATATTAAATGTCTCTAACTTGTATTTAAGATAGCAATTAAAATTAATTTGTGAAATACATTTATTCATGATGTGTTACATCTTTTTTTTTTTTTTTTTTTGCTAAGGCAATTGGGATTAAGTGACTTGCCCAGGGTCACACAGCCAGGATGTGTTAAGTGTCTGAGGCTGGATTTGAACTCAAGTCCTCTTGATTTCAGAGTTGGTGCTCTATCCACTGCGCCACCTAGCTGCCCTGATATGTTACATCTTAAAGCTAAGCAAAACATCATTATTTGTCCTTAAAGGGCAGAAAGAGATCTAAGGAAGACAACTAAGTCCTCACTAATAGTGCAAATAGTAGAATCTAATAGTGAAGAGTGGGCCTAGAACAAGAGAACAGGTTAAAATCATACATTATACACTCTTCTGAGACCTCAGGCAAGTCATTTATCCTCCCTGAGTCTCAGTTTCCTTATCCATAAAATGAAGAAGTTGATCTCAAAGGCCCCTATGGCTTCTTCTAGCACTAAATGTACTTTGTGAGGTGAGCAACATATGCAGAACATTCTCTCATGGATTCAGAGGTATTTAGTTAATCTTACCTGTTTAAAAGCCTGTAAAACTTCTGCTCTTTGACTGAAGTGCTTAAATAACAACTGCAAGGCTCCTGATAGCAAAGGAGGGTAATCATGCATGATCAGATGAATAAGGACTCGTAAAAATGTCCTTCCTCCTTCATCATCAAGTTGTACTGGATTTTTTTCTTTTCTGTAAAATCAAACACAATGTTTGGGATCCTTATATTTACAAAGTACTATTTCTAAGGAACTTAAATCTCTTCAAATATGTTACCTCATTCAACACTACTCTTTCTTAGCTTAGAAGGTAAACATTTCACAGATGAGAAAATTAAGATGTGAAGAACTTTTTTTTTTTTTTGGCAGAAGTTAACACTAATATAAGGCATGTTATTCAACCATAAGATATTGATTGTACATCTACTCTGTGTAAGGTATTGTGGTAGGTATTAACATTCTAATATTAAGATGATAGCAACTTCTAATGAACAAGGAAATTCTTTAAAGTGAAAACACCAATGCCATCCCAAGCTATTTAAAAAAAAAACAAAAAAAAACAAAAAAACAGATTGTTTAACATTGGAAAAGCAAAGCCCAAATATTCTTTTCCAATTGTCAGATGTTTTCTGCAAAAAAAATTGGGACAATGAAACTAAAAAGATCTCATGTTAAAATCTATAGGAAAACATACATAAGAAATATATTAATCCAATACTAAAAAATTTTAACTACTATTAGAATTTTACTTCTAAAAAATTAACTAAAAATAGCAGAATGAGCTGAAGATATTATACTTCTGGAATGAAACATATGTAATCCAAATGACAGAAAATATTTATCTATCACATATCAAAACAGAGACAATAGTACAAGAAACTATTTTCAAACTTCAAGTTTTAAAGATATAAGAAAATAACATTTTCCGAATAGTGTAAATTTTGCAACAAGGGAACTTAAGGGTAATTTTTTCTATTGTAGCTGTTTGAGGAAAATGTGAGTAAAGCATTTAAGAAAAGTACAATACTATCTTATCTAATTCTTTGTTCACATGACAAAAAACAAACAACCGTATTCCTCTTTACCTGAAAGTTGTAGCCTCTTTTCTAAATAAAATTGTATTGTGTGGCTATAATATTGTGTTTGGAAGGAAGATAATGAAAATAAACAGTATTCAATATCACTATCAGTTTAAATAAAAAGATTTCTTACTATTAAATTGTAAAAACAAAAAACAAAAAAAAGCAAGTAGTAACTTTACCTCCCAGCAAACATAGTCTCTGCCTGAGCCGCAATTTCATCTATATCAGGAACAATAGCTGCAAAAGATAAAGGGTAAGAAATTTATTCTAATCAGGAGTCATAATGTGTTTTTAATATGATTAAGCTACCTATTAATAATTCCTATTTTTTTAATTTCCCTATGCGGACAAAATTATTAAACTATTAAAGAGGGACACAAAATTAAATATTTTAAATACATAATGAAATTTAAGAACTGAATTTTAATTTTTGCTAATTTGTTTATTTAAAAATACTTATTCAAAAGTATTGCTATGTGCTACTTTGTTATTTTGACTAAAACTTAAAATATTGAAAATTTGCAAAAAAAAAGACATAATTTTTATTTTTTAAAAAATAGCACAATATTATATATTCTACCAATAAACAATAGGATCTCTTAACAAAACTTAATTTTTACAATCTACTAATCCATTACTTTTTTCAATATAAATCAATCACAATAAACATTTCTCCCCACCCCACATTGGTGTTAAAAAATTATATGATAGTGAGATTAGAGTTTATACACATTTTCCTAAACTTCAGACTATGAATTCCTCAGTTTCAAAAAGAAAAAAAGAAGAGAGAAAATAAGGAGAGAAAAAATTCCACAAAAATTAATGTTATTTTGCATAAGAATTGGATAAATCAACTTTTTTATAGGTAAGGAAGCAAAAAAGAAATATAAATGTAGCTAAATCTTTCTATAGAAGCTCAGAGTTTGGGATCTAACAATAATCAGTATCAATGTTATTGAACCTTAGCTTCTGGTGTTGCATGTTATTTTTGAAAATTTTGTTTCTTTACACTTCAGTGTTTTAAGAAAATATAAGAACAAATACAACAGGAAATAAGCCCTGCTAAAAAAGTGACTTTTAGCTTAGGCAAACTTAGCATAGGTTCTAGTAGTATTTGCTTTAATATATATTCCAGTCACTGTTTTTGTTCTCACTTCTCTTTATTGGCTGTCAAAACTTCCTTCTACTCCTTTCCTACTTTTCCTCCTCTATGAAATCTTGATTTTGGAAGAAACTAAGGTTCAACAGGTAGCTGTGGTTAAAAGATGAATGTCAGATCAACATAAATGCTACAAACTTCTGTCCCTATATAGGTACTGTATTAACTGATCAATTCTTCAATTTAATTGTTACCAGTTGTCCATAACTGTCATATGTTTAACAAGCAAAAAACAGTATTCTGTTATTTCTTTGTATTTAGGTAGCTTTCTGTATCTGTAGAATAATTTGCAATTATAATAGTTTGCAATTTGTCCTTTTTTGTTGCTGTTGTTCCTTCTTACAATATCTCCAAGACATACATGGCTATTCCTACTTCTACTTTTTCAAAGCAAACATTGAAACATGGAAATACTGAATGATTTGCCTTGGTTCTCATATGAAATAATCCTTTTTAAAACTAAGATTGAACTTCACATATTCTTGGGGCTATTTGTTATTTTTAGTAAGTCAGAGCCTTCTTAAAAATTAAAGATTACTAAATAATCTTTACAAAAAACAATACCTGATGAAAGTGGTGTGTCAGGTGAGGTCGTAGTAGAGTTTTCAGAATTTTCACTGTTGTCTCCAAATTCTTTCTTGTAGATAGACAGCATGTAAGAGATTCTATAGTCTAGTCTAACACTCAGAATAAACTAGAAGACATAGATTGAAAACAATATATAGTTTTTCATAAACATTTTATATCACTCAGCACTTAATAATACACATGATTATTTAGTTCATTTCAGAAACCTAACACTTAACAGAATACTAAATTAACTAATTTGAGAACTTACTTTTAAATATTAATAATCTAATCCAGTAAGTGCTCATCATTAAGAATGAAAATGTTTTTATTTCTATATATAAATACTATAAATAGCATATTAAAGTCAATAAAAAGTAAAAGTATTTTGGGGGAAATAATATTCGTATTGCATGACTTTCCCATTATCTTCTAATATAGTAGAATATCTATTTGGTGAAGATTTCAGATGAAAACACTGAGTTATTCTGTTTGAAGTGGTAGTGATGTTATGATGTTACCAAATAGCTGGTAAATTTGTCCTAGGAAGGATGATGGAAATCAAGTCCCTTTTTCATGTACAGAAAAGGCATGTCTTTCAGATATAATCACCATAAAAGATCTGTATGTCCTTCTAGGTTTTGATGCCAGATATATCTATATTTCAACCTAGAAGACAGGTTTGGAGCAGTTTGTTGTCAGATATGTCATATACTATTAAAAGTATCCAGGATAAGATCAAGATTTGATGAATGTAACTAAGATTTTTTTCATTTATCTACTTTAGTGTTATGCAAAAGATCTATTTTTTAAAATTGATCCATTGACTGTAGACATCAAACAACTAGTGTTTATTAAGGATAACAGAATCATCAGTTTAGAGTTGGAAAAAATCTTTAAGGACATTTTACAAATAAGAAAACTGAGGACCAGAAAAAAATAAAAGATTTGTCCAAGATTAAACATGAATGATAAAGGCAGGATTCAAACCAAGGTCAGAAAACACAGATAAAAGCAACTTGAAGAGAAAAACAGTATTGTGAGTATAAGTGTTTAAGGACTAAGAGTCCATGAATTGTAAGAATGCCCAGTTAAGGCACAAGCTGACTGAAAGCAGAGGGGTCGCAAGGCATTGTTGTGTATTAGTTCATATTTAAATGATTGCTTTCAAAATTTTAAAGGATATAGCTGCTTCTGTTTTGTAATATTTGCATTAGCAAATCACTCAACCTCTCAGTTTCCTCATTTGTAAAATGAGGGGGTTGGATTAGGTATCACCTCTATATCTATAAATTAAAAATCAAAGAACTGTTTAGGGATCATGAGAAAAATGGATGTCATCTATCTATGCCCAATCTGATAGAACTGTGGACATTAGGGATAGATCACAACTCACAAGATATCCTGATGCAAGGAATTACTAGATATTAGTTTACCAAATATGGCAGGCATTGTTCTAGTCATAAATACAAATACAAGTACAAATAAAATTAGCAATTTCTTCTCTAAAAGACATTACATTCTAATGAGGGATACACAAAGTAAATATAAAAATATGAACTATGGGTCATGGGTACTGCTACTACCCCAGCCCAACCAATAGTCACCTTCCCAGAAAGCAACTTTTGTAAAGTTGTAACCTGGTAACTGCTTCTTCAGGTATTCACATCACTACCTCCTCAAAAGGCTACATTCACTAAAGACCCAGTAAAGACTCTTTTACGCCAAAGTTTGTGGCACTGTCCAAAGGTTTAAGGTCAGAAACAAATGTGATTTTATCAGTGGAAATGATTATTAAAGAAAATGCATTACTCTGCTTTGGTCTAAGGGCCACGGAATCTTTCCACTTGATTTGCAGCAGAAACCTCTCATATGTGATATATCTCCTATCAAAATGTGAGCAAAAACTCAGATCTTGAGAACAGATATTATCTCCATCTTTCTATCCCCAGTACTTTGTACATAGTACGTTCTTAATAAATGCTTGTTCATACATCATAAATATAAAACTGATAAATGTAAATATAATTATAATATATAATACAATATTAAGTTAAATACAATAGTTTGAGAGGTAGGATACTAGGCTAGGAAAAATCAGGAAAGATTTTATACAAAAAATGATGTTTAAGCAGTGTCTTGAAGAAGAAAGGGATTCTATAAAGCAGAAGTAAAAAGGAAGTACATGTCAACTAGTGTAAAGGCATGAAGTCAGGAGATATAGTTTCATGTATTATGGGAAAAAAGAAAAGACCAGTTCACTGCACTGCAGAATGCACCAAAGGGAATAATATCTAATGAGGCTATGTTAGTTACCCCTCCCAGTTTTTCATTATCTATGTCAAAAAATAAAACCAAATGCTGTTAGACTTAAATCATTATAGACTTTGAGTCACCATCAGCTTTCCTTAGTATCAAATAAATCTTGAATAAAAAAAATAAATAAGTTGTATCATATCTTTAATAAAAAGAACTGATATAACGTTTAATAAAAGTTAATAACATCATGAGACATACAATATTTACAACAAAATAATCTAAAATATATATGTGAATTCTTTATTTGAGCTTACATATTACAGGTGGCAAGGTTAGGGCAAATGTGGGGGAAAAAGGGGGAATGGTAATGAGAACAACTCTCATCATCTCTATGCATAGAGTTTTATAATTAACAAGTTTTCTTATCTATTTTATATGCTCATCAGACAAACCTAAGTATTTGCTACATTGTTTTTTTTATCAGATTCTTTACCTGTAAAATTTCAATTATTTTTAATTTTGTGTCCATAACAGTTATGTCTTCATTATCAGTAGTACTTGCTTGCTTGATTGGGTGGGTGCTAGGCTGTACATCAGGTACAGACATGGGAAAAATAGATCCCCTACTGAGAACCATTTGAGTCATCATCTCTCCAACACCATGGATAGTTCGCATAACATTGTTTCCTATAAGAAAAAAAGCACATAAGCAAGTATGCATAGTATACAAAGAAAGAGTTATAATATCCATCAAGTAAATACACATTTAAATGTATGGCAAAAACAATAGTAAATGTCATTAAGTAAAATAGCAACACATTATTTTTATGTATTTAGATGTGTGTGTATGTGTGTGGTTGTGTGTATATATACAAAGATGTGATGGCAAAACAGATATTCCAATACAACTCAAAAGTCCATGTAAATATTTTATTAGCAAATGTTCATTTTTTTAAGAAGCATTTTAAATAGAACACTAAGGCTGTTACATATAGCTCTGACGACATTCAAATGAAGAACTCATGAAATAAGCTTTACTCACAGTCGAAAATTAATAGAAAAGTATGATTCCTGATCCTATCATCAGGCAAAGAGCCTACTTTGCTTTCTCTTTGTGAAAAACAAAAGCTATACTAATTATTGACTGTTTCAATGACTCTTGGTTCAAGAAAAAATGTACTGTTTGAATTGAAAACTATTCAAAACTCACAAAAAAAAGCAATTACGGAACAAATTAATGACAAAAAATGATTAATATTCAATGAGGAATATTTCTTTTCCTCTGTATGGTTCCACATTGGTATATGTGTTGGTAAAATGACAAAAACCCCTTCTTTGAGTGCCATTTACTACAATTCACACATACTTCTCTACTCTTGAGTTTGGGAGATAAGCCAAGTTTGACTCAAATAAATGATTACCTTTTTTTCTTTGTAGTAATCTTAAATTAAATACATTCTTATGGAACTGGGCTCTGGACAAAAATATAAAAGAGTCCCTGATTTGGTGTATTATACTTTGATTAAGTTGATTAAGTTAAACCAAGAGTTAATGGGAAATGGTGAAGAGCTCTCTTTTTAAAATTTTTAATGAGATTTTATTTTTAAAGTACATGTAAAGAGTTTTCAATATTCATCCTTGTAAAACCTTGTGTTCCAAATTTTTCTCCCTCTCTCCCCCTCCCTCTCTCCCCTAGACATCAAGTATAGGTTAAACATGCGCTATTTGAAATGCTCTTTTCAAAGCAATTAAAAAAAAAAAAAAAAAAAAAAGCCTGGAAATATCCAAAAGATGGAAAAGCAAAGAGAATGAAAAAAATAATTTGCCAAATGAATTAAGTGAATCTTGATAGTTTCTCCCAGGTTCTAATTATCATAGATTTCAAATTGGAAACTTGGGGACCACCAGTTAAAAGTTAACACTTGAAAATAAATCCACTCAACTACAGATTTAGAGAAATACTGTATATGCAGAAGGATGGAGCTCCAAACAAACATTTCAAAGAATACATAAACATGCTTGGGGGATCATTTTGACAGCCCTGAGACATAAGATGTATTCCATGGGACTAAACCACAATTGAAGAGTTTGGGGAGAGAACTTGTCAAAGGGGCTGGAAGCAAAGCATAAACCTGCCAGAAAAATCCGCCCATAAAATACGTCACTGCCAGTGAAATCTTTCAAACGTTCCCTCCACCTGCTAACGTCAAGGAGAAAGGGGGGAGGGGCGCGAGGAAGGAGGATGAAGCTCGTGAGAAATGGACACAAACACATAGGCATTAACATAGAAACGGAGACAGAGGGAGAAAATCTGTCTCTGGCTAGCTGGAGAAGCTGCCGGGAGAGGGGAAGAAGAGGAGGAGGAAGGAAAGAGAAAGGGCGCACAAGCTGGAGGCGAGAGAAGGGAGCAGAAAAGCGAGCAAGCGCAAACACGAGAGAATGAAGAAAACGAGATTATCAGGAGAGAAGAGAAGAAGCTGGAGCAGGGAAAAGAGGAAGCTCCCGAGACTGGCAAACAGGCGAGGTTAGGCCGGGAAAGGTAGCAGGAACAGAAGCTAGAAGGTGGATAGAGAGCAGGGAGGGGCGAATAACCACTCCCACCTCCCCACCCTTTCCCCTTTCCTCCCGCAGTTTGCACATGCGCAACAGGCACATTAGGCGGGTGCGAGAAGTGGATGACGACAGAAGGGATAGTCCTTTAGCTTCACTAAGTGCATCAGCGCAGGCGCAGGAAGCGAGCAAGTTCTGAGGACCCTGGGAGCGGGAGGGGTTGTCTCCCCGGCCCTTCCCGGAATTTCGAGCACACAAGCGTACCAAACCGGCTAAGAGCGAGAGAGACAGAGAATTGGCTTCAAGCTGCTCTTCAACGCCCACCCGGAAGCAGGCGAGTACTGGAATCTGGGGGGAGTTAATTGGAGTCCTGCCTGCCTTTTTCAGCAAAAGCGCGCGCACGTACTCGCACGACCCCGCGCACGGCTCTTCTCGCGAGACTTGACTAGAGCCCGAGATCCGGTTGTTTGTGTTTGTTCCGGGACCCTCTTTGCCGCGCTCCTGTCTCCTCCTGCCCCCGCAGTCGCTCCACTGTTGTAGCCTCGCACTGCATCGCCATGGGCTTTCTAAAACTGATCGAAATCGAGAATTTCAAGTCCTACAAGGGTAAGCAGATCATCGGGCCCTTTCAGAGATTCACAGCCATTATCGGGCCTAACGGCTCCGGGAAGTCAAATCTTATGGATGCTATCAGTTTCGTGCTGGGAGAAAAGACTAGCAATTTGCGTGTAAAGACTTTGCGGGATCTGATCCACGGGGCTCCCGTGGGCAAACCAGCTGCCAACCGTGCAGCAGTCAGCATGGTGTATTCTGAGGACAGTGGTGAGGACCGCACCTTTGCCCGGATAATTGTGGGGGGCTCCTCTGAATACAAAATCAACAACAAGGTGGTCCAGCTACTTGAATACAGCCAAGAGCTGGAGAAACTGGGCATTCTCATCAAAGCTCGGAACTTCCTAGTGTTCCAGGGTGCTGTGGAGTCTATTGCTATGAAGAACCCCAAAGAGCGGACAGCCTTGTTTGAGGAGATCAGCCGTTCAGGGGAACTGGCCCAGGAGTATGATAAGCGGAAGAAGGAGATGGTAAAGGCTGAGGAAGATACCCAGTTCAATTACCACCGAAAGAAAAACATTGCAGCTGAGCGCAAAGAAGCCAAGCAAGAGAAGGAGGAAGCTGACCGCTACCAGAGACTGAAAGATGAAGTTGTTCGTGCACAAGTGCAGCTACAGCTCTTCAAACTGTATCACAATGAGATGGAGATTGAGAAATTGAATAAGGAACTCACTTCCAAGAACAAGGAGATTGACAAGGAAAAGAAGCGCATGGATAAGGTGGAAGAAGAGTTAAAGGATAAAAAGAAAGAACTGGGCAAAATGATGCGTGAGCAGCAGCAGATTGAGAAGGAAATAAAAGAGAAAGACTCAGAGCTTAATCAAAAGCGGCCTCAATATATCAAGGCCAAAGAGAATACTTCCCACAAGATCAAGAAGTTGGAAGCTGCCAAGAAGTCTCTGCAGAATGCCCAGAAACAGTACAAGAAGCGAAAGGGAGATATGGATGAACTAGAAAAAGAAATGGTGTCAGTGGAGAAGGCAAGGCAAGAGTTTGAAGATCGAATGGAGGAAGAGAGTCAGAGCCAGGGGCGGGATCTGACTCTGGAGGAGAATCAAGTGAAAAAGTACCACAGACTGAAGGAAGAAGCCAGCAAAAGAGCAGCCACCCTGGCCCAGGAGCTAGAGAAGTTCAACCGGGACCAGAAGGCTGATCAAGATCGGCTGGACTTAGAAGAGCGAAAAAAAGTTGAGACAGAGGCCAAGATCAAACAGAAACTTCGCGAAATTGAAGAGAATCAGAAGCGAATTGAGAAGCTGGAAGAATACATTACCACCAGCAAGCAGTCTCTGGAGGAACAGAAGAAACTAGAGGGAGAACTAACAGAGGAAGTTAAACTTGCTAAACAGCGCATTGATGAAATCAACAAGGAACTGAATCAGGTGATGGAGCAACTTGGAGATGCCCGCATAGACCGGCAGGAAAGCAGCCGGCAGCAACGCAAGGCAGAGATAATGGAGAGCATCAAACGCCTCTATCCTGGTTCTGTTTATGGCCGTCTCATTGATCTATGCCAGCCAACCCAGAAGAAGTACCAGATTGCTGTGACTAAGGTGTTGGGCAAAAATATGGATGCTATCATTGTGGACTCTGAAAAGACTGGTCGGGACTGTATCCAGTATATCAAGGAACAGCGTGGGGAACCTGAGACTTTTTTACCACTTGATTACCTAGAAGTGAAACCAACTGACGAAAAGCTTCGGGAACTGAAGGGGGCCAAGCTGGTGATTGATGTGATTCGCTATGAGCCACCACACATCAAGAAGGCCCTCCAGTATGCCTGTGGCAATGCTCTAGTATGTGACAATGTGGAAGATGCCAGGCGAATTGCCTTTGGTGGCCATCAGAGACATAAGACAGTGGCACTAGATGGGACACTTTTCCAGAAGTCTGGTGTCATCTCTGGGGGAGCAAGTGACCTCAAAGCCAAGGCCCGCCGCTGGGATGAGAAAGCAGTTGACAAACTGAAAGAGAAGAAAGAGCGTCTGACAGAGGAGCTGAAGGAACAGATGAAGGCCAAGCGGAAGGAGGCTGAGCTGAGGCAAGTGCAGTCCCAGGCTCATGGCTTGCAGATGAGGCTCAAGTACTCCCAGAGTGACCTGGAACAGACAAAGACCCGCCACCTTGCACTCAACCTACAGGAAAAGTCCAAGCTGGAGAGTGAGCTGGCTAATTTTGGGCCACGTATCAATGACATCAAGAGGATCATTCAGGGCCGTGAACGAGAGATGAAAGATTTGAAGGAGAAGATGAACCAGGTAGAGGATGAGGTTTTTGAGGAGTTCTGCCGAGAGATTGGAGTTCGCAATATTCGTGAATTTGAGGAAGAAAAAGTGAAGCGGCAGAATGAAATAGCCAAAAAACGGCTTGAATTTGAGAACCAGAAGACTCGCCTGGGTATCCAGCTAGATTTTGAAAAGAACCAGCTTAAAGAGGACCAGGACAAGGTTCACATGTGGGAGCAGACAGTAAAGAAGGATGAGAATGAAATTGAAAAGCTCAAAAAAGAGGAGCAGAGACACATGAAAATAATTGATGAAACTATGGCCCAGCTACAGGACCTCAAGAACCAGCATCTGGCAAAGAAATCTGAGGTGAATGACAAGAACCATGAAATGGAGGAAATCCGTAAAAAGTTGGGTGGAGCCAACAAAGAAATGACCCACCTGCAAAAAGAGGTAACAGCTATAGAGACAAAGTTAGAACAGAAACGGAGTGACCGTCATAACTTGTTGCAGGCTTGCAAAATGCAGGACATCAAGCTGCCCCTGGCCAAGGGAACCATGGATGACATCAGCCAAGAAGAAGGGAGCTCCCAGGGGGAGGAGTCTGGGAGTGGCTCACAACGAACATCCAACATCTATGCCCGTGAGGCTCTTATTGAAATTGACTATAGTGATCTCTGTGAGGACCTAAAAGATGCTCAAGCTGAAGAGGAAATTAAGCAAGAAATGAACACACTGCAGCAGAAGCTGACAGAACAGCAGAGTGTCCTGCAGCGCATTGCAGCTCCCAACATGAAGGCTATGGAGAAACTAGAGAGTGTGCGTGACAAGTTCCAGGAGACATCAGATGAATTTGAGGCAGCTCGCAAGCGGGCCAAGAAAGCTAAACATGCCTTTGAGCAGATTAAAAAGGAACGCTTTGATCGCTTCAATGCCTGCTTTGAGTCTGTGGCCACCAACATCGATGAGATCTACAAAGCCCTGTCCCGTAATAGCAGTGCTCAGGCCTTCTTGGGTCCAGAGAACCCAGAGGAGCCCTACTTGGATGGGATTAACTACAACTGTGTGGCCCCTGGCAAGCGGTTCCGACCCATGGACAATTTGTCTGGTGGGGAAAAGACTGTAGCAGCCCTTGCTTTGCTTTTTGCCATCCACAGCTACAAACCAGCCCCCTTCTTTGTTCTAGATGAGATTGATGCAGCTTTAGATAACACCAACATTGGCAAAGTTGCCAACTACATAAAAGAACAGTCAACTTGCAACTTTCAAGCCATTGTCATTTCACTGAAGGAAGAATTTTATACAAAAGCTGAGAGTCTGATTGGTGTCTATCCTGAACAAGGGGACTGTGTTATCAGCAAGGTACTGACATTTGATCTTACCAAATACCCAGATGCCAACCCTAACCCCAACGAGCAGTAGTGCAGTCTAGAAAGGCCGGAAGGAGGAAGTGGGGACCTCAGAGTTGTAGGCCAAGGTTAGCTGCCTTAACTGTCCAATTTGGTAGAGAATCATGTTTCAGGCCTACAAGATGTAGGACTGTTATAGAGAGTCATGGTCTTTATGCCATTTAAGGAAACATAAAGCAGTATTGTAAAAGGCATTGGGGTGGGGAAAAGTGAGCCTAGTTACTTCTCCCCCAAAGCCAATTCCCATGGCTTCTTTGAGAATTACATTGGAAATCTTTCTTTTAGAATAGGGGTTCTTAATCTGGTGTCTGTGATCTGTGTTTTTAAAATATTTTGATAAATGTGTTTCAATATAATTGACTTCCTTTGTATTTTATTTCTATGTATTTTATGCTTTTGGAAACAGTAATGTGTTGGGAGTTCACAGGTTTGACAGCCTACCAAAGGGGTCCTTGATACAGAGAAGTTTTAGATCCTCTGTTTTAGAAGGAGTGAAAATGGCTGTTAGCAGGGTTCATGGGCCCTTGATGTACAACCCATAAATTTGTCTTGAGTTTTGATTTGATATGCCTGCCCATAAGAGGTAATTTTCATCACTAACACATAAAAGGCCCTTTATTCTTACTAAAGATTCTTTCAAATCCTTTATTAATGTCTGTGTCTTATTTAGAATTGCATGAAATATAATTACTTAATCAAAGTTGTATTCTACAGAAAATTATCCCACACAACTCATTTGCCAAAAAACAGGTCCTATCACTAAGAGAATAAATAAAACCCAGAGACCAGAATTAAAATAATCTTATCAGTAAATTTAAAATGTCCATTATACTAGTAAGAAGGTCTTGGTGATTTTAAAAAAAAAATGTGGTATAATAAAAGCACTGAGATAGAATTTCTAAATTTTCTCATAGGTTATATTATTATGGGGATAATAGTCTAGGATGTCCAAAACTCAGTACAGTTTTAAGCTATTCAAGCTCAAAACTTCCCTGAGACTTGGGCTTCCTGTATATATCCATAATTGTCATGATGCTATTCTTATGATCATATAAAATAGAAATTTGTAAATAGAACACTGTGTAATTATTATGAGTTGCTGAAAGAAGAAAATATTACAACCGAAAAAATATAAGTAATCATGTGAATCACAGGCTCTATTAAGCTTATATCTTATAAACTTATATCATTGATTCTTTTCCATTCCTAGTGATTTTCATTATTTCTTAACAGATATTTTTCAGTTGTACAGCAATAAGTAGCCTGAAAAATTCAGATAAAAAAGCCAAATACCCAGTAACAAACAGCAGACTATATAATCATAAGAAATATTTTGCTGTGTTTACTACTAACTGAACAACAAATTTAAATTTATGGTGATGTTTTGTTCAGATAAATATAAGAGGAAAACAGCAAGTAGGATTTAAAAGGTAATGATACGGAACAAAGAACAATACAACACAAACAGTTCAGGATTTGGTATAGGAAGACTTGGATTAAGATTTACTACTATTTACTACCCATATAATATTTTGTCAAGTTTCTTAACTTCTCCGGGCCTAAGTTTCCTCAGCTGTAAAAGGAGGGATTTGTACTACGTGACATTAAGGGTCCTTTCCAGTTCTAAATCTGTGAGCATAAGAAAAAGTTTAAAATTAAAGAGACCCAGATTTTCATGATTGTGTCATAAAATAGTAGAAATCAATAGGATTTTTATATACAGAAGTTCAATTCAGAGTAAGTAGAAAATGCACAAAATAATAGTCATTCTACTAGACAGCCTGCAGACTTAGACAAATTACAAAACACTGAAAAAATAATGATAAATAACAAAATTCATTTGGAAGAACAAAAAATGTAGAATCCAGAAGAAATAAGGAAAAGTAGAAATGAAGGGTTAGTAGCACCTCCAGACTTTATATTATAAAGCAAAATAGATCAGTGAAACAGACTACATAAAAAAGAATCAAATCCAACTGAATAATGCATTATTGAATAAATCTGAGACCATAAATTACTTGAGAAACTTTCAGGGAACTGTTTGACAAGATCTAGGAAAATTAAAAGGCAGCTTTGCAGAAATTAGTTCTAGACCAGTAACATATTGTACCACATTAAGCTCAAAAATGGTTATAAAAACTTGAATATAAAAGAACACCCAGTAAAAAAGAAGATAATGAGATCAAGAATCTCTGACAGTTGATTAAAGAAAATATACTTAAATAATGTGAATTTAATTTATATTAATTTTTTTTCCTGAGGCAAATTGGGGTTAAGTGACTTGTCCAAGGTCACACAGCTAGGAAGTGTTAAGTGAGACCATATTTGAACTCAGGTCCTTCTGACTTCAGGGCTGATGCTCTAACCACTGTACCACCTAGATGCCCCCCATTTATATTAATTTAAAAGCATTTGTATGACTCGAGAAGAAAACATTGATTAGGAAAATATTTACATCAAATAGCTTGTATAAATATGACCAACATATTATAATTATCAAATGTATAAGATCAGTGGGTCAAAGAATATGAAAACTATTTCAAATGAGGAACTTCTATATATACTATTAACCATATGAAAAATTGCTTTAGTTCCCTAATAATGAGACAAATGCAAATCAAGCAATATTTTACCTTAAAATTCAGTAAATTGGCAAAGATAACAAATAGGAAACTAGCCCATGTCAGTAAAGCTAGTGGAGATGTGAATTGACCCAAACACTTAGTATAATAATAAATTATTTTCCTAAGAAAAAAAAAATCACTAAAACCATACCCTTTGACTCAGATTATACTGTACGGTATATGCCAAGGTGGTTTAAAAAAAAAAATCACATAGCCAAGAACTAGAAGCAAAATATCCATGGTAATGAATATGATGAGTTGTTACCTAATAAATAAGATGAAGAATTACAGAAAAGTGAATACTTTCGTGAACTGATGTGAAGTGAAGTTGAAAGGGGGAGAAATGTACACAAAAACTATGGTTAATGTAAGTGAAAAAAAAATCAACTTAAAAAAAATATTTCTCAAAAACAAGCGTTCCAGAGTTTTATAAGAAAAGCAAATTTGACCTCAAAAAGAACTAAGAAAATGTACCTCCCTCCCTTTGCAAAGGTGTGGGACAACAGGTTGCAAAACTACACTGGCTGTTTTTTTCCCTCTTTAAAGTTATAAGGGGTAACTCCATCATTGAAGGGATGAGGAAGGGATACTTTGGGAAATAAAAGTGTTCTAAAAGTTAAAAAACAAAACAAAACAAAACAAAACGAAGATAAAAAAAAGGGTAAAGAGTTAAAAAAAAAAACAGTTGTATAAAATTGCTTTCCATTACTGAACAAGTAGATATCTTTTTTGTTAGTCCTAATTAATCTTCCCCCCAAAAAAATGTTTAGGAAAATCAATATCTTGTACTTCTATTAGTGTAGATCAAGAATTTTCAATCTTCAGCCACAAAACTCCAGACTGACCCAAACCTAATTAAAAAGTAATTAGGAAATGTTTAACAAAATACATAATAATACAGTTTAGATAGTATAAATTTATCTTTTCCTGAGTCAGTATATTGCTTGCAGGTTTGATTTTGATACCATTCACGTAGATATTCTCTTCACAGATGCACTATTTTATAGTTACTATTATATCATACATATCTACCAACTGTCTGGCTTTGAGCTTGATGTTGTAAACTTCAACTTGACCAGAATTGAGGATGATTTGTGTGTTTGGCTTAATTATTTCAGTAGGAAGGAAAGATGAACTAAAAGTACCAAAACTAAAGATAGACTTTAAAAAGGACAAGAACATTTTTTAAATATTTGTTGTTAATTCACTTAGTTTCTATACTGTGAAATCCAAAAGGCTTTATGTAATGTTTCAATTCTTATTTAGCAAATGTGTTTTATCATTTTTGTTAATAGAATAAAAACATTTTAAAGAAGTATCAACTCTACTTTCGTAAAAAGTAAATTTAAAATACAAGATGTGTTAAAAATAGTCATTTCAGATTCCAGTTTATCAAACTCCAGGTTAAAAGTAAATTTTTTCTAACTTCATTAGATTCTTTCTACATTTATGATTTTAGGATTTTGTAATTTCATTTAAATTGCATATTTAGGAGAGATCTTTGTACAAGATGTTTGGCAGCTGTCATTTTTCTTTGTATAATTGTAGTGAACTATAGGGAGAAATCTTTAATGTGTCCCTCTTCCATACTTGCCTTATTTCTGTCAAAGCGCCTCTCCACTTGTCCAGTGTCTCAGGCTCACAATCTCAACATTATCCTTAACTCTTCTTACTCTCTCAACTCAAATACTAATCATTTGGCAAATTTTGTATTTTCTACCTTCACAGTAAATCTCAAATTCAGTCATTTCTGCATATCCATACTACAGCTACCACTTTCGTTCAGGCCTTTAGATTATTGGCAATAGCCTCCTAATTGGTATCACCTCAAGTTTCTCAACATTCCTGCCTATCCTACACACTGCTGCTACCCCGACCTTTCCAGCTTTATTGGACCTTATTTCTACCTTCTCTTCCCCTGCCCTTGAACCTCCACTCTGCCCCCATCAATACACTTCAGCCCAGCCAAAAAGTCCTGTTTCCTCAGAAAATTCTTTTTTTTTTTTTTTTTTTTGGACTGGCCATACTTTGTATCTGAAATATACCCTTTCACTTTCACTTGAATCTCTTCTTCCTTTAAGAGCTACAATAAGATCTATATTGTCTGTATATCTAAATTATTATATTTAAGATCTATATTAAGTACCATCTCCTGCATGAAACCTTTCCAGATTCCCACAGTTTCTATCCTCTCCCAGGCTATTTTGTGTTTACTTTGTAAAGGTAACCTTGTAAGTACTTAGTATATATACTTAACTTTTGATGCTGTATATTTTATCTCCCACATCAGAATGTGGAGTTCAGTAAGTCTGAGTTACTTCATTCTTATATTCCCAGCCCTTATATAATGACATACAGGAAACAATACTTATTGATTAACTTATAGGAATCATCTAAGGTCAAAGTCGTAAGGGACTAGTTCAAACATTTCATTTTACGGGAGAAAAAAATACCTAAGACTCAGAGAATTTAAATAAATTTGCCAAGGAACCTGGGGATGGGGGAAGGGAGGAGAGAGAATAGGAAGGCTTTTCGTATACTTTGCACTTCACTGGGAATCCTAAAATCATAGTTTTAGAGCTGCAAGGAATCTCAGATCATTAATTCAATCCCCTTTATCAGTGAGATAATTGCAGCCAGAAATAAGTAAATTGCTTACATAGCAAAATCACAATTAAGTTAGCAATCTGGGATTTAAAGCCAAGTGTTTTGGTTAGCATGATGCAGAAGAAAGTATCCAAGACATGGTGGAGAGAGCACTGGCCCTGGCATCAGGAAGGCCTGCATTAAAATCTGGCCTTAGACACTTACCAGTTGTGTAACCTTGGGCAATTCACTTAATCCTGTTTGCCTCAGTTTCCTCATCTGTAAAATGAGCTAGAGAAGGAAATGGCAAACTATTCTAGTACCTTTTCCTGCCCCCCCCCAAAAAAAATACCAGATGGGGTTGCCAAGAGTCAGACAGGACTGAAAATGACTCAACAACAGTAGCCAAGGAAGCTTAGGTTTCCTGGTTCAATCCCCTCACTTTACAAATGAGCTGACTGCAGCCCAGAAATAATAAATGGCATACAAAGTGTCAGAGCTAAAATTAGACTTCAAAACACTTAGATTTAAATCCCAGATCTGCTAACCTACTGTCGCTTTGCTAAGTAAGCAGTTTACTTACCTTTGGGCTGCAGTTACCTCAGTGGTAAAGGGAGGGGATTGAACTGATGATATTTGAAGCACCTTTTCTGCTCTCCCTGTCTCTTCCTCCTCTCTCTCCCCCTCCCCTTCCCTCCCTCTTTCCCTCTCCCTGTCTCTTCCTGTCTCCCCTTCCCTCCCTCCTCCATATGTGCACACATCCCTCCACATAAATACATGACTTGCTGGAAATAGCACTTTTTAGACTACAGCACTTTAATAGACTTACAGACTTTCAAACCTTCCATGGAAAAGTTTTCCCTCCTAGCAAATAACTATTTCTACTACAAAAGGGTTTCTCAGCATGCAAAGTTAATGGAGAAGTAGATATAAACAGAGCTAAAATTGAACTGTCAATAATGTCTGAAATATCCCCAAGTAGAATCTAAGTAACTGCCAAATGTCAAATTCCAAAACAAGATTTGCTCCTGATGATTCAAATCTAATTATATGCTCCCAGATGGTTACAAATTAAAATCTTAGAAGTTTTTACATTTAAGAGATTTTTACTTATACCTGTATTTCAAAGATGAGATAACTAAAACCGAAGAGCTAATTAGTGACAAAGCCTGAGCTAAACTTAAGCCTCTTAAATCCATTCTAGCACTTCCTATTATACTATGCTGCTTTCTTGAAATTAATTTGCTACACTACCATTCCCTGGTGTTCAAAGCACTGAAATATAGTCACCTATTGAACTTAGCAGTTCCTTGTTTTCCCTTCACAGCTACTCACAAACCATGTGCAGTGAGAAGCAACCATATTGAACAGCTGATTTAGTGTTTCAAGAAGCAAAACATTTGAATTATAATCTTGCTTCTGCCACTAATGTTTTGCTTCTTAGTAATCATGTATAAAGCTGAAAAGAGTTTCAAAAATGCGCTTTCTTCCTCCCACCTTAGTAGAGCTTGAGGACTTTGAGTGTGAAATGTTATATTAGTAGACAAGGTTACCTGTGTTTTACTGCTCTACTTTTTTCCCCTTGAAGTCCTTGTTAAAGGGGATTCTTTAAGAAAGATATTCTTAAAAATAAATATATGAAATCAAAAGGCATTGATAAAAAGAATTTTTTTTGAAGAGGAAACAAAATTCTTCCCCCCAAAAGAAAATACTTAATGTTTTTCCCACGATTATCACACATACAGTGTTATTTCTGCTTTGAAACAGCTACTGCATAGTCTAAGCTTCTCTAGGCAGAACATATTTTGTCTACTATAGCAGACAAGTTAAATTAAAGGAATTGACTGGCTGCTTGCCGCTGGCTGAAGTCATGGGAGAGTAGAATTAATCAGTACTCATTGCTTTAGCCCAAAGTTCCTGTCTCTCCTTTCCTTATCTCTTTCCCCTTTTAGCCTGATAATGATAGACTGTGAGTCATATAGATATCTTCAAGGCTATGTGGGAACACAAGCTATAGAAGCAGCCTGGGTTCTTTTTTTTTTTCCCCCTTTAGACCAAAGTGCCTTAAACCCACAAATCCAAAAGAAAAGGATAGACATCTACTCATTCTTATATAGACATGTTAAGAAGATTTGTGCAGAATCCTAATTTCATGCAGGATGTTCATTAATTATCCCAGAGACAATTTTTTAAAAAATATTCCCAGATTCTGGGAAAATCTTATTTTAAAAAAGACAGTGCTATTAATATAATGGTATAATGGTGTAATGAATGAACGTTAGTTTTAAAGTAAGGAGACCTGGATTTGAATCCTGATTCTAGCAATTTCTCATCCTTTTTTGTCATCTATATCTAAAGGATGCTGTATTTCTACTACTTTTGTAAATATTATATAAATACAAATATGCTTCATAATCAAAAACAACAGAACTGTGTGTCCTGTGTGGCCAAGCTTTTCAGTGTGGCTCTTATGAGCAGCTAGATAATGTGGTGGTAAGACTGAATCAGGGAAACCTTAGTTCAAGTCCTGCCTCAGACACTGCCTTTCTGTGTGACTCTGGGCAATACACTCAGCCTCAGTTTCCTCATCTGTAAAATGAAGGTAATAATAATGACCTCACAGAGTTTTGGTAAAGATCAAATTAGGTTAACATGTAAAGTAGCAATATCAAACTCTACCACAAAACTCCCAGTTCAGCCCAAACAAGTTTAAAATGTATTTGGGAAATATTTAACAAAATAAATGTGCAATATTTGTTGGTTTTTGAATCAATATGCAGCCCATTGGGTTCTAGTTTCTATTTGAGTTTGACAGCATTGATATAAACCATTTTGCAAAACTTACAGTATTTCATAAATTCTAGCAATTATTAGCCCTGGAGTCAAGGCTCTGTAAGCCTGTCATCAGTTCTTTATAACCATTTGTTTTCCTTGATAGTATCACCATACACAGGAATTAAATCTTCTATATGATTCATTATTTCATACTCTTAATTTTGAACAATTTTACACTGCTTAATTTTTTTTATACAAAATGTCACTCATTTATGAAAGTTTAAGGAACTATCACCTAAAAATATATGCTTTATAGAAATTCTTTATTGTTTAACACTCTTTGCAAGAAACATAAATTTTCTTACGAGTTTTTATAGTCTTCCTGCAGAATTTGTCATAAAATGTACAGGATGCATTTTAAAAGAGTTTGCCTTTGATCTATTAAAGCATATTCCTCTGCTAAATAGTACTACTAATGCCATAATATTCTCAATTGAAAGAAAAAAGTATGAAGACCAAAAGAAAAAGATGGGCAACTAAAGGAAAGAAATTACTGTTCAAAAGATGTTTTATAAGAAATGGCTAAATATCCTGAGGTATGTCATATCTCCCCAAAGATCTAAGCCAATATCTAAAGGAGAATTGTTAACATCATCTCTTCAAAGTAGAAACTATTTTAACCAGATTTATGCCCACAAAACCAGCAATTTAACAAATATTTGCAAAAATATAAAATACCCAAGTTAATAGAACTATATAATTTAAACAACTTAACTGTAGAGAAAGAAATTGAACGAACCATAAACCTCCAAAGGAGAGAAAAGCTTCAGGACCAGAAGAATTGAATGAAATTAATTCTGTTAATCACTCAGTGAATAACTGTAATAATACATAAATTATTAATGAAAATGTCCAAAAGCAGATCCTACCAAATTCCTTCTATGACATAGATATGGTCTTGATATGTAAGCCAAGGAGAACCAAACAGATGAGCAATACCCATAATGAACACAAATGAAAAATGTTTTGAATAAAATATTAGCAAACTAGCTAACACATCATAAAGATTATAGGTAATTTCAAAATTCAGGGAAAACCTTCTGTGAAGTGAGAAGAGCAAAGTAAGCAGAACCAGAACAATTTATACTATAACATCAATATTATAACAACGAACAATTTTGAGAACTTATAAGCTGATGAATAAAATGAGCAAAGCCAGGAGAACGATTTATACAATAACACAAAACTAAAAACAGTTGTGAAAGCTGTAATAACTATGATCTGTACACTGATCACTTATGGTTCCATCCCAGTGATGAAATATACTATCCATTATATAGAGATTACCAATTTAAGGTGCAGAATGAGATATATATACAATCCTACAATTATTGAGGGATTTCATTTTGCTTGAATATCCTATATGTTAGGAGAAATTTGGGAGGTTGTTTTTTGTTTTAATTTTTCTCCAATGGAGTAGGAGATTTGATGGAGGGAAAGTAGATTTTTATTTGTTTTATTAAAATTAAAGATGGGGGCAAGATGCTACAGATGTGAAATCTTGCATGCACTTTAAGATATCACTAAATTCTTAGTTTTACTTTGTTGCAAGAAACCTCAAAAAAGAATAATCTGGAAATGTTTGTAAAGTAGAAACAAAACCCAGTAAAAACAAAGAAAGAAAGACAAAAACACTTATCAAGGCCCCTGATCACACCTCTTCTCTCGTCCACAGGCACCCAGAAAAATATTAGGAAAGTTGTTAACTACCATTACCAATGCTTTTTTACTCTATAGATAGTTTCTTCAGGACATAATTTCTTCATATTCCAGTGATAATCTAACTTCATATATAAAAACACCCTTCTCCTTCATGACAGTATACAGATAAACCTTTTGATTTTTTCTTTCAGCTTTAAAGTGAGATGTTTTATATCTCAGTATATATGTCCATATATATATGTATATATATTTATATACATAAATACTAAATAGCAGTTTGAGAAACTCACTTTTTTAAAAACAAACAAAAAATGGGTGCAATTTTGAGTACAAAAATTGACTACAGTCAACTATCTCTGTAGGGCTTTAAAGAATGCAAGCTTTTTTTTAAGCCTCAAAACCTTTTCTTTCCAGATTCTAGTCCATCCACCCACCAGCAGCATGCCTTTAAATTATATTATTGATCTATTTGCAAACCATCAATACTGGAAAAAAAAAACTCCAATAAATAAATAAACCACTTTATGTGCTTAAAGTGACTGGATACTTAATTACTAATCACCTATGATAAATAAAAAAAACTTGGAAAAAGTCATTATCTACGAAAAAGCACATTTCATTGTTGTACCTGAGTGAAGAATCATAAAAATGATCAAAAGTATAACCAGAGAGTTATGAGAGTCTAAACACTAAAACAGGAACAACAACAAAATCAATTCTCTTCTGATCCCCTGCTATGGTCATAGTCTTCTTTGATAAGTTTCTCCATTTTTATAAGATGAAGAAGGAACCATTATAGAAATAATGGCCTCTGCCTCTCAGAACAGAGAAGAAAGACAGTAGCTTCTTTGGGGGAAGGAGAAGCTTATCTCTTCTCAGTATTGGCATCAGACAGTCAGGACATCTGAGACCAAAAGATTCTTAAAGTCAGAAACAGTGTTTCTCAGCTACCATGATTCTTCAGTCTAACCCTTTAGCTTGTTAATTCTGAAAATGGAGAGGAATAATTAGAGGTCCCATCCCACTTTTATTCTTTCAAGCAGCAAGTTGAACATTGAAAATGAAAAGGTAATTCAATGGATAGCTTTTTTTAATGACTGAAAGCAATTGAGTTCTGTGAAGGAAGGAGCTATTATGTACCAGAGAGCCAACTCTCAAGAAGTTTATGTAATTCAAATAGAAAATAAAACATAAATAAAATAAAGTCCATGAAAGGCATTATCAGTGCTAGAAAGGATAGAAAAGAAAATCTACTTCTAGTTGATGTGATCTAAGAGGATTTATGAAAGAGGTAGCATTTTAACTAAATCTTAATGGATATATAGGATTTATCATTAATAACAATAATAATAATAGCATTTAAATAGCTCTTCAAAGTTTACAAAGTACTTACATATTATTAACTCATTTGATCCTCACAATCCAGTGCTATTATTAGCTGCATTTTACAGATGAGAAAAGAGGATTAGTGACCTGCCCTGGAAAAATACAACTAGAGAGTATGTGGCGCAGAATTTGAATTCCAGGTCCTGGAGTCCTGCACCCTTTCCACTACCTACCTGCCTATTTTAATAGATAGAAAGAAAAAGAGGAAGACATTCTGAAAGGAATGGAAAGAATAAAGATGCAAAGATTTGGAAATAGAAACTAAACTGGACTGCGGTGGAAGGCATGTGTGTAGGGGGAGAAATGAAAAGAAAAAAGTCTAAATAGGCCAAAATATAGCCAGCCCCAAGGATCCCAGAAATGGCTTACATACTATGGCCTCATCTCTTGGATGCAGTTGCTGCCTTTGCCAAGAATGAAGACAAGAGTTATAAATGATGTAAAGTTTTTCCCTCTTTTTGATTCTCAGAAAGTAGGAGTTATGATTCCCCATGTAAGAATTTAATATTCAAGTATAATCCATATGTGAGACAAGCAGATAGTAATTGGCATGGCTGCGTAATTTTTTTAAAGGCCAAAGCATAAACATTTTCAATTTTTTGCAAGTATTCTACTCTTGTGAAACTTAAGTTCAGACATCAATTACACTTTGGTGTGAGAACTGGGAAGGCTAAAGCCTGAGGGAACCTAGATTCTGAAAACTAAGTTTAACATAGATTATATTATATAACTAGACTATGTAGGTGGGATTTACTCTGTCTTCCCTTTATTGTATCTTTTTTTTTTCTGAAATCAGAAAATAGACCCACTCCTGCTACAATAATATTCTAAAGTACCCTCTCCCTGAGTGAATGTTATCATTATTACAAATTCTTCAAAGTTGTACAAAAACTTGCTATTTGTGATTTTTACAAAAGGGATGTTTTCAAAGCATCATATAGTCAATGCATTCTATGTGCTGCTATCTGCATTTGCATTCAATTTTTATAAGTGACAAAGAGATATACTGCTTGACATAATACAAACTCCAGCAGATGAATTACAATGAAAGAAGTCTGTGCATTTTACATCTTCTACAAGAGCAAATCATAGGTTTTAGGAAAAGCAAATCGATTCAAAACATAGCATGCTGTGAGTAAGCACGCTTATTTGGAAAAACAATATTTTTATTCTCAAATGAGAATTATAGCCAATCTAAGGGGCTAGCTTCATATCTGCACAGATTAGCATCTTCTATTTTCCTACAGAACAGGCAGAGGCAGTATTTGCTCCCAGTGTTCCTCTATTATTGTGCTTCAACAGTTTTCTGAATGGACCACCTCTAGGGAACAAACAATAGATCAGGCTCAGAGCCCGGTAGCTTCTGTGGAGACCACCAATTAGTAATAACTGTGATGGTGAACAATCATACATGAGGAATTAGACTGAGACCACCAACCAGTCAGATGATGGCAACCTCCACCCATCATTGTGGGGCATAGACTGAATATTAACCAATGACCCAGAAGGGAAGAAAAAAAAAAAACTGCTCTAATTGCCAGTTTCCTGAGCTATTCATCCTCTATTGCAACAAATACTAATTACTGACATTTAAACCTACTGCATTGGCCCTAAAACCTCTTGAATACTGACTGTGCACATCCTATTTAAAGTTGCCACCTTTGAGGTTGAAATAAAGCAGAGCCCCAGGAACTGCAGGCCTTTCCTTCCAGTCATGCCTTTTCATCCAACCCACTGCATCTGACCTGCCATTTCATCAAGGAGGGGAGAAAGAATTTTTCTCTAAAAGCTCTATTCCTACTGTGTTGCAATAAAATTAGTATAAGGAAAGTTTGTGAAAAGGCTAATTAAAGTCCTGATTTGGGAAAAAAAAAAAAAAGCTAGTCAGACACAAAACAAGAATAATAAATGTCAGCAAAAGGTTTAATGGACCAAACTTAGGACAGTTGAAACCAAGAGACTAGACAGATCTATAAGGTATGAGAAGACTGGACAATCAATAAAGGTTCTAGAAGTAGACACTAGGAGGAAATTTGTATGTGTATATGAACATCAAGAAACATGGTAGCAAATAACATGAAAATTCCAGGCATTTACAAGAATGGTAAATAGTATGGAACAGGTAGGCATTCCAGCAGACAAGTAGAGCATGCTCTCAGAGTGGGAACAAAGAGAACCGTGATTGGAGGGCCCATTAAATAGTTTTGGGGAACATCCATAATTAATGGGCAGGTGATGTATGATGAGCTAGGAAATGAGATTGAGAAGAAGCAGCCAGTCAAGGAAGAGGAGAAAGAACAATATCTTAGAAGTCATTCAAGTAGAACTACTGGAAAGGGCCCATTAAATTTAGCAATTTAAAAGTAGCTTGGCAACCGGGTAGGAAGCTGTTCAGTGGTGTGGTTAAAGTGAAATTGAAAGGGATTGGTTAATAAGAGAGTAGAAGGTAAAAAGAAAATTAAGGCAATCAAAATAAGATGGTCCTTTCAAGGAGCTGACTGAGAAAGGAAGAAGGGATACACAAGACAATAGTTTCTAGAACTGTCATTGAATATTATGGAAAGTGACTGTCATGAAGATGTTTAAATAATACTTACATATCGGGTGTCTGATAAAAAAAGTGTTCATTCTATTGCCAGTATGCAAGTAAAGCGGGCAGGGCAAACAGCCAGTTCTTTAAATATCAGGGCTATTTGGGCCTTAATTGGTATTCAGTGGTCAACTGCTAAGTAACAATTAGATACTACTAGGTTTCATTTTCTAATGTCTTCAGAGGCTAGAGGTTCTCTAACAATACTCTCCCATAATCTCAGCCAACCATTCACACATCTAGGCAAAACTTTAGAACAGAATTAGAGGATTCTGAGACTTGGGAAGTGATTACTTAGTCCAACCTGCATTTGAGTCCTGGCTCTACCACTTTCCTGCCCAGTGATCTTAGAAATTTCATTTGACAATTCTGAGCTTCAAGTACCAACTACAAAATGCTAATAATAAAATTCATGATAGTCACTTCATAAGAGTATTGTGAGAAAAGTAGTTTAAATTGTAAAGTATTATATTCATATCCACAAAATATGATCACACCTAAAAGGATTTTAATCAATCATATCCAAATAACTAGCAAAAAAAAAAAAACCTAACAATCATCAAAGAATTTTTTTTATCATGCTTATTGTTTTCCCCAAATTTCTCACCTCCATCTTGAAATTTGCTTAATCTTTCAAGGTACGATGACATGGGTCCCTGTACAATATCCAGAATAGCCAGAAGTGTTCTTGTCAGTCTTAGCAATTCACTGAAACTATAAAATCCAAAATAAATAAGATTTCGAGCCAGGTGCACCACCTTTAAAAAGGGAGAAAAAAAAAAACTGAGAATGAATGATGAACATGGAAATGCTATATATATTCATTATTTTTAAATAATTCTCATTCTTTAAAGACTAATATAAAATATTCTATACTAAAGCTAAAGCTAGATCTCCCCTCCCCACAAATGTAAATTTGTCAGAATGAAATCAATTTACCATAAAATTTAGAAAATAGGTAAGAATTTGTGAGGCAAGTTCAAGTTGATTAGATAAACTTAAAAAGTAATTATTTGCATTTTTGAAGGTGCATTAATCCATTTAGACCAGTCTTTTAATAAATTACTACATCAATGAAATAAACAGAACCCCAAAACTTTCATTTAAAAGAAATATGGCCTATTGATTTTGGTCAGAAAATGTTACTTCCTGTGCTACTCTGTTGTCAAGGAAATAAAACACCATGGAACAAAAATCCAATGAGCTAAGAAATTCTCTGATTTTGCCCTAATGTCATGTAATATGGCAAAGCAAAAATAAATTCTAATGGGGCAGCTAGGTGGCACAGTGGATAGAGCACCAGCCCTGAAGTCAGAAACTATAAACTATAAACTGAGTTCGAATCTGGTCTCAGACACTTAACATTCTCTAGCTGTGTGATCCTGGGCAAGTCACTTAACCTCAATTGCCTCAGCAAAAAGAAAAAAATAAAAATAAATTCTAATTCACTATGAAAAGGAGAAGAAGCTATTACTACTGCAGCTATGTAGGAAACTGTTAAATTACAGTGATCTCTATATACAAATGCCTTTGCACATTAGTGCAAAGAACGCCAAACAATGGTGAATCATAAAATTATTATGATGACCATAAGCCAGCAAGATACAAGAATGGAATCAAAAACAAAAAAAAATTAGTTGGTATGAATATGAATTTAATAAAAAACAAAAGCCTCACATCATAATTTTTCATCACCTTTTTAATTTTCTCACCTAACCACCCTCTCTCCAAAAGGTCATGTGTTGATTTCTCTTTTTAATGTGATGAAGTGTAAAGTACCTCAAATGTAAGCTTGTTTTTCTCTTTATCCCCAAAAGGAAATGGTTGGTTTACAACCTCTTTCAAGTATTCTTCAACAAACTCCATTGTCAGTGCAAATTTCCTCTTCATATCATTTCTTGAAGAGTCTGTAATAGAATCATATCTGCAGAGATCGACAAAGGGAATTAAAATTAAATTGTTCCAAATATTGATTGTAGATAAATTTTAAAGTACACAAATATACTCACAGCTTTGTCTGTAGTTTGAGGTTAAAATATAAGTGTGGAAAATGGCTTTTGTGTAGTTTCCATTTTAAATAAGACTGAATTTTTCAATTTATTTTCTAGAAAGTCTCTTCCATTTCTTTTCTTTCTACCATCCATTTTAATCACAGTGTTTATGAAAAGTAATCTTTACCAAAGATGACAGAATTATCTATACATACTTTTTGACCCTACTATTCTACTTATACCTCCAAAGGAAGTCAATGATAAAAAGAAATGCCTGATACACACTGAAATATTAACAGTAGCCCTCTGTGTAGTAGCAAAGAACTATATAACATATGGGTTCAGCTAAATAAGTTGTACTATATAAATATAATAAAATATTACTGTGCTATAGGAAACTATGAATATTGAGAAATATGGGAAGACTAATATGATCTGCTTCAAAGTAAGATAAACAGAACTAGGAGAACAACATATATAATGACTAAACAGTGTAAATGGAAAGAACAACAAAACAATCAAAATAGAATGATATAAAATTTTAACAATCAAGCTTGGCTCCAAAAAGAGAAATGAAAAGACCCCTATCCTTGCTTTTTTGTAGAGGCAGGAGCCTATGGGTATAGAATGCTTTAAACTATGAGACTTTTTTGACAAGTTTCTCAGGTTTGCTATACTGCCTTTTTTGTCATGATTTTATACTTTAATATAAGATTGCTCTCTAGGAAAGGAAAGGGAGAAATGGGTTCATTCAAATATAAGTGATATAAAAATAAAACATATCAATACAAAAAATTATAGTGATCATGATCAAAAAAGTGACGTTTGAATATGTAAGGCTAATAATCTGAATTAGAAAAAAAAAGACTTTATTCATGAAATTTTCATCAGTTACAGGTACTGAAGATTTGGCGAAGTTTATTAGACTTACTCATGTATTGTAATCTTGGTAGGTATTTCTGTCCAAAGTCTTGCATAGCGAACAGGTACTACTGATTCTTGAGGATCTCTGTCTACATGCATGTGAAGCATAAGGCGACAAAAAGAGGCTCGCAGATCATATGGCAGACTTTCGTCTGACATACAGCGTAATATCAGATCTACTGAAAGCTGGTTAGAAATCTGGTTTATGGCTAGATATTGACGATCCAAGCACATTCTTGCAAAGAGGTTCAATTGATACCTAAAAAAAATATTAACCATTACATTTTTTTTGATTCATCACTTAAGAATTTCTTCAATATATTAGTATATGTTAGCATTTCTCATTTCAGGTCCATAATAAGCAACTGCCAGTTAGATAATTCTAATTGAATAGGTATCTTAAAATCAGTGTGCTAAAATATACCATTTCTCAAAAATCTACCACATTTCCTAACATTCCTATTTCTGTCTAGTCCAACCCTAGCTGAATTGTGAATCTGTATAATTTCCAAGTAAAAATCATAAAAGAATTGAATTTTTCAATAATGAAATATCTAAATAAATTCAAGAATAATTCAAGCAAGCATATATTGAGCATCTTAATGCAAAATATCATTCTAAATTTTGTAGATATAAAGATGAAATTGTAAATTCAAGATAATTTGAGAGGAGAGTATGAGAGAAAAATAGTTACACCGTGGTAGTTTATAAACTAAGTCTTGAAACAAGGTAACAAATCAGAAATGTGGAATTGAAAAAAAAAAAATCATTCCAAAGGGACTATAATAAGATATAAAGGAAAGAGTCCTGGAAATATAGTCAGAAAGATCTCTGTATAACATAGACCTCCCCTTATATTTTAGCTGCTAATAACTTCACACACACACACAATTTGTATGTACTTTGCATTCACTTATTTTTGTATTTTTTTTCCTTTAACAAAGTGTAATTTCAAGGTTTTCATTTTAGATTTTGCATCCCCAGTAAGTAGGATAGCAAATCACAGATGTTTAATAGATACTTGTGGACCAAATGAACAAACCAGTTTCCTCATCTGTACAATAGAAATAATAATTCCCATTGTATTTACCTCAAAGAGATTTGAGGCTCAAGAGTAATTACATATAAAATGCTTTGAAAACTTTAAGGCATTGTATAAACCATTATTATTCCAGGCAAAAGGGATGGTTATTGGAATATATGCAGAGAAGAGATAAAATGTTGAAGCCCTTCAAATACTCAATCAGGGATCATAGACTGTTAATGGGAGCAAAGTAAAATAAAGTTGGAGAGGTTATTTCTGTCTCCTTTTGATTTCATGTTCCCTTCCTTATTACTTCAACATTTGTGGCATTAAAAATAACATAGATATAAGTTCTTAGAATCTTTAAACAATGCAAATAAAGTGAGATAAAGTGAGACTAAAAACAATCATGTTCAATTTAAAAAAAAACTTGTTTTTGAAAAATAATTCAAAACTTTTAAGTGAGCAGAAAAGTCATGCAAAACAATAATTTTGTTTTGTTTTAAAAGTTTTAAAATATTCCATGCACATTGACCTCTATTTTTCTTAAATATCGTGATTCTTAATTTTTAAATATTTAAATAATTCTTAAAACATTTTCATTTAAATTTTTTAATCCCTGAATCTGATCAAATTACCAATAAGGATTTGTGATCATGAATTACAGTTCTTTTCAATACTTAACCTATAATAGGTGAGCACTTCTAAATCAGCCTTTGTGCCTTCTTTAGCTTCTTGTGCGAGATGCCGGATAGCTTTGCCATGAGGTTCCTTATTGCTGTCAATCCAGTAAAGCCAGACTTCTTCATCATCAATATCATCTGAGATGATGGAACACTCCAAAGGATTGTCCATTTGCATGGAAACCAGCCTTCAAATAAGTAACAAATAATAAAACTATTAATAAACTCAGGTAACAGCTGGGATAAGGATTTACAGAAGCTGAATAATAAACTGAGAAAAAATGTTTCTACTGTAAATGCTTACTTGGTTTGAATGAGAATATCAGCATTTCCTGGACTCAGCATAAATTTACAGATGAGTTCTTGAGTTACTGGTATGGCAGTAGTATTAGACACACACAAGTCTGATAAATAATCCAAAAATCTGATCAAAGAAACAGATAATGTTAAACAGACATCAAGGAATTATATTAATGGACTATGAACTACAGCAAATTCATTTTTACACTTGTATGCTTTTGTAATCTTTTAGTTTAGCATACCTAGGTATTATCCCAGGACCCTACTCTACTACATTATGGGGCAAAGAAGTGATCCTGGAGTCAAAGAATATACTTCTAGAATATAAACTCTATGAGATTATGCCATTCTAGAAAGAATTTGAGGATGACCCAGCAAAAAGAGATTTCTGAGGAACCATTCAGCCAAATACCCAGAGGATAACTTCAATAGGCTGGTCATTGATTAATTTTTTGGTGTTGCAAGACCAAGAAACAAGGAAAAAGTGCCTCTTAGTTCTTTGCATCTTGTGCTTCTCTAGGAACAATAGCAAAATGATGGAAAGAAGACAGAGTTCTGAGAATCACAATTTTTGTTGGTTTTTTATTGTTGATCTATAATTATACTTGTCCAATGAATAGACATACTGACAGAAGAGATGAATAATATCAATTTTGACATTTTCTCTGCAAATAAAAGCAGAAGGGAATTTTAGCTAATGAAATGAAGGGTCATGGGTATCCCTTGGAGAAGCAAAGAAATAAGTTGGCACAATTGTTTTTAATCATACAGTCAAAGGCAACAATAATCAGTATTTCATGGGAAATCTCAAAATGCAGCACTGATAATAAGAATTTGTAGAAAGCCTCTTGTGAAAATAATTGCAATTTATGTGCCAAAATTGGTTGTTAAATATAAAAAAACAGAAATTCTGCAAATAATGCAATAAGAGCCTCCAAATTAAATGGATCTAATATTTGATAACTTCAACCCAAAGGTGGAGGGAAAGGTGAGAATGCATGAAATGTTTGGAAAAACACAATTTAGGTTAAAAAAAAAAGGGTGGTCAAGATTTTATATCAAGAACACATACTTCAAGAAAAGAATTGTAGTCAGTGAACAAAGTGAGCACCAAATAACATTACAGAAAAGTGAAGTAGAACATATTTTCAAAGATTTGCTCCTGATGTGGGAGTTATCCCTAAATTAGCTGCCTGTATTTAGTCATATCACCAGTTTGCCAAGGTAAAAACATTAGAATTATAAAGTAAGAGAAAAGTGTAATAATAAGAAAAAAAAGAAATGGCACGTAACCAAAACAACTCAATTTTAAAAAGTAATCAGCAATAAGAAATGGAAATGGACATTAGAAATGGCATAAATACTGAGTTCCACAACCAGAAGATCAAAAGATATAGGAAAGTACTTTAATCAGCTAACATAATCAGCTTACTTGTAAAACAAATAATAATAATAATAAAGGAAAACAAAGACAAGACTGGTTTAGGTTATGAACTTGTCAACAAGTATTTATTAAATGCCTACTACTACATGTCAGTCACTCTACTAAGAAACAGGAATAAAAAGAAAGGAAAAAACATGGTCTCTACTCTCAAAGAACTCATTCCAATGTAAGAGACATTAAAAATAGCTACATAGATACAAAATGTATTCAATATAAATGGAAGGTAATCTCCTAAGACAAGCACTAAAATAAAGAATAAAACCAGGTTAAAAACAAATTGATAGGAAAGCAATGTCTTATAATGTCATGAAATATCTTATCAGAGTAAAGAAAAAATGAAGAGATGATAACAAATAGAAGACAAATGGAAAAGATCTACACAAATTGGATAAGAAACTTTTCATCATCAAATACAATAGGACCACTGTATTTGGATCCTAAATTCACAGTACTGGATGTGCTTATGAGGAAGGTTAAAAATAGTCACAGTGGGAACAAACAGGGAAAATGTAGCCAGACTAGATCATATGTTTGTAAAGAAGATCTGTGCTGGATCACCATTTTGAGAGTGATAAGGGATTGATGTACAAGCTATCTTACAGAGGGGAAGATATTAAAAATTGGAAAAGATCACAGATCTAATTAATACCCCAAAAAATCAATCAAGAAAACATCAATAATTACAGGTCAGTATATTTACTTTTTCACCTACAGAAAATTTTTATTCATGTCATATGTACATAAGTTGATCTTTTCCTCAAAGGTGTTATTAGCAGAGATCAAGCAGTATTCTCCAAATAATATCCATTAATGAACCATATTTTGCCACCCTACCCCTTACAGCCATCTCACTCTCAAACTGAACCTCCAGAAAACATGCCCAGGAAGAGCTAAGTCACTCTACTCAACACTCACTGAAGCCATGTAGCCCCATCTTTACTCTGGCTATTTTTTAGCTGTTGCTTATGGTTATTCTAATTTCACAATAAGACCTACCCTGACCATGTAAGGAAAGATCTAAATCACTTAGGCATAGTACTTTTGGGAACTAGAATTCATTCTCTTTTCATTTCTTGCTTCCATCTTGTGCCTGGCATCCTAGCCTGTGTCCTACAATTTGTCACCTGCCCTCCTGAAAAAGAGAGGACCATCTAATCTCCTTGTGTCAATGCAGGAATGTCATTGCATTCCCAGAAACTTCTCTAGCTTCACAAAACTCTTTGCCTCCCTTCTACTCCTAATCCAGTTACATACCATTGCCTGATATCCTGGGACAACCCTGCAAAAGAACTAGACCAAAACCTTAAAAAAAAAAAAAAAATCTTAACCTTCCTAAATTCATTCTTCAATGTTTAACATACTCCTCCCCCAATTTGCTCTTCCCATTGCAGGTATTCTAAACCCTCTGTTATCTTTGTCCAAGCCTTTTTCTGTCTCCCCACCCTCTGTTCCTTTATTCGATTCCCTTCAACCCACCCCCCATTGCTGGCCTCCAATGTCCTCCTCTAAAACTACCTACCCCTTCCACTGCATTCTTGCTCCATAGAGAACAAATTTGTTTTCATCTTAAATGTTTTCCTTTCTTACACTTTACTCTTACAATCACTGATGCCTGACTCCTCCATCATAATGCAACTTCCCTGGAAAGAGTAGCTTTTCTGCCTACTGCACTTTCATTCATATCCCCAGATCTACTGTGGGTCAAAGTGAAAGAATAGGAATACTCCTTGCTTTCCATTGTCTCTTTAAGGCTCTGCTTCTACATCCATCACTAAGACATTTGTCTTCCTTTAAAGTTCATTCAACCTATATTTTTTACCCAATCAAGATTCTGGTAGCCTTTATCTATGGACTTATAGGACACTCTCCTTTATTTCTCAGTAAGTCCAGTGCCTGACTCAGTCTTTCTCTCCTCCCCAACTCCTAACCTCACACAATATACATATTGATCCCAGTTTTACAATTCCTTAATTTACTCTCTTGACATAACCAACTCCTCCAATTCATCTCAGCTACAAACAGAAATGGTCATGCTTTTCTTCTTGTCACAAATATATAGGTTCCATGTTTATGACCTCTGAAATTCTTCCATCTGATCAAAATCTGTTATTTTAGCTCTTCTGTTTTTAACTTCCTAATCCTCTTTATCATCATTGTTACCTTTAATCCTTCCTCCACCCCTCAATTCTTTCCCAGACTCCAAGACTAATAAGTACCTCTATACTTATTACACTCTTTCCTTCTTCATCTTGACCCCTTGGTGAATCCATTAAACTTTTCTCTTGAGTTGCGGCCCTTGCTCTTATCCTATTACTGATCTTGCCCTGCTAAGCCCCAATCTGAATTATTTCAACTATTCACTGATTTTGTTCTTGATTTCATACTGTTAAAAGGCACCTGAAAAAAAATCACAAACAATGCTGGCAGGGCCACAGGATTCATATTACAAAATTCAACTAGGCATTCACTGTAGCAAGCAACTATTATACCTTCTAATCAATTCACTATCTCACTGATTACAGCTACTTTGCCAAAGCTTTTTTTCTCTTCCCAAACATACCATACTCTTCTTCCTGTCACTCTTTCAGATGATAATCTTAACTCATACTTAACAAAAAAAAGAAAAAGTCTATGTGGCAAGAGCTAACTCATCTCCTCTTCAACTTATATCACTCAAATGCCTTCTGCTACTACTTCTTCCTTCAGCCTCTTCTTACCTGAAAAGGAAATTTTTCTCTTTGCCAATGCAAACTCATCCCTATACATAAGTAATCATATTCCATGCCATCTTCTCTCTTAGCTTGCCCCTTCTATCATTCCCATTCTGTCACCAACCTTCAATCTGTCTACTGGCTGCTTCCCTATATCATTCACCTCCAATGATCTCTTAATTATCAAATCTAAAAGCTTTTTTCTCAGTTCTCATCTTTGTATACCTCTCTATAGCCAGGGTAAATAAATCACCCTATTCTTGATTCTCTTTTCTCTCTAAGGTTTCAGTGGCACCTTTCTATCCTGATTCTCTTCCACTCTGACCATTACTTCTCAGTCTCCTTTGCTACATCTTAATATAGGTCACACTCACGAAATGTGAGTATCCCTCCCCCCAGGCTCCTTCCTTTTCACTCTTCCCATTTTCCTCTGTAAATTTCACATGGTGATCTCATAAGCTCCCAGGTTTTAAAATATCATTACTTTGCAGATGACTGTTAGATCTATTCATCCAACCGTAATCTCTCTCCTGACTTCCGAAGTCATATCTCCAAATGCCTCTTGGATAGCTCTAATTGGATGTCCTGAAAATATCTTAAAATCAATATATCCATGAACAGACAATTTTCAGAGGATGAAATTAAAACTATTTGTAGTCATATGAAAAGGTGCTCCAAATCACTATTGATCAGAGAAATGCAAATCAAGACAACCCTGAGGTACCACTACATACCTGTCAGATTGGCTAAAATGACAGGAAAAATTAATGATGAATGTTGGAGGGGATGTGGGAAGTCTGGGACACTGATGCATTGTTGGTGGAGCTATGAACGAATACAGCCATTCTGGAGAGCAATTAGGAACTATGCTCAAAAAGTTATCAAACTGCATACCCTTTGACCCAGCAGCATTTCTATTGGGCTTATATCCCAAAGAAATCATAAAGAAGGGAAAGGGCCCCACATGTGCAAGAATGTTTGTGGCAGCCCTTTTTGTAGTGGCTAGAAACTGGAAACTGAATAGATGCCCTTCAATTGGAGAGTGGCTGAATAAATTATGGTATATGAATATATTATGGAATATTATTGTTCTGTAAGAAATGACCAGCAGGACAATTTCAGAGAGGCCTGGAGAGACTTGCATGAACTGATGCTGAGTGAAATGAGCAGAACCAGGAGATCATTATACATGGCAACAAGAAGACTATATGATGATCAATTCTGATGGACATGGCTCTCTTTAACAGTGAAATGTTTCAAACCACTTCCAATTGTTCACTGAAGAAAGCCATATACACCCAGAGAGAGGGATGTGAAATGTGGACCACAACATAACATTCTCATACTCTTGACTGATGTTTGCTTAAATTGTGTTTCCTTTATCTGATATGTCTTTTGTGTAGATACGATTTTTCTTGCACAACAATGATAAGTTTGGAAATACGTATACATATATTCGATTTGTCAGGTATTTTAACATAATTAACATGTAGTGGATATCCTGCCATCTAGGGGAGGGGTGGGGAGTTGGGGGGAAAAATTTGTAACAGAAAGCTATGTAAGGGCTAATGTTGAAGAATTATCCATACATATGTTTTTGCTTCTCTCTCTCTTTTTTTTTTTTTTTTGCTTAGGCAATTGGGGTTAAGTGACTTGCCCAGGGTCACACAGCTAGGAAGTGTCTGAGATCAAATTTGAACTCAGGTCCTCCTGACTTCAGGGCTGGTGCTCTAACCACTGCGCCACCTAGCTGCCCCATGTTTTTGCAAATAAAATAAAATTTTAAAAAAATCAATATATCCAGAACCAAAAAAAAAAAAAAAAATTCCCCCAAAATTCTCTCTTTCAAACTTCCTTGCTATTATTGAGGGCATTAATTACCCTTTTCCAAATACTTGGTATTATCCTTGACTCCTCACTCTCTTATGTCCATGTCCAAACAATTGACAGGTCTTGTCAATTCTGCCTTTGCACCACTGCTCACTTCTCTCTAACACAACCACTACACCTCATCATCTCCAGAGTATTGGTGTAGCCTTCTGATTAGTCTCCCTGATTCAAGTCTCTCCCTACCATCTTTCACTTAGTAGTCAAATTGATCCTGACCATCTCAACGTACCTATTCAATGAATTCCAATCATTCTCTGTTACTTTCAGAATCAAAAATTCTTTTTATTTGCAAAACATATGTATGGGTAATTCTTCAATATTAACCCTTACAAAGCTTTCTGTTACAAATTTTTACCCCCCTACTCCCCACCCCTCCCCTAGATGGCAGGATATCCACTACATGTTAATTATGTTAAAATACTTGATAAATCGAATATATGTATACATATTTCCACACATCATTTTTGTGTGGAAGAAAAATCGTATCTACAAGAAAGAAAAATCAGAAAAAGGAAACACAATGCAAGCAAAAATCAATAGAGAGCATGAAAATGTTTTGTTGTGGTCCACATTTTACATCCCTCTCTCCGGGTATATATGGCTTTCTTCAGTGAACAATTGGAAGTGGTTTGAAACATTTCATTGTTGAAGAGAGCCATGTCCATCAGAATTGATCATCATATAGTATTGTTGTTGCTGTGTATAATGATCTCCTGGTTCTGCTCATTTAGCTCAGCATCAGTTCATATAAGTCTCTCCAAGCCTCTCTGAAATCATCTTGCTGGTCATTTCTTACAGAACAATAATATTCCATGACATTCATATACCATAATTTGTTCAGCCATTATCCAATTGATGGGCATCCCTTCAGTTTCCAGTTTCTAGCCACTACAAAAAGGGCTGCCATAAACATTCTTGCACATGTGGGGCCCTTTCCTTCCATTATGATTTCTTTGGGATATAAGGCCAAAAGAAACATTGCTGGGTCAAAGGGTATGCACAGTTTGATAACTTTTTGAGCATAGTTCCAAATTGCTCTCCAGAATGGCTGGATCCATTCACAGTTCCACCAACAATGCATCAGTGTCCCAGCCTTCCCACATCCCTTCCAATATTCATCATTATCTTTTCCTGTCATTTTAGCCAATCTGACAGGTGTGTAGTGGTACCTCAGAGTTGTCTTAATTTGCATTTCTCTGATCAACAGTGATTTGGAGCATCTTTTCATATGACTACAAATAGTTTTAATTTCATCACCTGAAAATTGTCTGTTCATATCCTTTGACCATTTATCAATTGGAGAATGGCTTGAATTCTTATAAATATGAGACAATTCTCTATATATTTTAGAGATGAGACCTTTGTCAGAACCCTTAAATGTAAAGATGATTTCCCAATTTATTGCTTCCCTCCTAATCTTGTCTGCATTGGTTTTGTTTGTACAAAAACTTGTTAACTTAATATAGTCAAAATTATCTATCTGGTGTTCAATTAAGAGTTCCAGTTCTTCTTTGGACATAAATTTATTCCATCTCCACAGGTCTGAGAGGCAAGCTATATTACATTCCTCTAATTTGCTTACAATATCACTCTTTATATCCAGATCATGAACCCATTTAGATCTTATCTTGGTATGTGGTGTTAGATGTGGGTCAAGCCCTAATTTCTTCCACACTAGTTTCCAATTTTCCCAGCAGTTTTTGCCGAATAGTGAGTACTTATCCCAGAAGCTGGGATCTTTGGGTTTATCAAACACAAAATTGCTATAGTTATTGCCTAGTTTGTCCCGTGATTCTATCCTATGCCACTGATCGACTACTCTATTTCTTAGCCAGTATCAAATGGTTTTTATCATCCATAGTTTTGAGGATAAAATGAGATAATATCTGTTAAGTACTTTGCATACCTTAAAGTACTATATAAATGCTAGCTATTCTTATTATTCATCATCATTTTACAATTAACTAAAAGATGCAGAGGATTAGTTTTTTATGATTACTGTTTGTTAAGTATGCAATAACATTTCATATGAAAAAGCAAAATGTCACCTAAAAGTTTCTTTTATAGAATGTTAACTCCCATTCACATTTCAAAATCAATTTAAAAAAATTTTTTAAAGAAATAGATGCAGAAGCAGCTAGGTGGCGCAATGGCTTTACCAATCTTAGTGACCTTGTGATCATTGAATGGGATTATTTATTTCCTGTTCTGCCTTTCAAGGAATCTTGATTGGGAAACACCATGTTAGAGAAGATCCTTCAAAGACTCATGTTGCTCTGTGATATCAAATTTTCTTTTCACACTGAACATCCAACTAACACAATTATGAAATCATAAATATGAGTGAATAAAAAGTACTTTTCTATGTGTGCCAAACACTGTGCTAAGTAATCAATATATAAATCACGAGTCAGAGAGTGTACTCTCCAAGAGTCTTTTCCATTATGATGAAGGACATCCAGGGCAGAAGCCAAATTGAAAAGAATTTCTCTGTAAATAGTGAAGTTCTCCAAGACACTCTTGTCTGCATACAAGTTGTGTCAAGCCATAAAATATTGTAGAGCTTCCTGCAAAGATCTGCAAACACTCAAAAGATTTTTTGATCTGACCTCCTACATTAGAAAAGGTCAAGTGGATGAATGATGTCTTTGCAAAGATTATGTCATGTATTTGAATGAAAAGCTGGTAAAGCTTATCTATTATCCTCAGGATAGACAATATAGATGGATAGACAGGTACATTGTGAACAGGAAACTACATTGCTCATAGAAACCTGCAGAGTTCCTCTAATAAAGCCAAGGTTTCCATGGAAACAAAGAGCCCTTTTAAAAATTTCAGAATTTTACAAGTATTACCATCTATCAGTGATATATAGAATATAAAGTTTTCAAAGAATTAAAAATTAATAATATAAAGAGGACAATAGAAGGGCATATGGTACATAGGAGCATGTTGCAATAAATTACTAATGATAAACTTCAAAGATGAACAGCAGTAAAAGACGACAACAAGGAAAAACATAGTAGGAAGAGGAGATATGTTGGTCATGTGGTGAAGACAATGATCAACAGGTATATTCTCAGACTCTTCCACATACACCCTCACAATGACAGAAAAAAGCAAGGAAGTCCTCCAGTACACTGGGTGGATTCCCTCTGGCAAATTTTTGGGAAAATAGGGAGAATTACTTAGGATGGGCAATTGTGAATGAGTTGTGCTCTTTAGCACCAAAACCCAAATTGATAAGATCACAGACCATTTTGAGGATTTGAGGATACTTTTGTAATCTTATCTCTGACCAATTTTGTCTCAATATACTGATCTTTTCAGAATGAATAATCATATTATTACACTGCATATCACCTGACTAAAGAATATATTTATGTAGTGATATTCCCTTTCCAGTACTGTCTCTATCTCTGATACGGATATACTTCATTTATTCTAAAATGATTTCATTTCCTGGACCGGAAGAGTAATATGGAACAAAAGTGCTTGGACCAAACAAAAAATTGTTCATTCACCTCAGGTAAAGAATGTTGGCCTTATAGAGTCAAAAAGACCTAGTCCCATGCCCTACAATTGATTTTCTACAATGAACAGTATAGTTTTCTGAGCAATTCAATTAACTTTTCCACAAGTCTCTTATCCCATATGTTAAAAGTGTTTAGTGATAAAACATTATACACTAGAAAGTACATCTGACATAGAAATAGAAGTCAACTCATTAAGTGCTGACTGTCTTTTAATCACTTTAAGACCGAAGCAAATCAATGAATTTCTCTTGGCCTCAGTTTACTCATCTGCAAAATAAAGATAATAGTATCTATCCAGTTTATCTCACAGGATTATAATGAGAATCAAATAGGATGATGACTATAAAAGCAGTCTGAAAAATTAAAGCAGGCTACGAATATAACCTACTTTATATATATATGTATAAAACCAGATAGATTTTTTTCTATCTGGTATCAGTCAACTCAAAGACACTGTGAGGAAGTCACATATAACCCTGTAATGGGCTTTCCTCTTTGATAGATTTTTTAAAATAAGATATAGTTAGGGAATACATCATTTTATTAGTGAAAGGGTGTCTGAGATAAACAATTTCTTCCACAAATGTAGGTCTGTATCTTCTCTACAACTTGCAAGTCTTAGAAGGTTCCCTAGAGCATCAAGTGGGTAACTTGCTGTGATTTACACAGCCAGTATATACATTCTTTAGTATAGAGATAAGTATTAGTATTAGTAATAATACTATTATAAACACAACAGTTTTCTACAAATAATGGGAAAGAGAAATAGGTTGACAATGTAGGAAAACTCCAAATAACATAAATTATAAAAATAAAACCAAAAGCTATTCTCTGTAAAAAAATAAATAAATAAATAATATATAATATGGACTGTTTCAAACCTTGGCTCACGGTTCCTCCGGAGTAAATTAACAAATGTTTCAATTTCTTTTGCTGTGATGTGTTTCTCTAGGAGTTTTCGGTTGTTGTGCAACAAAGCTGTGATGGTATCCTCTGCCAAAATATCATAGCCAATCTGGGATTGCATGACACAGAAGTTCTTAGCAATATATTCCTGCCAAAAAAGAAAAGGCCCAGGATAATCTGTTAATGCAATTCAATTCCACAAAAAAAATTATTTAACACCTACTAGGAGCACAGTACTGTGGGAGGAACCAAATGGTCAAAAATGGAGCCAAGTATAATTATTATAGGTTAATTTATTCAGATTGAATAAAAATCATCTTAAAATGTTTTTTAAAGATAACAACAATGAAAGACTAAGTAGCTTAATAGAGAAAGAAAAATTATTGATATAGAACTTAATCTAATTATAAAGGAAAATCCCATAAAAGATAAGGTTTAATTTTCTTATCACTAAATGCTTGTCAGAAAAGCACAATTAAATATAATTAAATATTTTATAGGATGAGGCACTTCAAGAATTGACTGGCATGAATCCAACTACTAGTTCAATTGACTATTATTATTTATTTTAGGAGACTCAAAGGTTAATCTTTTTAACTTTTTCTCAAATATGATAGTATTGCTATGGTTTATGGATTAATTATTTTGCATAATTAGAGGCATGAAAAGGGTACATGAATATACAGGGTCTTTGTTTCTAATCTTTAGGAATGCAAATATAAATTGAGATGTCTCATACAAGATCTCAGATGGATTTGAATGCTCTGTGGTTTGGTTTGGTTTTCAATAGGTATGTGATGAAGTGCTACAAAAGACAATCAGAAAAGGAGCAGCAGGATCTGGTAGTATTTTCAAGTTGTTAAAAGTTATATTGAGTAAAATAATATTACTGTTTAGTTCTTAATCAGATGCCCTTTGATCATAATCTTTGTTACCTTGTCACACAGATACTCTCATTTCACTCCTCTTTAGCTTCAGGTTTGGGCAAACTATACCTAAATTCACCAATTCTTATGAATCAAGTTCTACCAATAACTGAAATACTATTGCCTTGGAAAAGACATCCCAGTACACAGAATTTTCACTATCTATCCTACTCTAGAAAAAAAAAATATACAAGTATTATTTCTTAGAAATAAGTTTAATAGGGGCAGCTAGGTGATGCAGTGGAGAGAGCAATGACACTGGAGTCAAGATAACCTTAAGTTCAAATGTGACCTCAGACATTTGATACATACTCGCTGTGTGACCTTGAAGAAATCACTTAACCCCAGTTGCTTCATCTCCTCTCTTCTTCCTCTCCCCAAAAAAACCAATAAATAAATTTAATGCATAAGATTTGTAATTAATTTTATTAAGCAACCCTGAACTAACTGCACTAAGGAACTACTTTAAAGGGAACATGTAGTGAATTTTTCTATAAAACAAAGAATCTTTTTGTAGTTTGAAAATCATGCCTTATTTCTACATTTAGGATTCTGTAATTTTTGCATAAGAGATAAGAGTGATATTCCTATATCCTGACAAAGGGCTAAGAAAAACCGAGTAAATACCAGTCCAAAGAAAGGAAACAATTTTGGTACATTTAACATGATGGTATAACTATTTAGGATCACAGAATTTAGAGTTAGCAGAGTTATTAGAATGTTGTTTAGTTGGTTTCTTCTTCATCTTCTTCTATTATTGATGAAATCCAGAGAGTTTACCTGATTTGCTCAAGTCACAAAGATATTAGTTAGGTAGAATTTGAACCCATGATCTTTGAGTTCAAATCCTAAGAACACTTCCAAGAGATTTGGAGTTTTTGGAAATATTTAAATTCAAGCATTAAATGCCTACTTCTGATTAATTTAGATGTCATTTAATAGTAGTGAAAGTCATTTTATATTTCATTTAAAAAGTAAAAATTCATGGAGTATTTATCTAAGAGTCTAACCTGATTTTTCCGATAGTCCTGCTGAGAATGTCTAAGAACTCGATAACAGAGCCTCAACATGTACTTGTAGGGAGCATATCTCTGATCTCCTAGATCTTCAAGTCTCAGCATTGATCCTTCTCCCTCTTTGTCCTTAAAGGGTGCTTTGAGAATCCCAAACACCTATTAAGAATAAAATACAGCAATTTAGGGAAAAAAATGTTAAACATTTAACTAGCTAGCTGGTACCACACTAAATTTTCTCAAAAGAACTTTCTTAGGCATAGGTTGAATTCATTTCAATAAGGAATCTAAGTAATGCTAAGCATTGCAATTCTATTGCTATCACAAATTTTTCAATAGTCAAATAACAAAAGTCATCATTTTAATAAATGCCTTATATGTATTTTGTTCCAAGCGAATAAGTAAGAAATTGGCTTTTAACAAAACACAAATACAGAAAATATATGTGATCCCATGTTTCTAAAATACACAAAGATCCATACAACTTAGAATATCTGTTTGTTTCACAAGCTATTTAAAAATCATTATTTCTAATTTTTTCTACTCTATGAAATAATATAAAAGAAGTCCTATGTTTAACCTGGCACCTGCAAATACCCACACATATTTATGGGAGAGTTTATTTCTTTGTTTTAAAAGACAGCAAATGGGGAGAAAGGATTTTGAAAAGAGAATTTTGTTTTAGCTGAAGAGGTATAATCTTGATGGCAAAATAAACAAATTCATAATATGTGAGTATAAAATATTAAAAGCTATTGAATTTATGTATACCTATGATGTTGAGAGAAGATGTATTAAATGTGTTAACAAGAAGTTTAGGGGCACAGTGAATGGGGGTCAGGCCTGGTGTCAGGAAGACCTAAATTCAAATCTGACACTTACTAGCTGTGTGACCCTGGACAAGTCACCCTATTTGCCTCAGTTTTCTGATCTATAAAAATGAGAAGTGGCAAACCACTCCAATATCTTTGCCAAGAAAATCCCAAATGGGATTACAAAGAGTCAGACACAACTGAAATGACTAAACAGAAAATATGTTAAGAAATGTTACAAAGTCACATAAGTCCTCAGTATCAATTTAATTAAAATAATAGGAAAGCTAATGATAATTATTTTTCTCCCAACTGATTTTGCAATCACAGTTCCAATTTTTAATTGTATTTACTAAGATAAATCTTACACCTATGAGTCTGCTAGAAAATAGTTTTACTTGAATATAAATATAAAAACATTCATTTCCAAACTATATAAAATTGTATGAACTAGTAACTATCTTCACTTTTATATGCTTTCCTTAGTTTCATATTCATAGACTATGATAAAGGAACATATTTCATTTATGAACAACTATTAGATGAGGAAATAATGAATGCAATTTTAGTTTCTTTAGGCATACATTTTTATTGAGATACACATATGAACTGAAGAAATAAAGTGGAAGAGTTAGGAATATAAAAGTGTCCTCATGCATCTGGAAGTTATCTAGTAATTGGGCCAGTCAGCATAATGGAGAAGATTTGACCTTGATGCTTAGTTACAAAGATAAATTATTCTTGCATATGAAACAACTCACTTGTGCCAATATGTTCTGCTCCCTCATTAATTTTTGTCTTTCCCTATTTGGTTTGGTGACTACCACATCCAGAACATCTTGTCCATTATTAGGTACATCAGCAACAAAGAAAATGAGGTCCTCCAGTAACTTTGTTACAAATCTATAGAAAAAAATGGAGAAATGTTACTGTATGGCAGATTTAATTTAGGGAAATAATCTTGCAAAGGAAACACCTGATACCATAGAAACCAAATCAGTGTAAACCAAAGGTAAGAGAGTTTGCAAAGATGAAAATTCTTGAGTCGGCAAAAGTAGAAATCTTCTAAAGAAATAATTTAAAAGAAACACAGCAGTGATTAAGGATTCACAGTTACTCTTCCCCTACCAAAAACAAGAGCAACAATAACAACAATACATACACACATAATTAAAACATAAAAATCCTTCAGAGTCTATTACACCAGTTGAATTACCAGAGTAACTAATGCCAGGATGATGCTTGGTATCTATAGAAGCACCACAATTTCACTTAGGGAAGCACAGTTATTTTCTAGAAACTGAGATTAAAATCCAGTTCTGCAACTGACATAGTATTCTCTCTATATACCTTTCCATAGCTCAAATTCTTCCACCTACAGAACAGGAAAATGACAGCTGACTCACACAAAGAAATTTACTGCATACAACTGCTAATGCCTCTGAACTACTTGTAAGATTAAAGTAATATGTAGGAAATGTAATGATTCAAAAGCTTTCTAGGAATGCTGGTGATGAATGTGCTTGATTTAAAGATACTCTAGTAAAACTGAAGAAAATGTGGCTTACTTAAAAGAAAAATTCTCAAGAAAAAGAGAAATCATTTGTCATATAATTTAACATATTTAGCATATATTAGATTACCTGTCATATAGGGGTGGGGGGTGGGGGGAAAGAGGGGAAAAGCTTGGAACAACAAAAAAAGTTTCGCAAAGGTCAATGTAAAAAAATCACTCATAGACCTGGAGAGACTTACATGAACTGATGCTGAGTGAAATGAGCAGAACCAGGAGATCATTATACACGGCAACAACAGTACTATATGACGATCAATTCTGATGGACATGGCTCTCTTCAACAATGAAATGTTTCAAACCACCTCCAATTGTTCACTGAAGAAAGCCATATACACCCAGAGAGAGGGATGTGAAATGTGGACCACAACATAACATTCTCATACTCCTTGATTGATGTTTGCTTACATTGTGTTTCCTTTATCTGATATATCATTTGTGTAGACAAGATTTTTCTTGCACAACAATGACAAGTTTGGAAATACGTAAAAAAAAAATCACTCATATGTTTTGTAAATAAAAAGCTTTTAATTAAAAAAAAAAGAAAAGAAAAGAAAAAGAAATCTCCAATGGACCATAACTCAAGAGCAAGAAGGAACCTCAGAACATCTAGTTCAAAATCCTCATTATATTGAGAAGGAACCTGAAGCCCAGAAAGGCTGAATTGTCTCAGTCACCTAGGACTAGGAAACTGTACATAAAAAGCAACTATAGCTCATATATCATGAATCACAGGACCTCAGAAGCCCAATCATTTTATAAGGATAAGAGAAGCAAAGGTCAGGAAGATTATCAGTTTTCCAAAGTGACACAACTATCAAAAGTAGGATATAAACCCAGGTTCTCTGACTCTAGCACCAAATTTCTTTTCACTGGACTCTATTGATTCCTTAATTAAATTTACAAGGGTAAATAGAGCACCAGCTCTAGCATCACGAAGATTCATCTTCCTATGTTCAAATCTGGCCTCCAACACTTACTAGCTATGTGACTCTAGGTAAGTCACTTAACCCTGATTGCCTCCAAAAAATTAAAAAAAAAATTTACAAGGGTGTTGCTACTATGATTTCTTTACAAAGAACAGTTATGACAAATGAATGTCTAGAAAACTAAAACTAAAGCATTCAAGACCCAATAATTACATAGCCAAATATCTACAACCAGTTAACTACAGAAATATTAAAAATGCCTTTAAAATAGCATTTACCCTGCAAACAATGACAAAGGCAAAATATAATCTTAGGTCATTCTTTCTATAGTGTGTTGGAAATTCTCCTAAGAAGGTCTGAAGCATCAGAAGATATTCTTAGCTATAGAATCATCTATACATACCCTCTAAAAAAAATCAAGCCCAAGTATAATCTATAAGAATGAGGAGCTAGAATGTGGAAGAAGAAAATCTAGAGAGAAATACTAGTTCACATTCATTCCTAAGAAAAGAACATGAAAGAAAATTTGAAGATCTTAGAGTTCATGTGGATTTTTAAAAACTGTTGAACAAAAAAAAACATAAAAATGGATAATAAAAATGAAGCAGGATTCAATAATTTGCTCACATAGAAGTGATCCATGACAAAAGTGAATGATGGAAGAAACCAATGACTTAGCTCATCATAGAAATTATCAGAAAAGTTTCCCTAAACAATGTACCACTAGTATTACCAGTATTGAGTACAAACTCACTTAGATTATATAAACATACAGTAGATTATCTACCATACTTCCCATATCATTTAGTCATCTATCCTATCCAATTCCTATCTAACTTGCCCACATACCCTTCTTCCTTTTTACCTCTTGCTACTCTAGGCACATAACAACTAAATCAACATTACCATTGTATATGGAATGGATCACCAGTCCTTGAACTCTCTGGAACAAAACTCCTTTCCCTGGCAACCATTCTCCTATATTTGGTATCTTCCATTAGAATATAAACACCTTAAGATTGGAGACTTACTTTCATATTTGAATCCCTAACACTTAGCATAATGCACAAAATATGACTGTTCAGTCATGTCTGACTTTTTGTGCCCCATATGGAGTTTTTTTGGCAAAGATATTGTTTTAATGGTAGTGGTTTGCTATTTCTTTCTTAAGGGGACTAAGGCAAACAGATTAGATGACTTGCCTCTGGTTACACAATTAGTCAGCAGCTGAGGCAAGATTTAAACTCACATTTACCTGATTCTAGGCCTGATGCTCTAGTCACTGAACCACCTGATTGCCTCACCTAAAACAGTGTGTTTAATAATTTTTCATCTGAAAAGATCTTGTCAGACTGAAGGTCACCATTAAAATTCAAAAATATTTATAAAAATGTTAATGGTTTTCACCCATAAATGATAATTGAACTAATATATTTATGTTTAGAAGAATGACTTCTTTGTGATTCATCATGAAATACCAGCCACATGGCTAGTAAAAGCAAAAGATGGTTTTTGAACCCAGATCCTTTGATTTCAGATTCAACAGTTTCTCTGGTACCAGGCTCTCTCCTCCTGACTAAAATTACTCAGGAACTAAAATTACCATGGGACTTGAGCCACCATACTGCATATAGAATACATCACAAACTTTTCAGTTTTTCATAAAAATGTGGATTTCCTGAAATCCTGCAGATAAAACATATGTAAGGTGATCACAGGATAAGAAATCTAAAATTGAGGGGAAGCTCAGAAATCCTTGAAACTAATCTCATTTCTCAGAGGGGGAAAAGCAGCCCCAAGAAACTTGAGTGACTTGCTCATGGCCACACAATAGCAAATATCAGAGACTAGATTTGAACTCAAGTCTTCTGAACCAAAGAAGATACTTTATCGTGGTAAGGAAAGTCAATGTACCACAGCAGAGGAATAGCCATGGTATATAGAAGGTCCAGATTCAAGTACTGACTGTGATGAGTACTAGACAGTAAATCACGAGCAAATCACTTCATCACTCAAGGCTCCAAGAATCCAAGTTGGTGATGGGCCTTATGGGAAACAGTCCCCACACATGGAGTTCCCCTCACCAAGCAAATCACAGGCCAGCAACAAAAAGCAGCAAAAAAGCCTAAGAGGCAAGATAAGGTTCCTGATCCATTAAAACACTTTTATTTGTAAACAACAAATGCTACTTTCAAAGATGTATTTTAAAGTTTTATTTTCCACATAGTATTTGTATATGTGTATGTTTATAAATGCATGTATGAATGTTTGGTAAAGTTTTTTAAAGTTTCATTTTCCATATAGTACATATGAGTTTATAAATATGTAGCTTTCATATATTCATATATGTATGTTTTATATAGCAACATCATTAGTGTTCAGTTATTCATGCAAACATGCATAAATATGTTTGGTAATGATTTTTGGTAGTTTCATTTTCCATGTAGTTTATGTATGTTTATAAATATATAGTGTTCATGCATACATACATGAATGTATTTGATAATAATTTTGCCACTGCATTTTCCATGTATCACATGTATAATACATATGTGTGTTTGTGTATTTATATACCTGGATATGAATATATACATATACAGTAGTATGTGCATGTGTGTGTGCATACACACATGCATATGTATGTATGTGCATGTGTACACACACACACACACACTCATCTGGCAGCAAGGTGACACCATAGTGCACAGAGCACTGGGTCTAGAGTCAGAAGACTCATGTTCCTGAGTTTAAATTTGACCTGAGTTTAAATACCTAGCTGTGTGACCCTGGGCAAGTCATTTCACCCATTTGTCTTAGTTTCCTCATATTAAATGACCTGGAGAAAGACATGGCAAACTACTCCAATATCTTTGCCAAGAATATTTGAAGCATAAAGAGTTAGATATGACTGAAACAATTAAATAATGTGTATGTATGTATATATGTAGGTATACACACCCATACGCCCTATGTTCAATAATTTTTTAGTTGTGTCTGATTCTTTGTGACTCCATTTTGGGGTTTTCTTGGCAGAGCTACAGGAATTATTTGCTATTTATTTCTGCAGTTCACTTTACAGATGAGGAAATTGAGGTAAATAGGGTTAAGTGACTTATTCAGAGTCACACAGTACATGTCTCTGAAGCTGGATTTGGATTTGGGTCTTTCTGACTCAGTCTGGTACTCTATCCACTGTTCCATATAGCTGCCCACACCTATACATAGGATTTATTTTGAAGTAAAGTGTTATTTCATATGCAATACATATATGTATATACATATATATGTGTGTATGTGTGTGTGGAGGGGGGTTTATTTTGAGATAAAGTTTTATTTTCCCTGTAATACATATATGTGAATGCATATGTGTATGTACAATTAATTTAGAAATAAAGTTTTATTTTCCATGTAGTGGAACACTGCAAAATGGGAAAAGACAAAGAACTATTGTGATTTCTCAGTTCAAGGTACAATGATTGTGATTCTGTGACAGGAAAACAAGGCCTTATGTTGGTCACTGAGACATGTATATGGACTAATTTGAAGAACCAAATTATTCAAAACCTTTTGTTTTTAGAGGTACTCCAGAAAGCATATTATAGTTCTAAAACGAGCCTTTAATTTTTTATCATTCCATTTTCCTGATGATAAATTAAGAATACAATAAACCAAAGAAACAAAAAAGGTAACTGTTCTCCAATTTAGTACAAAATGTGAAAAGTATTCCATATGACATTTCATTTTAATTTATTGAAAGTACTCAAAGAAAAATCATGTTGTTTTTTTTTCTTTTCAAAGAAAGTGTAGTGATACTGAACCTAATCTTAATTCTCACTTAATCATTTCACTTAAGATTTATATAAGATTGATAACTGACTATCAGTTATTTAGATGTCAAGTCAAGAAGCATTTGTTAAGGACCTACTATGTACCAGGCACTGTTCTAAATGCTGAGGATATTAAGAAAAACAAAAATTATTCTGCTCTCAAGGAGCTCACAGTCTAATGGGGAGACATATAATATGTACAAATAAGAGATACACAGGAAAAAATGGGAATAATCTCAGAGGAAAGGCACTAGCATTAAAGAAGACAAGGAGAGACTTCTTGCAGAATATGAGATATTAGCTGAGATATCAAAGAAAATACAGAAGCCAGGAAGCAGTGATGAGAAATGAAAGAGATCCAAGGATGAGGCAGTGGAGAAAAGCCAATGAAAAGCCAGAGTCTGGAGATGGCATGTTGTGGTATAGTTTATAAAAGACTCACTGACCTTCTTTCATTCTGAGTTATTGCTCCATTCTCCATTTTTTTAACTGTTGATGCTAAGACTTTGTTTGCATCATTGGCAAAATCTAAATCCCGAACTTCTGACAGAGGGACTGACACAATGGCAAAAGCTTCCTTATCTTCCTTGGTTTGGCAAGTTCCAATCTGGAAATTTGTATTGTCATTGTTTAGAATAGTTTCTTTTAGTTGCTTCAATCTTCTCTGAATTAAAGTTCTTTTTTTCAATCATAAAAGTCAGTGATATATAATCCCAATACAAACCACTCACATTAAACAGCCGGGGGCAACCCCTGTTTTCCATAGCTTCTCTTCCTGCTCTCTCATCAATGTAGGGTTTAGAACAGCATCCCCTCTCTGTACCCTACTGCTGATTTTTAGTAGAGTTCCAGGAAGTATACTTCTCTGGTAGTCAACCATCTGAACCTCAGTTTTCCTCATCAATAAAATAAAACTGATAAACTTCTACTATTTACCTCATAGTATTATTATAAAGATTAAATGAGATCATGTATATGAGAGTGATGTAGGAAATGTAAATATAAATGTTAACCATAATAATTATTATTATTCTCTCCTCCCTTATAGAAAGAGAGCTAAACTTAAGTTAATTCAGTATCACTGTTTTTCTTCTTCAACTCAATTGCGGTTATTAAAAAAAAAAAAAAAAAAAAAAAAAAAAA
>JAJPUD010003121.1:253307-270389 GCA_023553655.1 Myrmecobius fasciatus | reverse complement strand
AGAAGAGGAAATAAATTATTTAAATAGCCCCATTTTAGAAAAAGAAATAGAACAAGCTATTAACCAACTCCCTAAGAAAAAATCTCCAGGGCCACATGGATTTACATGTGAATTCTACCAAACATTTAAAGAACAATTAATTCCAATACTATACAAACTATTTGAGAAAATAGGGACAGAAGGTATACTACCAAATTCCTTCTATGAGACCTATATGGTGCTGATAGCTAAACCAGGTAGGGTGAAAAGAGAAAGAAAACTATAGACCAATTTCCCTGATGAATATTGATGCAAAAATTTTAAATAAGATATTAGCAATGAGATTACAGAAAGTCATCCCCAGGATAGTACACTATGACCAAGTAGGATTTATACCAGGGATGCAGGGCTGGTTCAATATTAGGAAAACTATCAGCATAATTAATTATATTAATAACCAAACTAACAAAAACCATATGATTATCTCAACTGATGCAGAAAAAGCATTCGATAAAATCCAACACCCATTCCTATTAAAAACACTAGAGAGTATAGGAATAAATGGGCTTTTCCTTAAAATGATTAGTAGCATCTACTTAAAACCATTAGCAAGCATCATATGTAATGGAGACAAACTAAAAACATTTCCAATAAGATCAGGAGTGAAACAAGGCTGCCCACTGTCACCATTACTATTTAATATTGTATTAGAAATGTTAGCTTTGGCAATAAGAGGATAAAAGGAATTAGAATAGGTAATGAAGAAACCAAATTATCACTCTTTGCAGATGACATGATGGTATACTTAGAGAACCCTAGAGACTCAACTAAAAAAACTACTAGAAACAATTCACAATTAGTAAAGTTGCAGGATTCAAAATAAATCCACATAAATCATCAGCATTTTTATATATTACCAACAAAGTTGAGCAGCAAGAGATACAAAAAGAAATTCCATTCAAAATAATTGTTGATAGTATTAAATATTTGGGAATCTATCTGCCAAGGAAAAGTCAGAAACTATATGAACTAAACTACAAAACACTTTCCACACAAATAAGATCAGACCTAATCAATTGGAAAAACATTAAGTGCTCATGGGTAGGCCGAGCGAATATAATAAAAATGACAATACTACCCAAACTAATTTACTTATTTAGTGCCATACCAATCAAACTCCCAAAAAAGTATTTTACAGATCTAGGAAAAATAGTAGCAAAGTTCATTTGGAAGAACAAAAGGTCAAGAATTTCAAGGGAATTAATGAAAAAAAAGGCAGATGAAGGTGGCCTTGCTGTACTAGATCTAAAACTATATTATAAAGCAGTGGTTATCAAAACCATTTGGTACTGGTTAAGAAATAGAGCAGTCGATCAGTGGCATAGGATAGGATATCTGGGCAATCTAGGCAATAACTTTAACAATTTAGTGTTTGATAAACCCAAAAACCCCAGGTTTTGGGATAAGTACTCACTATTTGGCAAAAACTGCTGGGAAAATTGGAAACTAGTGTGGAAGAAATTAGGGCTTGACCCACACCTAACACCACATACCAAGATAAGATCTAAATGGGTTCAGGATCTAGATATGAAGAGTGATATTGTAAGCAAATTAGAGGACCTTAGTATAGTTTACCTCTCAGACCTATGGAGATGGAATAAATTTATGTCCAAAGAAGATCTGGAACTCCTAATTGAACACCAGATAGATAATTTTGATTACATTAAGTTAAAAAGATTCTGTACAAATAAAACTAATGCAGACAAGATTAGGAGGGAAGCATCAAATTGGGAAATCATCTTTACATTTAATGGTTCTGAGAAAGGCCTCATTTCTAAAATATATAGAGAACTGTCTCATATTTATAAGAATTCAAGCCACTCTTCAATAGAGAAGTGGTCAAGGGATATGAACAATTTTGAGAGGATGAAATTAAAACCATCTCTAGTCATATGAAAAGTTGCTCCAAATCACTATTGATCAGAGAAATGCAAATTAATACAACTCTGAGGTATCACTACACACCTGTCAGATTGGCTAAAATGACAGGAAAAGATAACGATGAATGATGAATGCTGGAGGGGATGTGGGAAGACTGGGACACTGATGCATTGTTGGTGGAACTGTGAACGGATCCAACCATTCTGGAGAGCAATTTGCAGCTATGCTCAAAAAGTTATCAAACTGTGCATACCCTTTGACCCAGCAGTGTTTCTATTGGGCCTATATCCCAAAGAGATCTTAGAGGAGGGAAAGGGACCCACATGTGCAAGAATGTTTGTGGCAGCCCTTTTTGTAGTGGCTAGAAACTGGAAACTGAAGGGATGCCCATCCATTGGAGAGTGGCTGAATAAATTATGGTATATGAATGTCATGGAATATTATTGCTCTGTAAGAAACGACCAGCAGGACGATTTCAGAGAGGCCTGGAGAGACTTGCATGAACAGATGCTGAGTGAAACGAGCAGAACCAGGAGATCATCATACACAGCAACAACAATATTACATGATGATCAATTCTGATGGACATGGCTCTCTGCAACAAAGAATTGTCTCAAACCAGTTCCAATTGTTCAGTGAAGAAAACCATATACACTCAGAGAGAGGGATATGAAATATGGACCACAACGTAAAATTTTTAAGCTTTTTTTTGATTTTTGCTTGCATTGTGTTTCCTTTCTCTGATGTTCTTTTTTTTTTTCTTGTAGATAGGATTTTTCTTGCACAACTTGTCAAGCATTTCGACATTGTTAACATGTAGTGGACTTCCTGCCACTACGGGAGGGAAGGGACTGGGGGTAAAGTTTGTAATGGAAAGCTTTATAAAGATCAATGCTGAGGAACTACCCATGCATATGTTATGCAAATAAAAAGCTTTAATTAAAAAAAAAAAAAAAGATTCTTTGCCTCAACTGCTACCTAGTCTTATTCCCTGAATGGGTGCCATCTCCACTTTTCCTGGCGGGCGAAATGAGGCTAGTGACTTTTCAAAGCCCTTCCTCACTGAAATCCAGTTCACTTGCATGTCATGGCATCACCTCACTGACATCATGGTCCCCTTTGAGAACACACAAATATAATATGAACATGTATATGTTTTTATATCTGTGTGTGTATATACACATATACATACAGCCTATTTCTTCATACATATAAGTATGTGTATATGTGTGTGTGTGTGCATGTGTAAAACACATATTTGGCCTCAGTTTCCATATCTGTGTGCATGTGCACACATATATAGTCTGTTTCTTCATATATGTGTGTGTGTGTATATATATATATGCATGAAACATATATATGCCCTCAGTTTCCATATCTGTGTGTACATATATACACAATCGGTTTTCTCATGTGTGTATATACACATATATTCACACATACATATATATACATGAAGTATATAAATGGCATATATAGTCTTTCATCATATATATGTGTATATGTATATTTATAGATATAAAACATATGTTCTGTTTCCATATCTGTGTGTATATATATATATACATATGTTCATCCTATTTCTTCATGCATGTGTCTATAGATATATACATAAAACATATATATATATGACCTCATTTTCCACATCTGTGTGCATATAAACTCATATGTAATCTGTTTCCTCATGAAAATGTGTGTCTGTGTATACCTATATATAAAACATATATTCTGCCTCAGTTTCCATATCTGTGTGTGCATATATACACATATATGGTCTATTTCCTCATATATATGGGGGTATAGGGAAATATAGATATAAAACATATATATCTCAGTTTCCATATCTGTGAGTGCATATACACACATATATACAGCCTGTTTCTTCATATATGTATATGTGTATATAAATATATACATAAAACCTACATATGGCCTCACTTTCCTTATCTGTGTACATATACACCCACATGTAGTCTGTTTCTTCATATATGTATGTGTATAGAAATAGTTTTATTTAAACATATATGTAGCCTCAGCTTCCATATCTGTGTGTCCATACACACACATATATATCCTGTTTCTCGATACATCTGTGTGAATACATGTATTTATACATATGTGTATATACACACACTGCTTCAGTTTCCATATCTGTGTGCATATATACTCATATCTAGTCTGTTTACTCATATATGAATGCATATGTGAATAGAAATATGCAGATATATTTAAACATATATGTCCTCAATTTCCATATCTGCGTATGCATATACACATATAGCCCATTTCTTTATACATGTGTGTACACATGCATGTTTATGTATAAAATATATATCCTCAGTTTCCATATCTGTGTGCATATACACACATAGCCTATTTCTTCATACAAATGTGTATATGTATATATATATATATATACATAAAACACAAACATGGCCTGTTTCCATATCTGTGTATGCATATATTCAACTTGTTTCTTTATACATGTGTGTATGTGTACATAGAAAAATATAGATAGACATAAAACATATCCATGGCCTCAGTTTCCATATCTGTCTGTACATAGACACATATACTGCCTGTTTCTTCATCCATATATGTGTGTATATAAATATATACATATACAGACATATGTAGGGCCTCGAGTTTCCTCTTGCAGGGTTATCCATACATCCATTCACATACACGTATGTATGACGGAGAGGGGCTGCTTTGCTTGACTACATACCATCTTTATCAGGTATTTTTACTTTTTGTTTTTTTCTGGCTTCCTCAGTTTGGGGAGAAGGGGTGAGAAAAGGGAGAAAATGTAGATCTGAAAATAAAATATTAAAAAACAAAACAGGTTTAATTTATTTTCTTTCTTTTTCAACGGTGGGGAGGGGGTGCAGGAAGAGAAGGGAGGCTGATTTTAGAAGCGGGCTCCCTCACTAAGAGCACAGTTGGAGGGGCTTGGGAGCCCATTGGGGCCAGCGTCCTCCTCCCCAGGCAGTGTGACCTTGGACAAGTCCCTCCCCACCTCTAAGCCTCAGTTTCCTTGCTGGTCAGGTAGGAGAGGGCCGGTGTACAGACTCTCCCAGAGTCTGCCCGCGGATTCCCCGCCCCTCCCGCTCCCACTTCTGAGCCCCCTCCCCCTTCCCCGCCCCCTCCTCGCCAGCGCAGCGGGCGCGGCCTGGACCCGCACTCACCCGGATACCTTGCAGCACCCGCACCCGCTCCTCCTCGTCCACCCCGAAAGACACCTTGCGGGGAGTGCTTTCGGCGCTCCCCATCCCCGCCCTCCCGACACAGAGACCCCGGGGAGGTTTTGGAGGCGAAAAAGAGCAAACGCGAACAAACTGTTTCTTCCACAGGACCCTAGAACCCGCTTCGGGAATCCCTGTTCCCTGTCTTCCCAGCGAGCTCCCCGCTAACAAGGCTTCGTCTTATTGGCTGCGGCAGACGTATAGCCAATCGCGAAGCGCTTCCTTCGCGGGTTATGCTAGGAATTGTAGTTTCTTCCCCGCCCCCACTTTCCATGGGTGGGGCTGCTCCACAGAGCCCCGCCCATTCAGGCGCCTAAATCCAAAAACAAACTCTGAACTGAGCGGGATGTGCAGCAGACTGGGGGACGGAGTGAGAAAAAGGGTCCTGCGGACTCGGGGCTGGCTTCTCTCCTACCCCCGGCCCTCTCCCTCAAACTCTTTTTCTAAGCCCCAGCTAAATCATGTCACCCTGGAAAGCCAACTCCTAGGGCCTTGATCAGGCTCTCTCAAGTCCGGGGTTCAGATCCCATCAAGGCCGGGCGCCCCGGGACGGGTCACAGATCTAGAGCTGGCAGGACTTCAGGGTCCGCCTACTGCGTCCCTGCCCCCTCATTTTACGTAGGAGAAAACTGAGGCCCCATGACTTGTCCAAGGTCACTTCCATAAACTGCAGCAGAAGCAAATTATTAGCCTGGTCTTCTAACCTCAGAGACAGTGCTCTGTCCATTGCGCCAGCCTCTCAACTTGTTAATGAATCTCCAAAATAAAGATAATAATACCTGTTCTGCCTCTCTCAGCGCCAAAAGTCTGTAAAGGCCTTTATTAGCCTGAAAACGCTAAGTGCCAGCAATTGTTCCTCAGAGCAAGAGAAGCGCATGCCTTTTCACCTTCACTGCTGGCATGTAAAAAGCGCTTAATAAATGCTTTTTGACTAATTGCCTTTCTCCTGAATATTTCAGATTTTTCCTATCTGTATTTTATTTGTCCATTGCTCTTGGCCTTTGCTCTCCCTCACATGACTGTAAGCTTCTCAAGGTCATGGACTGTCCTTAACCTTTCTCTGTCTCCCTAACACTTAGTGCCACCTTAGTTCCTGGCACCTAGTAAGTGCTTCTTGGATATTGACTTCTTGCATAGTGTCTCATTTCAATCTGCCTGGGTTTTTTTGACTTTTTTGTTTGGCTTTGCTTTGATTTTGGCCAAGACCAGGCAACATGGTCTCCTGGAAAAAGCACCAAACTTGGAAGTCTTAGCAACTGAATTTAAATCTCTGTCACTTAACTATTTGCTCCAGCTGATCTCTTTAAGGGATTGCAAAAAGTTTTGACCCAAGGGAGGAATGTCACTCAAAGCTACAAAGTCTCTTTGTATGGGATCTTCAAAATGGTAGAGAATGATGGCTTGATGCTCTATTTCCATGAAGGTACAATTGCTAGATGTCTTCTAAGGTCTCTTCCATGTTTATATCTATGTGCGTATATATGTGCATGTGTTTATAGATATCTATTTATATATCTCTATATATGTATGTATATATATTACATATATACATATACATATGTATATGTATATATGTGATAAAGATATATATACAGAGAGAGAAAAAGAGAGAGATCTATGTTTAATTGTAGTCTTCTTTGGGGTAATGGGGAGAAGGAGGAAAAATAAAGTAAAAAGTGCCCCACAGACAACAAAAGAAAACCAACAAGGAATCAAAGAAAACCTGGAAGCTTTAAAAAATGATGTGCACTATTTATTATATAGGTTTTCTTGAAATGGACATTTATTGTTTAAAATTGAATCCTTTCTTATGGTCTACTGTGTTTGTGGCAGTTTTCTCATTTTGAATTTAAGTTTTTTTAATTACAGAAAAAAATTTAAATGATGGACCTTTAAATTTTTCAAAATGAAAAAAAAAAAAAAGAGTCTCTTCTAGTTCCAAACTCTAAGTCATCTGAGTTGGAAACTGGAAACTCTCTCCACTAATTCAGATCCACAATTTCCGGTAAATTGTAGTTTCCTAGTGCATTAAGTTAAATAAATTTGCTTTATTAAAAACTTAATAATTAACATTATTACAACTAAACTTGCATTGTAACTGTTTATATTTTGATTTTTAATAAATCAAACATTATGAATTTTAGTCAAGATTTCCATATAAATTTCCAATGGAACTGTTTGATCATTCATTCTTATTTATGTTTTCTATCACATGTTATAATTGGTATGTACTTTCTTCTAATTCTGCTTTTTCTTTTTTTTATTTAATTTTTCTTATTTTTTTATATCACATTTATTTTTAATATATCCCTTCTCATCTCCCTTCCAAGCAAGTAATCCATTATAATAAGGATTTTAAAAGAAAGGAAAAAAGGCAGTTTAGGAAAATCAACTGACACATTACTGGTGTTTAACAGTATATGAGATATTTCATATCCATATATTTTTAATTTATTTTTAATACACATTGTTTTATAAATTAGATTGGGAGAGAAATCAGAGTGAATGGGAAAAACCATGGGAAAAGAAAAAAAAAAAAACAAAAAGAAGTGAACATACTATGTGTTGATTTACATTCAGTCTCCTTAGTTCTTTCTCTGGTTGCAGATGGCATTTTCTGTCCAAAGTCTATTGGGATTGTGTTGGATCCCTGAACTACTGAGAAGAACCAAGTCTTTCACAGTTGATCACACATTCTTGCTGTTATTGTATACAATGTATCCCTGGTTTTGCTTGTTTCACTCAGCATCCGTTCATGTAAATCTCTCCAGGCCTTTTTATAATTAGCTTGTTCATCATTTTTTATAGAACAATAATCCATTTCTTTCATGTATCACAACTTGTTCAGTCATTCCCCAATTGATGGGCATCCGCTCCTTTTCAGTTCTTTGCTACCGTAAAAAGAGTTGCTACAAACATTTTTGCATATGTGGGTCCTTTTCTCTCCTTATTTCATATCCACATTACCCTGCTTCTGCAAGGAAGGGATGGAAGAACATTTTCTTGGGTTCTTCTCTTTTCGATTTGCATCATTTCAGAGAAAGCTTTCCAGATTTATTGCAAGTCTTAATTGCAATAGCAATTAAGCAGATTAATATAAAACAAAATCAGGACTTGGATCTGGGTCATAGAATCATAGATCTAGAACCAGAAGATGTCCTAGGAAGAATCTAAATCAACTGTCTCATTTAATTGAACAGAAAATTGTGCTGAGGACAAGTTAAGGGACTAGCTTAGTATCACACAGGTAACAAACATCAACAGAAGGATTTGAACCCAGGTCTTTGGACTACATTGGAAGTGTTCTTTCTAAAATCATCCCTCTAGTCATTATGTAATACTATCTACAATAATAACAGTGAGAAATTGTATATATTTAGTATATTGAGTATGGATAGCATTTTCCTTAAATCGTATCTGTGGAATACCATTGTGTTATAAGAAATAATGAACAGGATGGTTTCAGAAAAACCTGAAAAGATTTATATGAACTAATGCAAAGTGAAGTGAGTAGAACAAGGAGAACATTGTACATAGTCATAGAAATATTGTAAAGGATAATCAACAGTGAAATATTTATCTATTTAATCAGTACAATTATCTAAGACAATTCTGAAGTACTAATGATGAAAAATGCTACAAACTTCCAGAGATAGAATCTGAGGACAGATTGAAATATATTTTTTTTCTTTTTCTTTTTCTTGCCTTTTTTTTCTAACATGGCTAATGTAGAAATTCATTTTGAATGATTTTACATGTATAATTGATATCACACTTCTTGCCTTCTGTTATGGTGAAATAAAGAAATCAATTTTCATCCAGACAAATGATCTATTTAGCAAGGCATGTGATTACAGAAACAAATTGAGTCCAAGGTTTTCAGTAGCCAAGGACCAGGAGACTTGTTTTCTATACAGTTGATATATAATTTGGAAGGAGTAAAAAACAGGATTTAGGGATTAAGACACCTAGTTTCTTATGGATGGAGGGAACTGAGAGACACTAAAGTAAGAGGGAGAGGAGTAGTTTTGTGGTATTTCTTAAGTCAAGTGATAGTTGGGAAGTGGAATAATCTTGTAACTTTTTAAAAATCAGGTGATTTACATGAAGTTGAGACTTAATTTCACAAAATGGCAGATAAAGCAAAATGAAGTTACCCATGCTATTTTTTTTAATATTAACACTTCTCAATGGAGGAGGGTGAAGGAGAAGGAAAGAGAGAATTTGGAACTGAAAATTTTTTTTAAAATGAATCATCAAGCATCAAGAACCCCTCACCAATTGCCTTCACATGTTTCATATAGGACATTTGCTTTGTAATGTGTACTCCATGGCAAAGTTATGACAACTCCTCAATAATACTACACCATCAGGTATTAGGCTTAATTCTCCTAGGGTTTAGCCTTTTTTCTTGCACTTTATCCCTTTTAATTTTATTATTTTATCTAGATTATATTAAATGCTTTGTTAAAAACTTAATCATCAACATCATTACAACTAAACTTATTTTCTAACTATATTTTGATTTTTAATGAACCTAATATTATATATGACTTTTTAGTCAAGATTTCCATATAACTCTCCAATGGAATTGTTTGTCTATTCATTCTCATTTATGTTTTCTATCACATGTTATAACTAGTGTATACTTTCTTCTTCTAATTGTTTTTTTATATAATTTTTAATTTAATTTTTCTTTTTTATATCATATTTATTTTTAATATATCCCCCCTCTTTTCCCTGCCAAGCAAACAATTCATTATAATAAAGATTTTAAAAGAAAAGGCAATTTAGGAAAATCAAGTGACACATCACTAGTATTTAGCAGCATATGGGATATTTCATATCCATATTACTCTGCTTCTTCAATGAAGGGATGGAGGAACATTTTCTTGGGTTTTGCTCTTTTTGATTTGTATTATTTCAGAGGAAGCTCTCCAGATTTATGGCAAGTCTTAATTGCTTTATAGTGTTCCATTACACTAATGAAATGTGCTATAATTTATTCAATCATTCCTCTATTGTTCAAGGTTTCGGTTGCTTCCAGGTTTTTTTGCAATTACACATTTAACCATCAGGTGACATTGCCAGCTACTCTTTTGTTCCAGTTTAACAGGAAGGATCAGATTCTGGGTGGCTCCTTGTTCTTCCTGAAAATGATGATATTATACCATGTTGAGTGAAAGTGTTAAAAAACATACCAAGTTTGCTATGATTCTCTCAGAATGAACAGCCTTTTATCTCCAATTCCATCTTCCTCCAAGTAACAAATCCACTCTATTTCTAAGGAGCATGACTTATTGTGGATTGACCCAATTAGAATCAGTGTGTAAATCTCCACTGAATTCTACTCATCTGACCTTGGTGTGGTCCTCACAGGGATGGATAAAATATGCTTACCTGTATACATTAATTCTCTCTAACCATAAAAATAATAAAAATATTAAGTTATACATAATACAGTATCTACCACAAGAGTCAGTTAAGCATTTATTAAATGCCTATGTTTCGCACACTGTATTAAGTACTGAGATTTAGAGAAAAGGGGGGAAGCAGTCCTTATTCTGAAGGAATTTATATTCTAGTAGAAGAGATAACATGCAAACAACAATATACAAACAAGCATAAGAAAAAATAAATTAGAAGTTATCAACAGAAAGAAGGAACTGGTGTTGAAGGAGATTAGAAAAATCTTTTTATAGAAGGTGGGATTTTTATAATTATTTTTTATTAAAGCTTTTTATTTTCAAAACATATGCATGGATAATTTCTTAATAGTGACCTTAACAAAACTTTGTATTCCAAATTTTTTCCCTCTTTGTCCTCATCCCCTTCCCTAGAGCTAGTACAAGTTGGATCCAGTACTCCTCTACTCTAGAATAGCTAGAATCAACGCTTCAAAAATATATCTTGGGAACAAACTTAACTAGAATTCCTGGAAGAAATGAAGCAAGACATTTTTTAGTTTCATAAATAAAATGAGTTCTAGAAGAAAAATTTTAAAAAATGAGAGTTATGGAAGAAATAATTGGAACAGGAATCAACATCTTGACACAAGAAGCAAAAAAGCCATGCCCAAACAACAAACTCCTTGAAAATTCAAGTGGACCAAATATAAACTAATGACTCCTTGAGACAAGACATATTAAAATAAAACAAAAAAATTGGAAACACACAAGAAAATTTAAGTTATTTCATAGAAAAGAAGGAAAAAGAAGAAGAGGAGGAGAAGTTGACCTGAAAAGCAGATTGAAGAGGAAAAAAAAAATTTTAAGAATCACTGGACTATCTGTACACCATCATCAAAAAAAACCCACAACAACTTAGCATTTTAAAGAAACCTTACAAGAACATTGCCTACACCAGTCCTGAAGTCAGGAGGACCTGAATTCAAATCTGGTCTCAGACACTTAGCATTCCCTAGCTGTGTGACCCTGGGCAAGTCACTTAACCCCAATTGCCTCAGCAAAAAAGCAAAAAACAAAAAACAAAAACAAAAACAAAAAACCAAGAACATTACCTAATGTTCACCAATTGGGGAATGGCTGAATAAGTTGTGGTATATGAATGTAGTGAAATATCATTCTATAAGAAGTGATGAGCAGCTGATAACCAGAAAAGCCTGGAAAGACTTATCTGAACTGATGCTGAATGAAGTGAGTAGAACCAGGAGAACATTTAAAAAATAAAAGCAAAATTATATAATGATCAACTAGGATGGACTTAGCTCTTCTTAGCAATGTGGTGATCTAAGACAATTCCAATAGACTTGGGATAGAAAATGTCTTCTGCATTCAGAGAGAGAATGATGGAAACTGAATGTGGATTCCTTTTTCTAATGTTTTTTTTTCTTTTGTTCTGATTTTACTTTCACAACATCACTAATATGGAAATAGCTTTAAAATGATTGTACATGTATAATTTATATCATATTGCTTGAAGTTTGGGGGAGGAAAGAGAGGAAAATTGGGAACTTACAAAATCTTACAAATCTTACAAAAATGAATGTTGAAAACTATCTTTACATATAATTGGAAAGATAAAATACTATCACATGAAATATTTAAAAAGCAAAGATATACACTGAAAAAAAATGAGAAGCTGAAACAAAAAATATTTGCCTAGATCTCCTAGAACAGAGGGCAAAGTAGAAATAGAAAGAATCCCTAGTTACCTCATGAAAGAAACCCTTCAAATAAACACCTTTTAGCCTAAATCCAGAATTTCTGCCAAAAGAAAAAAATACTGCAACCAGCCAGAATGAAAGAATTCAAGTATCTAAGAGCCAAAATCAGATCCATAGCATTTAGCAGCTATCACTATAAAGCAGCAGAGACCTTAGAATATAATAATCCAGTGGGCAAAGGCTTGATGTGATGAATAATTTACCTAGAAAAACTGAGGATAGATCCAAAAGGGAAAATGGATTTTTAATGAAAAAAGGGCCTTTTAAGCATTTCTGATGGAAAAGACCAGATCTATATGGAAATTCTGAAATACAAAAAAAGAGAAACCAAAAGAAACATAAAAACGTAAAATTGTAGAGAACTGAGGATAAGTTAATTGTACTTTTTAGGGATAGGTGACACGTGTCCTCTCAGATCTCGGTAACAAAGAGTTAAAGAGGAAGTCCGGATATAAGATAAAAAGGCTAGGGATGTTTTTGTCATGTCTTAATGATCATAAAAGAAGAATGGAAAAGGAGAGGGAAAAGAGCACACTAGGGGGAAAGTAGAGAGGAAGAGTGGGGGAAATCTCAATCAGGGCACACAAGACTATATAAACAAGGAAGAAGGGATCAAATGAAGGAGATGTCAATTTAACTACATTCCAAAGGAACTTCTCAAAAGAGTGAGGAATTCACATATAGATGGGCATAGGTAAAGAAACACCTTTTTCCAACCGGAAAGCAAGAAGAAAAGGGGAGATAAATGAGAAAGAGAAATAAATGGGAGGATAGACTATGGGTTTTTAACCTGAATCTGTGGATGTGGGTGTATTTTTTAAAATAACTTTTAACTTAATAACTATTTTTGCCTTCCTTTGAAGTCCTGTGTGTTTTATTTCATGCATTTAAAAACATAATTCTGGGTCCATAAACTTCACCATGCTGTTTTAATTGAAGACTCAGAAACTCATGACCCAGAACTTGATAATCTCAGAATAAAACTCTTAAAGAAAAGGGCTCTTCTCTTCTGTATCCTATTAATGATAGGGATTCTCTCTATTTCTCTTTATTGCTAGTTCATCCTAAGGAAAAATTTAGGCAAACAGGAAGGTCAGACATGGAGTGAAATTTTCTCCCTGCTCCAATCTTCATTTTTCCTCTTTTATCCTAGTTATGTCTGCAACACTGAGACCTTTAGCCCTCAGTACTGCTTATCCCTATCCTACTTATTTGTCATCATTCCCCTTGCACCTTTCTCTTATACCTTCCTGCTCTAGTTTAAGGCCCCAATACTCTATACGACATAGAACGTCAAATAGAATAAGAGAGGCACTACCCAAATTATGCCATTGTGAAAAATCTTTGATTTTCTCTGCTTTTGTTATTTTTTATAAGACTTCCCAGGAATATTCACATGAATAGAATTATTGCCTCAAGAGGTATGGTTATCTTTTTTTTTTCTTTTCTGCTGAGGCAATTGGGGTTAAGTGACTTGTCCAAGGTCACACAGCTTGGAAGTATTAAGTGTCTGAGACCAGATTTGAACTCAGGTCCTCCTGACTTCAGGGCTGGTGCTCTATCCACTGCACCACTTAGATACCCCAGGGTATGATTATCATATGATTTGTCCTCTATAGTGCCAGATGCTTTTCCAAAAAGATATAGCAAGTTTGAAATTCCACCGGGACTGAATGAGTGTACCTATTTTTTCCATGACCCCACGGCTGAGTTTCTTTTAATTATATTTTACCAGCTTTATGGGTGTGAAATGATACCTCAAAGTTGTTTTAATTTGCACCCCTTTGATTAATAATAATGTGAGCATTTTTCAAGGGATAATTAATTTGAGTTTCCTCTTTTGAAACTGTCCTTTTTGCTACCTTTGATCATTTTTTCCCTGTGGACTATGAGTTATCTTTGTGAATTTTTAACAGTATTCCTTATATATTTTAGATGTCAAAGTTTCATTTACTGTATTTGCCATTAATATTTTTCAAAACTGTTCTACTTCATTTACTATATTATTTGTGCTATACAGCTTTTAAATTTTAATGTAGTCAAGCACATAAATCTTACCCATGATAATTCGTTTTATTGTTTAAACAAAAAAGTGTCCCCTCCACAATTGATATAAGTGCCTTATTCCATTTTCTCTCCACTGTCTAATAATTCTCTCTTTTTTTGATGCTTCACACTATCATCTGGCTGGAGTTCACAGAAGTCTATCATGAAAGATGGCCTGTCTCATTCTCACCGATCTTTATCCTGTAGCTGAGTTCACTGCCAATCACCCATGACCAGTAAGGGCAGGGAGGATTGGTTCACAGCTTCATCATTTACTCTTGCCCATAGCACACTCTCTCAAGGACATCCCAGATTTTTGGCCACATTATCTTGTGTTAACGGCTCTGCTCTCTGTGTGCCACAAATCCCCTTCACCCTTTCCACGGAACCATTTGTAATGTTTGATGCACAGCGACTAGGGGGAGAGGGCACTGACATCACATTGTTTCTCCTTAATGCAAGTTGAATTAATAACTAGATCTCTACTCATCTCTGCTCGGCAGCATCTAACTCAGCCTAACTCCCACTCTATAAATGACCCATTTCCTTTCATTTTAGAACTTTTCCTCTTATATTTCTTCTTCCATTTTCTGGCTTTCTCGGAAACTTGGATCTTCCCCATGTGCTGTAAGATGTCATATCCCCCTCTTTACTCTGGGGGGGGGGACATCCAATTAACCCTTGCTCTCCATTGCCATATCCAGATTCTCCTTCTACTACCACAATTCACCTGTTTCTCTGAGGTTTTAGTGTTCTGTCATTGGTTTGTTTGATTCTTCATGACCATATGGACCATCCTGTTTGTAAGATTATTTTTTTAAGCAAAGACACTAAAGTAGTTTTGTCATTTCCTTCTCCAGTGGATTAAGACAAATAAAAGTAAAGTGATGTCCCCAGGGTGATGCAATAAGTATCTGGGGCCAGATTTGAACTCAGGTCTTCAAGACTCTAGACCCACTGAGCCAGTTAGCTACCCCAAACCCTCCCATGAACATTGTGTATATTTGTAGGAAAGGGTGTTCCAAGTCTATGGGGAAAAATATGCTATTGCTATTTTTTCTCACTATACTTATTCATTAAATATCTTTACACTGAATTATATACTCCAGCTGATTAGTAAAATTAAGCATATCAGTAGGGACTTATAATTTATAGAGTTTATTTTAAGTGCAAATCTAAAGAATCCTTGAATCTATAGTATGGTAATCTAGGTTGCTAGATGGTACAGTGGATAAAGTGCTAGACCTCGAGTCAAGAACACCTGAGTTCAAATTCTGACCCTAGATGTGATCTCACTGTACAAGCCACTTAATTTTTGGTTGGTTTAGTTTCCTCATCTGCAAAATGGAGATAATAATAACATCCACTTCAGTATTCCATGAGATAATATTTGTAAATCACTTAGTACAATGCCTGGCACATAGAAGATACTTAATAAGTGCCTGTTCTTCTCTTTAGTGTAATCTATCTAGGATACCCATGTGCAAGAACTGTATTATCTAAAAGTTAATTGTATTTGAAATAATTTAGCTCCTTTCTCTGAAACTCCCAGAAATGTAGAGAAGTGAATCCACTCCCTGGAAATTTGGAAATAGAAAGGACCTGAAACAGAGGAAGACACAAATAAATCCTTCCATAGAATGACTGTAATATGGTTCATTTCTTTTAGAGCTAAGAGAATTGTATTGTCATCATCACCATTATTATTATCTCCAAGAAACATTTATCAATAATGAATTCTTATGTTTTAAAGTTTTGTGGACAGATGTGAATGTTAGGATGAAGATTGGGTATTTAGAGTCAAAGGTTCTGAGTTTGAATTCTACCTCTGTTATTTACTACCCATGTGACCTAGAGAAGTCATCTGTGTCTTGTTTTCTCTAGTATTTTATGACTCCATGGTGTAGGCAACAGGGACCTATAATATCCTTTCTCCTTATCTCTACCTCAGAGAATTCCCTGTCCTTAAGATATAGCTCAGGCAACATCTTTTGCTTTCCCAGTCCCTCCAAGTGCTAGTGCCCTACTACCCAAGCTATCTTGCATTTATCTGTAATGCCAGTTCATCTGAGTGTAGGGAATTTGAGAAATAAGAAGTTCCTCAAAAGCATACTTTGGCTCTTCATGTCAAGTGGGAGCCCCTGTCACAAGGGTTACTTGTGCAAAATTCTTTGATCCTATAGAAATGAATATTATTACAACTTTATGTGCATTTTATGCCCTACTGAAAGTTAATCACATATACCTAATAAAGGCAGGAATGTGGAACTACATTTTGCTGTTGTTCAGTCACTTTCAATCATGTCCTACTGGTTGCAATCTTATTCAGGATTTTCCTGGCAAAGATACTAGAGTAGTTTGCCATTTCCTTCTCTAGATCATACAGATGAAGAAACTGAGGCAGACAGGATTAAGTGACTTGCCCAAAGAGCTAGTATCTGAGAATTTGAACTCATGAAGATGAAGTCTTCTTTTTTTAATGGTATTTTATTTTCCAAATTACATGTAAACATAGTTTTCAACATTCATTTTTGTAAGATTTTCAGTTCCCAATTTTTTCCCTTCCTCCCTTGCCTTCCCCCTCCCCAACCCGGTAAAGTTATCTATAGGTTAATCACATGCAGTCATTTATAAGTCATAGCCAGTTGATGTCCACATTCTATGTCCTGGTAAAAATAATAATAT
>JAJPUD010003121.1:229600-253297 GCA_023553655.1 Myrmecobius fasciatus | reverse complement strand
AGATTATTGTGCCTCAGGCAAAGGTCTGTGGACCAAACCTCATTATAGAACACTGACCCACCCTTTTTTCACTAAAACAAAGTCCTTATCCCTTACTCTTGACCAGACAGGTGGTCTAATGGTACCTTACAAGAGACATCATTTCACCCTTGAAGAACACAGAAAAGAAAGCCAGTTATCCAGTGGTGACAAAGGAGAGAACACTTGCTACTCATATGATAAGGCAGAAAGGATTGGTCCTTCAGGAATTAGAGCTGGCAATCTTGTTCCTCAATATGCCCCCATCTTGAATCTGCTCTTCTGATGGCTGAGCCCTTTGGCCAGATTGCTTCTTCAGGTGGGTCCCCAATCACCCTTACTTCCTGGCTAAGTTAGTTTTCTCTCTGATCTTCTGCACTAACTCAACAGCAGCAATGACAATCTTATCCCAACTGCCCATTATATCTTATTTTCCTTTATTGGGATGTAAATTCCTTGAGGGTAAAGACGCTCCTGATTCCTTTTATTTATATCCTTAGTACTTAGGGGTGTCTGGCAAACACCAAAAGGAACTCTCTCTCAAGCTCTATTTCTCCCTTTTCAATCTCCCTCTTCTATCCCCCCTGTCTCTCTGTCTCTTCATCCCCCTTATCTTTCTCTTTCCTTTCACTTTCAATCTCTCTCCTTCTTTTCCCTTTCTCCCTCCTTTTCCTTCTCCCTCTTTTATTCTCTCTCCCTCTTCTACACTCCTCTCTTCCCCTTCTTTTCCTCTCCTTTCTCCCTCTCTTTCCTATTTCTCGATTTCTCTACCACCTTCCAACTCCCATTTAAATCTATTGATATAAAACTTCTCAAAGGATTAATTGATAATTACTGCTGCCAATCAAATCTACCAGCATGCATAACTTTTTAATGACCAGTTTAATATATGCTGATTCTAGTGCCATGGTACACAAAAACCAATGGACCCTGAGCAACATTTTCAGCAACTTTATTTAGGTTTTAGTTACCAGGCAGGATGGATATAGAGAACAGAAGGGGAAGGTTAGTATTTGTGTATCAAAAAAAATTAGAGAGTAGAAGGGGAAAATCTGTATCAAGTAAAATATAGACGAATCAGTAAACACTAAAGATAAAGTTGAAATTTACAAACTGATCATTAACATCAGAGCAACACCTAGTTATTGATATGCTCATTTTAAGGGAATAGAGTATTTCTCATCTGTGCATGATCCCTTCACAAAAATTGACCATGGTTGAGGACATAAAAATCTCACAAATAAATGCAGAAAAGCAGAAATATTAAATGTGTTTTCTTAGGTATAAAAATTATATTCCACAAAAGGTTTTTGAAGCATACATTAAAAACTAATTAAAAGCTAAATAATCTAATTCTTAAAAAAGGAGTGGGTTAAGTAAACAGAGAGAACAAAATTGAGCCAAAAATTCTTTTATCACTAATCACTTAATCATCTGAGCTAAAGTTTGATGTCTCAGCTAAATTCTACAAGCTCTTCCTCATGATGTGACTAGCTATTTAAACTCTAAAGCAAATGACAGCAATACTAAAATTCTCTTAGGATTCTATCTATCATCTATCAATCTATCATCATCTATCTATGTGCCTTTCTATCATCTATCTATCTATATCCATCCACTTATCTATCCACTCATCTATCCATTCATCCATCCATCTACCCATCCATCTATCTCCCTATCTATCATAGTTTTGTCAGACAATTTACACTGTGGGTACAAGCCAGACTCAACAACACACTGAATCTAGAAAACCAGATATGGAAGCAGGTATCTAGAAAGAAGTGGGCCTCCTGGCTGCTGGCTTTCATGGTACCCTTAATGCTATGGACCCAGAGGCAAGTGTCATTATACTTGATTGATGGACAGAGCCATTTTGTCAGCTAGAATTTCTCCATCACAACTTAGTATGAACAGCTGGAGCTGCATGGGTGGTCAGTGATCTGTGTGCCACAGAAATGGCTACAAACCTGCCAAGTGGAGTGAATGCTCATTTGCAGAGTCTGTGGGACAACTGGTTTTTCTATCATGCTCCCCTCATCCCTGAGCTTTCTCTTTTTCAATCTCCACATGTCTATTTTCTTTAAGCCATCTTTGAGTGGGGTCCATTGACTCCTAATCATATCAGTCACTATAAGACACTGACTTGTTTTCTGCCATATTTCTTGCATACATTAGATTATAAACTCTTTGAAGGCAGGAAATGTGATTTCTTTTTCTTTGTATATTCACCTCATAGCACAGTAGCTAATAAGGGCTTTTTTGATTCTTTAATTTTTACCCTTTGCAAATTGAGAAACCCCTAACGAAGATTTCCCATACCATTTGGCTCAGCCTTGCTAATATTGTACCTGTGTGACCAGTCTTGCCTGGACCAAGGAAAATGGCACACGCACAAAAGTCCATTCAATATATTTATTTAAACTCTTTAATTTAGTTCTAGGAAACCATTTGTCTTTGCAGACAAGTGGAGGTAATACTTCAATTCCCTCCTGATCTGTGTCTCATAGACATGTGCAAATCCTTCTTGGTACAAATCATAATTCACCATTTTAAGAAAGAACCCTGGTTTTATTTTATCTTACTATTACCTAGACCCACTCTGAGCACCTCTCCTCTCACTGTTTGCCTTGCCCTGGTGTGAGTGATTTTTCTTCCCTTCTATATTTCAGTTCCCTTCAATTTATACTTTTCCTCTGTTAAATTATGATTTCCTGAGGGGCGGAGCCAAGATGGCGAACTGCGGACAGCTTTCTCTGTGAACTCCCGGGACATTTCCTCAAACCCAGACAAAGTAAGCCTTCCAACTGGTTTCTAAGTGAGAGCACCTCCAAGCATTTGGACTACAACGCACTTCTATCAAAGATCTACCGTGAAAGAACGCCCAGAGAAGGTTAGCCTCAGGGGAAATCGGCGGCTGGTCGCAATCAGACTCCAGCCGGGGCGGAAGTCAGGGCTGCGATAGAGGGGCGGATTTTGGGCACCCAGGAAGCCCCTGGGAGACGCCTGGGCCACTTTGCTCTGCTTGCGGGCAGGTGCTTTGGCAGATCTGCCTTTGGAAGGGGGTGGATCGAGACCAGCTGAAAACGTGGTCCTAGTGCGAATCTAGCCCCACCAGCCTCAGACCGGAAGTCAACTCGGCAAATTGCCCCAGGGCAAATACAAATCGTTGCAGTTTTCTCGGCTTTTGACCAATATCCCAACTTTAAATCATGAGCAAGAAGCAGAAGAGAGCTCTCACCATAGAAAGCTTTTACGGAGAAAAAATAGAACAGTCCCCAGATCCTGACATTATGAAAACAATCCCAGATGAAGCCACAAAGGCAGACGTAAGTTGGTCTCCCTTTCAGAAGGCTTACCTGGATGATTGCATTAAGAATCTCAAAAGAGAGATAGAAGAAGAATGGGGAAATAAATTGAGATCAGGGCAACAGAAATATCAAAAACTGGAAAATAGGACTGGTGAATTGGAAAAAGAAAACAGTTCACTGAAAAACAAAATTGGTGAATTGGAAAAAATCACCAATTCACTGGAAAATAAAAATGGTGAACTGAAAATCAAAATTGGTGAATTGGAAAAAGACAACAATTCACTGAAAAACAAAATTGGTGAATTGGAAAAAGACAACAATTCACTGAAAAATAAAACTGGCAAAATGGAAAAAGAATGCATTGAATCAAGAAATTCAATTGGCCAGCTACAAAAGGAGCTAAAAAAGATAACTGAAGGAAATAATACTTTAAAAATTAAAATTGAACAAATAGAAGTAAATGACTCAAAAAGACTTCAAGAATCAGTTAAACAAAAACAAAAAAATGAAAAAATAGAAGAAAATATGAAATATCTCCTAGGAAAAACAACTGACTTGGAAAACAGATCCAGGAGAGACAATTTAAGGATTATCGGACTCCCTGAAAGCCACAATGAAAAAAAGAACCTGGATGCTATCTTCCAGGAAATCATGAAAGAGAATTGCCCTGATGTTTTAGAATCAGAAGGCAAAATTGGCATTGAAAGAATTCACCGATCACCTCCAGAAAGAGACCCCAAAATTAAAACCCCAAGGAATATCGTGGCCAAATTTCAGGACTATCGCACCAAGGAAAAGATATTGCAAGCAGCTAGAAAGAAACAGTTCAAATACCGAGGAACTGTCATTAGAATTACACAGGATCTGTCAGCTTCCACATTGAAGGATCGAAGGGCCTGGAACCAGATATTCTGAAAGGCAAAAGAACTTGGATTACAGCCAAGAATAAGTTATCCAGCTAGAATGAGCATCATCTTCCAGGGAAGAAGATGGTCATTCAATGATACAGGAGAATTTCACCTATTTCTAATGAAAAGACCTGATCTGAACAAAAAATTTGACCTCCAAATAGAGAACTCGAGAGAAACATAAAAAGGTAAAAAGGAAATCTCTTGAGAACTATATTCCTACTATAGCTATCCTTTAAAGAATGGCAGTATAATTTGATTTTTCTTTGATAATAATGGAAAAGAAATTAGAGGTGGAAGGAATACCATACTGAAAAAGAAAAAGGGGGGAGGGGGGAAAGTAGGCAAAATAAAGTAAAAATAAAGGAGGTAAAATAAGGCAAAATCTCATAAAGAGACATAGAAGATCTAATATAATTGAGGGAAAGAAGGGAGGGTGATGAGTATTGTGTAAACCTTACTCTCATTAGATTGGACTCTAAGAGAGTATATCAGACACATTTGGCTTCAAAGAAAGCACTGACCCTCCTTGTGGGAAGGTAGGAGGGAGGGGAGAAAAGGAAAGGGATAAACTAATAGAAGGATTAGGGGAAAGGTATAAAGGGGAGGGAGGGACTCTAAAGGGAGGAGGATTATTGGTGGGAGGTGGTCATTAAGAGCAAAATACTGGGGAGGGGGAAGGGAGAGAGGAGAAAGGGAAGAGAAAATCATAACTCTGGGTAAATAAGATGGCAGGGAATACAGATATAGTTATTTTAACTGTGAATGTGAATGGGATGAACTCTCCCATAAAACGGAAGCGGGTAGCAGACTGGATTAAAAGCCAGAATCCTACAATATGTTGTTTACAAGAAACACATCTAAAACATAGAGATACATACAGAGTGAAGGTAAAGGGCTGGAGCAGAATCTTCTATGCTTCAGGTGAACAAAGAAAGGCAGGGGTAGCAATCCTTATCTCGGATCAAGTAAAAACAAAAATAGATCTAATTAAAAGAGATAAGGAAGGAAACTACATTTTACTAAAGGGTTCCATAGACAATGAAGCAGTATCAATACTTAACATATATGCACCAAGTGGTATAGCATCCAAATTCCTAGAGGAGAAGTTAAGAGAGATGCAAGGAGAAATAGACAGTAATACTATACTAGTGGGAGATCTCAACCTTGCTCTCTCAGAATTAGATAAATCAAATTCCAAAATAAATAAGAAAGAAGTTAGGGAGGTTAACAAAAGGCTAGAAAAGTTAGGTATGATAGATCTCTGGAGGAAATTGAATGGTGATAGAAGGGAGTATACTTTTTTCTCAGGGGTTCATGGAACTTATACAAAAATTGATCATGTGTTAGGGCATAAAAACCTCAAAATCAAATGCAGAAAAGCAGAAATAGTAAATGCATCCTTCTCAGATCATGATGCAATAAAACTCACATGTAATATAAGGCCAGGAGAAAATAGACCACAAGTTATTTGGAAATTAAATAATCTAATCCTGAAGAACGAATGGGTGAAAGAGCAAATTACAGACACAATCGAAAATTTCATCCAGGAGAATGACAACAATGAGACAACATACCAAAATTTGTGGGACTCGGCTAAAGCGGTTATAAGGGGTAATTTTATATCTCTAGATGCTTACTTGCGTAAAACAGAGAAGGAGAAGATTAATGAACTGGGCTTACAATTAAAAAAGCTAGAAAAAGACCAAATTACAAACCCTCAATTAAATACCAAATTGGAAATTCTGAAAATTAAAGGGGAGATCAATAAAATTGAAAATAAGAAAACTATTGAATTAATAAATAAAAGTAAGAGTTGGTTTTATGAAAAAACCAACAAAATAGATAAGCCTTTAATTAATTTGATTAGAAAAAGGAAAGAGGAAAATCAAATTATTAGTCTCAAAAATGATAAGGGGGAACTTTCCTCCAATGAAGAGGAAATTAGAGTAATAATTAGGAGTTTCTTTGCCCAACTTTATGCCAATAAATTTGATAATGTAAATGAAATGGAGGAATATCTACAAAAATATAGATTGCCCAGATTAACAGAAGAGGAAATAAATTATTTAAATAGCCCTATTTCGGAAAAAGAAATAGAACAAGCTATTAATCAACTCCCTAAGAAAAAATCTCCAGGACCAGATGGATTTACATGTGAATTTTACCAAACATTCAAAGAACAATTAATGCCAATACTATATAAACTATTCGAAAAAATAGGGAAAGAAGGTGTACTACCAAATTCCTTCTATGACACAGATATGGTGCTGATAGCTAAACCAGGTAGGGTAAAAACAGAGAAAGAAAACTATAGACCCATTTCCCTAATGAATATTGATGCAAAAATTTTAAATAAGATTTTAGCAACAAGATTACAGAAAGTCATCCCCAGGATAATACATCATGACCAAGTAGGATTTATACCAGGAATGCAGGGCTGGTTCAATATTAGGAAAACTATTAGCATAATCAATTATATTAATAAGCAAATTAATAAAAACCATATGATTATCTCCATAGATGCAGAAAAAGCCTTTGATAAAATCCAACACCCATTCCTATTAAAAACACTGGAGAGTATAGGAATAAATGGGCTTTTCCTTAAAATGATTAGTAGTATCTACTTAAAACCTTCAGCAAGCATCATATGTAATGGAGTCAAACTAGAACCATTCCCAATAAGATCAGGAGTGAAACAAGGCTGCCCACTGTCACCATTACTATTTAATATTGTATTAGAAATGTTAGCTTCAGCAATAAGAGAAGAAAAAGAGATAAAAGGAATCAGAGTAGGTAGTGAAGAAACCAAATTATCACTCTTTGCAGATGACATGATGGTATACTTAGAGAACCCTAGAGACTCAACTAAAAAACTACTACAAACAATTCACAACTTTAGCAAAGTGGCAGGATACAAAATAAATCCACATAAATCATCAGCATTTTTATATATTACCAATAAAGTTCAGCAGCAAGAGATACAAAAAGAAATTCCATTCAAAATAACTGTTGATAGTATAAAATATTTGGGAATTTATCTGCCAAGGGATAGTCAGGAACTATATGAACTAAATTACAAAACACTTTCCACACAAATCAAATCAGACCTAGTCAATTGGAAAAACTTAAAATGCTCATGGGTAGGACGAGCGAATATAATAAAAATGACAATACTACCCAAACTAATTTCCTTATTTAGTGCCATACCAATCAAACTCCCAAGAAATTATCTTACAGATCTAGAAAAAATAGTAGCAAAGTTCATTTGGAAAAACAAAAGGTCAAGAATTTCAAGGGGATTAATGAAAAAAAAGGCTGACGATGGTGGACTTGCTGTACCAGATCTAAAACTATATTATAAAGCAGTGGTCATCAAAACCATTTGGTACTGGCTAAGAAATAGAGTAGTCAATCAGTGGAATAGGATAGAATCACAAGACAAACTAGGCAATAACTATAGCAATTTGGTTTTTGATAAACCCAAAGACCCCAGGTTTTGGGATAAGTACTCACTATTTGACAAAAACTGCTGGGAAAACTGGAAACTAGTGTGGAAGAAATTAGGGCTTGACCCACATCTAACACCACATACCAAGATAAGATCTAAATGGGTTCATGATCTGGATATAAAGAGTGATACTATAAGTAAATTAGAGGAATGTAATATAGTTCACCTCTCAGACCTTTGGAGATGGAATAAATTTATGTCCAAAGAAGAACTGGAACTCTTAATTGAAAACCAGATAGATAACTTTGACTATATTAAGTTAAAAAGTTTTTGTACAAACAAAATCAATGCAGACAAGATTAGGAGGGAAGTAATAAATTGGGAAATCATCTTTACATTCAAGGGTTCTGATAAAGGTCTCATCTCAAAAATATATAGAGAATTGTCTCATATTTAAAAAAATTCAAGCCATTCTCCAATCAATAAATGGTCAAAGGATATGGACAGACAATTTTCAGAGGATGAAATTAAAACTATTTATAGTCATATGAAAAGGTGCTCCAAATCACTGTTGATCAGAGAAATGCAAATCAAGACAACCCTGAGGTACCACTTCACACCTGTCAGATTGGCTAAAATGACAGGAAAAGTTAATGATGAATGTTGGAGGGGTTGTGGGAGGGCTGGGACACTGATGCATTGTTGGTGGAGCTGTGAACGGATACAGCCATTCTGGAGAGCAATTTGGAGCTATGCTCAAAAAGTTATCAAACTGTGCATATCCTTTGACCCAGCAACATTTCTATTGGGCTTATATCCCAAAGAAATCATAAAGAAAGGAAAAGGCCCCACATGTGCAAGAATGTTTGTGGCAGCCCTTTTTGTAGTGGCTAGAAACTGGAAATTGAATAGATGCCCTTCAATTGGAGAATGGCTGAATAAATTATGGTATATGAATATTATGGAATATTATTGTTCTGTAAGAAATGACCAGCAAGATGATTTTAGAGAGGCCTGGAGAGACTTACATGAACTGATGCTGAGTGAAATGAGCAGAACCAGAAGATCATTATACACGGCAACAACAGTACTATATGACGATTCATTCTGATGGACATGGCTCTCTTCAACAGTGATATGTTTCAAACCACCTCCAATTGTTCACTGAAGAAAGCCATATACACCCAGAGAGAGGGATTCGAAATGTGGACCACAACATAACATTCTCATACTCCTTGATTGATGTTTGCTTACATTGTGTTTCCTTTATCTGATATATCGTTTGTGTAGATAAGATTTTTCTTGCACAACAATGATAAGTTTGGAAATATGTATGCATATATTCGATTTGCCAATATTTTAACATAATTAACATGTAGTGAATATCCTGCCATCTAGGGAAGGGGTGGGGAAGTTGGGGGGAAAAAATTTGTAACGGAAAGCTATGTAAGGGTTATTGTTGAAGAATTACCCACACATATGTTATGCAAATAAAATAAATTTTTCAAAAAAAATTATGATTTCCTTAGAACTAAGAGAGCAATTTATACAATAATAGTAAAATTGTAAAGATGAAAGATTAATGAACTCAGATCAAAACAATGACTAGCCACAAATCCAGAGAACTTGATTTGAAACATTCCATCTACTTACTACTAGAGAGATGAGGAACCTAAAGTATAGACAGACATTTTTTTTGGTGGAGTGGGGGATGGAATGGGTTATATAGGAACTTATTTTGCTTGACTATATATGTTTCTAATAGGCATTTTCTTTTTTCTTTTTTCTTACTTGGAGGATAGTGTATAGGTGGGGGATAGAGAACATAAATGTAAAAATTAAAGAAAACTTAATATGAAAAAATTATAAATTTCTTGAGACTGTCTTGTTTGATTATATTTTTATTCTCAGCATTTAGCACAGTGCCTCACACAGAGTAATCATATATAAATTCTGTCTCTCTTTCTCTTTCCATCTCCTCTTATTCTGCCCAGTTCTTGTTCATGTTTTCAGATACATATATGTATATATATATGAAAATATAAAATTATACACACACACACTTATATAGTGTTTTTATCTCATTTGAGCCCCACAAAACCCTCAAGTGCTATCATTATTCCAATTTCACAGAACTGGAAAATTGGAAGGTAGACAGTAGTTAAATGATTTGTCCAAAGTCACACATCTAGTAAATACCTAAGTCAGGAATTGAATTTATGTCTTCCAGATTCCAAGTTCAATCTTCTTTTCACTTTGCCATGTAGCTTCCATATTGCTAGCATACAACACACTAGATGCCTTTTTTTTAGATTTTCTAATATTTTTTGTAAGAAGAAATTCTTATATATATACATATATACATATGACTGATCTACAATCTTTTAAAATTCATGTATTTCTTCCTAATATCCCTCATTTAGCTTTTTGATTTTATGTCATCATTAGAAATATATTGCAGTCTACCTAGACCTACCACATATCTTTCCATTGCCCTTTGATTCATCCATCACTTTGATTCTTAGCAATTACAGCATACTAACATTCATGACCATACTGTGTTCCTGGGAGAATATTTCTATTGCAAAGATGGATCATTGCCCAGGGCGTACTTTGGGACTGAGGATTAAACGCAGTTTACAATTCTGCAAGTACAGTTATCTCTGATTCTGTGCCCAATAGTAGCACTTGCTCCAAATATTTATACAAGTGCACTACTAATGCAATGGTCTGATTATACAGCTATATGTAAAAATGGACTCCACGGGGCATTTTTCATCCCCTTTGATTTTCCTGTATGGATTGCTAAGCTGATTTCTTTTGAATAAGCCTCAGTGAGAACCTTATAACATCTTGGAGCTTGATGCAATTAGCACAATATTGTCCATAAGGAGGAACATGGGGAATCCCTGTCTATTTCATCCTCCCCAAGATATTTTTGATGAGCATGGCAGACACCTTTGGTAAGCATCTATCTTCTTGTCTCCTGCTTCCCTTGACCTTAATAATCTCCAAGTCATCAAACAGATTTGGGTCTGTGGCTTATTTAGCAAGGAATCTCCTAAGTTTCAGACATGTGCAAGACACTCCTTGTTGAAGAAGAATCTTTAAGACTTCATTTTATTGTCAACCCAGCTGCTTTTTTGAATGAACCTTACAGGGACTTGTATTGTCTGCCCCCTTTGTCAATTATGTGATTGCAAGGATGCAGTCATCTACAGAGAATCATTTATGAAAGCCTGATTGTTCCCTTCTAATTTTTTCACTGATGATCCCCTTTGTAGGAATATAGATCATTTTCATCAAGACTCAATAAAGATAAGAAAATAGGCACAAAGGTTAATATTCTCTTGATGGACTGTTTTGTCTATTAATATCGTCCATTATTTTCCCCATTCTTCTGCCTTTCAGGATTGTTGTGAGGATCAAGTGAGATTACATATGAAAAGCTTGTTATAAACTTTCAAGCACTATATAAGCATTAACTATTAATGTGAGAGTCATTTCAAAATTAACTGTCCACATATAGAACATCAGTTTATTAGGGAAAAAGTAAAATTTAATAGAAGATACTTTGAGCAAATGCAGCCTTCCTAACCTGACCTGTCTAAATGTTCAAGTCATTAAAATGGAGATTTGGGAAATATAAAAGAAAAGGCAAAGAAAAGATATTACCCTAGATATCTCATTGCCTGTGGTGATTAAGGCTAGGTAGCAATTGAGGCAAAGAATCTCCTCTTTCACCCAGTCCTCCCCCCAAAATCTAAATAAATAAGTAAATAAATGAATCTGGGAAGGTCAGACCTTCCCTAAAGTATGTCAAACTCCTCCTTTGCACAAACAGGGTCCCTGGGGAGACTGTAATAAAACAATGTACAATGAGAATCAGACATCTGTGTTAAGAACAAATGGAGTGAACAAAACTTCTAGCCCTAGGAATCTTTTTCATCCATTATAGAATGCTATGGAAGCTTTCCTTGTATGTAATTTTCTGTTGAGCTCTGAGGAGCAATACTTTTCTATATTCCACAACCAGAACTTTTCTCAATCATAAAAAGATCTTGATCCCCAAAGCTATTAAGTAACATCTGCAAGTATATACCCATCTCTGATAAGACCTCTCTAATGGATCTCCCAGACTTTCATAGTTGCCTTGGAACTCCCCCTTTGGAATTGGAAGTCACCCAATAGCAGGAAAAAATAAATTCAAAAGAAATAGAAGTGCTATGTGCTCATGGACGCATGGTAGCCCAAGTAGGGATAGATCAGCCAACTTTCTCCCCACCTAAGCACCCCCCTTCCCAGTAGTACTGCCACACTAAGAAGAAAAGAGATTGACTGTCCTTTTTATATGCAAACATCAGTTCCAGCCCAGTATCTTCTGAATTATTAGTTCTTTCAGCTCTACTGCTAATTAGAAAACTTTTTATCATATAATTCACAGCTCTCTGTCACATCTGACTGAAAAGAGGCTTTCAAAGTTCCACAAGCTAGATTGGCACCAGGCAATGAATATTTGTACATGCTCTGTATAATTTATCAAGGGTAGATCTGAGTATACTCTAAGGGCTAGGTCTTCTCTGTAGCCTTCAAATCTTTGGTCACTTCCATTTCTCAAAACTGATTCACATTTTCCAATTTTTAAAAACCATCTTCCCCTGCATTCTCCTTTCCATTTAAGTCATTGGATGTCAAACTGAATGTTGGCTTGGAGACCTTATACCCTTCCTTGTTGAGTTTTCTGCCTCTTAATCTTCTGTAACTGATGTTAGTGGAGAAACTCCAATTTTCTGCAAAGTGACCTTGTTGCTTATGTTCGTCATGGGCTCTGCAAAGCAAGGGGACCAACGTTTCTTGTTGCCTTGGGGTACAAGATGAAACACATTCCATCAGCTACTTTGATGACATTTCCAGAAAAAAAAAATCTATGAGTTATCGTTTCATTTAGCTACAATTTTTTTTGTCTCCTGGTTTTATTTGTGATAAGGGATATTGGTATTGATGTGTAAAGTGCCATTCTCCCAATAGTGTGTCAATTGGACAAAGATTTCACATTCAGAGCACTTCATGTTATTTATAGATGGCATAAAGATGGCTTCTTAGCTTTCTCTGTCCCTTTTCTTCTACTTCATCCCAGCCATAGTGGAAAGGGAAGGTGGATGTATAAGATCAATTAAAGATTTAATATTGGAAGAAACCTCAAAGGTTATCTAATCCAATTCCTTCATTTTATAGATGAAGTAACTGAAGTTCCAGAAAGTTAAGTGAGCTTCCCAAAGTCACCCAAGTGGTGTCAAAGGCAAGATTTTAATCTAGATCCCCTTGGGTACAGAGCCAGGACTTTATGTTGAGGCTGAACGATGTTAAAAAATGTTCTTTCTTTGTTTCATGAGTTGTCATGGCCAGGGAAGAATTTATTCCCTGGTGGCCAACCAATGTTAGTAACACGTCTTGCTAATTCTAATCAAGTTTGGTCTTCAAATAGCAGGCTCATCTGTTGCCAGCACTGTTTAGGAAACTTTTCAGCACAATGAAACCTGTCAGAGTTCATGCTCTGTTGGTATAGCCCCCCTGAGAACCCAGGATCTTCACAATCCCATGAAGAAGCTGAGATAATGGGAAATAAATCCTAAGAAAATAAACTGTTTTACTATTTCTTTACCAGTCTCTTGTCCCAATGAGATTTTAAACTCTTTGAGGAAAGGAACTCTGTTTTCTGTTTCTAGTCATAGAAATCAGCTTGGGATATCAAATCTAGAAATAATGGAGATTTTCTTAAATATGATCTATTCAAATGATATGGAAAGACTTAAGAACAATGACCAACACAATAACTAATCACAATTCCAGAAAATTGATAATGAAGTATGTTACCCATGCTAACAAGAGAAGTGCTGGACTCAAGATACAGAAGCAGGTTTATATTTCTGAGCATGGCTAATGAGGGAATTTCTTTTGTTTAACCACCATATTTGTTATAAGGCCTTTTCTTTTCTTCCTTCTTTCTTTCCATCCTTAACTCTTTCCTTTTTCCTTTTCTTTCCTTCCCTCCTTCCTTCCTCCCTCCCTCCCTCCCTCCCTCCCTCCCTTCCTTCCTTCCTTCCTTCCTTCCTTCCTTCCTTCCTTCCTTCCTTCCTTCCTTCTCTTCTTTCTTTCTTGAACTGTTTTTCCTTCCTTCTAGGCATTGAGTGATAAGGGAGAAAATAAATGTTTATTAATTGAAAAAATTAAAAATAAAGTAAAAAAATACAAATTGTCTAGTTTCGTTTCCTATAAACTTTATGCTCCTGGTCTCATCAGTTCTTTTTCATCATAATTATCTATGTATATAGTTTGATTGACTTAGACTTGGAAGAGGACATAGAGGTCATAAAGCACAATCCTCTCATTTTACAAACTCGCTTAGGGCTGTCCCAATAATAAGACTCAAGCTCAGATTTCTTGCCACCAAAACTAATTTTTTCAGTGTTCCTCACTTTGCACATGTATTTCCAATTGTGATTTACAAGTGCTACTATGGGTGCCAAGAAAGCTCCCGTATTAAATTCAGCTCCATGAAGACAGAGGCTTGATTTTTTTTTTGGCAGTTCTCCTAATCCTTAGCACTATGCACAGCATACTGAATTACATAATTTGTATGTACTGGACTCCATACAAACATGCCTGCTGCCTAATTGTGCCAATGTGTTCTGAGGAAATATTATGAGAGAGAACTCAGGAGGTCACTAGCAGAGGGGCTTGAATTTTGCAGAAAAAAGAACCCACCAGCATTGCTAGAGTTTGCCCACTTGGAATCTCCTTCTCCAATAAAAACAGGGGTCCAATAGAACAATTTTCCTACAGTGCTGGTCTGGTCACATTATCCCCTTAACTCAACAAACTGTTGCTGCTCCCTGCTGTTATTATTGTTTGTCCTGCACTCTCAGAAAGGACTGTGTTCCTTCTGATCTTCAGAGTAAAACCTAAAGTTTTCTATTTGGTGTTTAAAGCCCTTCCTAATCTGCTCCCTTCCTACTTTTCTAGCCTTCTTCAGTTTTGCTCCCATTCACAAACTCTCTGGTCCAATTTCATTGGCTTAATTGCTATTGCTGACATATGGCATTGCATCCCCATCTGCCAGTGGCTTCCCTTCCGAAATGACCTTCCATTTACTCTGCGTGTGTCCTTCAAGGGCTTAATTAGTCACAGTGGTTTCACCCATTAGAATGTGAGCTCCTTAAAGGCAAGAATAGGATTTTTGTCTTCCTTTGCATCCTCAGTTTTTAGTACAGTGCTAAGTACTGGTAAGTGCTTAATAAATGCTTGTTAAGTGACTGATCATCCAAGGGGAAACTCCTCAAAGTCTTAAGAGGGGGTAGAGAACTGATGGAAACTGCCAGCCCTTCTCCCGTCATCTTCCATGAGCTAGCAGAAGTGAAGCCGGTCTTTCTTCTCTCTAGAAGCTGGATACCCAAAGTACCTGAAGTAGCTCAAAACACGAGTCACAAAGAAAACTCAGAACTCAAGGACTCTCCAAAGGGGACTTTGAAGAGGATGGACCCAAAGGAGACCCCCGCTTGGAGAAGGAGCTGGATGAGGTCTATCCGTTCTACCTCACATAGGGCAGAGCATTCATCTCCATCAGTTAGGGGAGAGTCCTATATCAATGGTCTTTCAGACAAGGGTTAATAGAGATGATCCAATCATTCTGGAGAGCAATTTGGAATTGTGCCCAAAGGGCTCTCAGACTGCACACCCTTTGATCCATCAGTGTTTCTACTGCGTCTGTATCCCAAAGAGATCATAAAAGAGAGAAAGGGACTTAAAGGTGCAAAAATGTATATGGCAGCCCTTTTTGTAATGGTAAGGAACTGGAAACTGAGTGGATGCCCATCAGTTGGAAAATAGCTGAATAAATTATGATATATGAATGTTATGGAATATTATTGTTCTATAAGGAATGATCAAGAGGATGATTTTTAAAATTTTTTATTAAAGTTTTTTATTTGCAAAACATATGCATGAGTAAATTTGACCCTTGCAAAGCTTTCTGTTTCAAATTTTTCCCTCCTTCCCCCCATCCCCTCCCCTAGATGGCAGGTAGTCCAATACATGTTAAATATGTTAAAACAGATTATAAATCCAGTATATATATATATATATACATATTTATACAATTATCTTGCCGCACTAGAAAAATCAAATCTAGAAAGAAAAAAATCTGAGAAGGAAAACAAAATGCAAGCAAACATCAACAAAAAGAGTGAAAATGCTATGTTGTGGTCCACCCTCAGATCCCACAGGCCTCTCCCTGGGAGTATATGGCTTTCTTCATCACTGAACAACTGGAACTGGTTTGAAGCATCTCATTGTTGAAGAGAGGAGCCACGTCCATCAGAATTGATCATCGTATAGTCTTGTTGTTGCCGTGTATAATGATCTCCTGGTTCTGCCATTTCACTCAGCATCAGTTCATGCCAGTCTCGCCAGGCCTCTCTGAAATCATCCTGTTGGTCGTTTCTTACAGAGCAATCATATTCCATAACATTCATATACCATAATTTATTCAGCCATTCTCTAATTGATGGGCATCCATTCAGTTTCCAGTTTCCAGCCACTACAAAAAGGGCTGCCACAAACATGTTTGCACATGTTTCCCTCCTTTAAGATCCAACAAGATGATTTCAGAGAGGCCTGGAGAGACTTGCATGAACTGATGCTAAGTGAAATGAGCAGAACCAGGAGATCATTGTTCACAGCAACAGCAATATTATACAATGAACAATTATGATGGACTTGTGGTGATTTAAGATAATTCCGATAGATTTGGAATGGAAAATGTCATCTGCAGCCAGAAAGAGAACTATGGACACTGTTAATTGAAATATAGTATTTTCATCTTTTGTTTATTTGTTTGTTTGCTTTTTCTTTCTCATAGTTTTTTTTTCCTTTTTGGTCTGATTTTCTTATATAACATGACAGATGTAAATATATTTACATGTATTTACATTTACATGTATTTAATCTATATTCATTGACTTGCTGTCTTGGAAAGGGGGAGGTAAAAGAGAGAGGGAGAAAAATTTGAAACACAAAATCTTACAAAAATGAATATTTTAAAACTATCTTTACATGTATTTGGGAAAAAATACTATTCAGATAATGGTTACATATATGGATATTGTTAGTTATATGTGGTTTCTCCCTGTGAATTCCTTAAGTGCAGAGAAATTATTTTCACTTTTTTTTTTAATGTCCCCAGCTTTTAACATACTGCTGAGCACTTAATAAGCATTTAACAAATTCCTTTTGAAGGAGGATAGGAAGAAGGAAAATAATTTGGAGCTTAAAATTTTTTAAAATGCTGCATATTTTTAAAATGCAATTGGGAAATATTTAGTGAAATAAAATATTTTAAGTTAAAAAAAGTCTTTGGTGAATGACTCCTATCCTATTATCATAAATACAAACTATATTTTCTCCCAAATTCTGTCTGTAAAGGGGAAAAAAGCCATATGGTACACATGTTTTTCTGTCTGAGAAATCTTATTTAGGTATACAAACTTATATATGAGGCAGGCTATTACAACTGTTCAGTAATGATGACTTTGATATTTGAAGTCATTATTACTCTTTCTTTGCATGAAGCTCTCTCCCAAATGTAGGTCAAATCCTTAAAAATGCTATCTTTTATTTGCTAAGTGATATTGGTCAGTTATGCCTTATACGTTCTCCACAGATATTCCTCTGCATGTTAGTATTTTGTGGAGAAATACCTGTAATACCTCTGATAAAAATAGTGGGTATACTTGTTGAATAAATCAAATGAACTAATTCTGAACAGCAATTATAACACTTTTCATAACAAATTCTTCTGGCTTACCTGCTACTGCTTTATAGCTGGCTGTTTCCATGGTGATCAATGGAGACAGCTGTGGTGGGAGCTCTCCAGCTGTGAGACAAATTCATAGGAAGCTGGAGGGTGGGGCATGTGACAAGATGAAGGAAATGTACATACCTGCAGAAGGTTGAATGCAGGAAGTAAACAGAGAAAACTCCCCCCACTTCCAACCCCATTTCTTTCTCTGGTCTCGAGGAAGCAAGCTGAGGTGTGTGGTACAGGATGGATCCCCAGCCTTGAAGTCAGGAAGGGTTCACATCTTGGACAAGTCATATAACTTCTTCAGGTCTTAGTTTTCTCATCTGTAAAACAAAAATTGGACTTGTGAACTCCAAGCCCTCTTCAGCCTCTAAATTTGAGATTTATTTTTGGATTCTGCAGCCTGATGCTAGACTTCATTGCTTACTAGCCCACCTGAATTTTGTTTATCCTGGTTTATACCAGCTTTTGTGACCCATAACTGGGTTATAAACCTTGGGGTCACACACACACACACACACACACACACACACACACACACACACACTTCTCATAGCTTCTGGGGTCTCCTTGAATTTCCTTCCCATCTCTTTTAGAAAAGAGGTCTTTAACCTGTACATGTATTTCCATGGCCCCCTCTGTAAGTAGGAACCCTTTCTCAACATCAGGTTTTTTAATTCATAAAATAAAATTCAAAAGATTACAAAGGAAATCAGTGACATGGAAGTGCAGTTATCTATTTGTACTTTTATCTATCACCAAATTCACTGAACTCTGACTATTCACTGACCCCTTGAGGGAGAGCGCTTTGGTGGATGCCAGATTGAGAACTTCTGCTCTAAAATCAAATACAAATCCCTTCACAACTTGGCTCCACTGGACATTTCTTGGTTTATTGTATATTTCTTTATATACTTTTCAGCCCTACTAATCTTTTTGCTACTCCCTTAATTGACAATCCTGACTTCTACCTCAGAGCTTTTGAAAGGGCTGGGACTCTCCTTGGGTGTACTCCTTCTTGGAATCCCTAGTCACCTTTAAAGCTAACTCATACTCCATCTCCTACCTTCTGATTTCCCCACTCCTAAATGTCAGTGCCTTTTCCCACTTCAATTTGTTTTATATTAATTTTGGGTATACTTGTGTGGAGACATGTTGTCTTCCTCAACAGAATGTAAGCTCTTTCAGGGCAGGGCAGTATATATATGTGTGTGTGTGTGTGTGTGTGTGTGTGTGTGTGTGTGTGTGTATGTATATATATATATATATATATATAAAACACATTTAATAAATACTGATTGTGTTTTAGAAATAAAGAATAGGTTCCTGGCTGTGTGACTCTGGGCCAGTCACTTAACCCCAATTGTCTCAGGGAAAAAAAATAAAGAAATAAAGAATAGGGTAAATAAGTAAGTCTGGGCTTTACCTCTGGCAACCAAGTTGGATTCAAATTCACTATTACTGATAGAAAACTATTTGCCAACCAACATTGACCCACCCCACATACACCCCACTTTCCAAATGGGGTCCCTAAGAATCAGACAGGAAAAACAATTGAAAACAATAATCTTATTTTCTACCTATTGCCCCTAGCTCTGCCTTCTGGAGGCTAATCCTTCTTCCATTTACCACTGTTTTAGCTCTGGGGTCAGCTGTTGGTGTTTAGGAAATTTCTCTGGAAGAAATGTTGACCACTCAGGCCTGGAACAGATTTATTATAAGGATGGGCAGGGTAATCTAGGCATTTGGTAACTTCCCCCCAATGATGAAGGAAATTTTGGTCACTAAAGCCTTAGCACTCCCCTTTGTCAGGCCCAAGAAAGCAGAAATGGAGTGGAGATTTAGTAGCAGGACTTAGCTTTTCTCACATGTTAACTATTATTTTTCTCTGGCACTGAGAGATTCCCTCAGTGGATAGGTAGTTACCAGCAGTGCCCTCCTGACAGGAGGGAAGAAAGGGAATAAGCATTTATATCCCATTTTCTATATGTGCTGTACAAATATTATCTCCTTTGATTCTCATAACAACTCTTGGGGAAACTGAGGCAAGCCCAATCTAAATAACTTGCCCAGGGTCACACAGCCAGTAAGTGACTGAGGACAGATTTGAACTCCTGAATCCAGACTGGTACTCTATACGTCTTATCAAGACATCTCCTACTTGCTACTTTCTAGACATTCTCTAGCTTATTACCCCTTCCTAAAACATGGTGCCCAGAGATGAAAGGCAACCCACCAGTATTTATTGAGCGCCCACTATATGCCAGATACAAGGCTAAATCAATTGTGATACAAAGGCAAAAATGAAATAGGACCTATCCTCAAGGATCTTTTATTTTAATTAAGGAGACAGTATATAAAATTAGCAGAGATGGTGAAGTCACCTTGGATGGCTGATTATTAAAATTTCAACAAGAGAATTTATACCTCAGACACTGGTAAATGATGCTGATCGGAGCTTGATTTATTATTTTGTTGATTGTCTAGATTTCAGAAAGTGATGGAGAAAAATGTTAACAATACAGATTAAAGTCAAAAATGTGTTGTGCTTTTTGGAGAGTTTAATGACTCTTAATGGCATTTATGGTCCCACCCCTGCATCAGTATATGCATAATGCATATAAAATTAATACAAAGTGTTTATGGGGCAGAGGATACTGGGGGTTGATTGACTTGGGGAAAATCAGGAAAGGCTTCATGTAGAAAGAGTAGCATTTAACCAGGGATTCCAAGACTTTGGCAGCAAGGAGGAAGTGTATTCCAGGTGTAAAAGACAAGTTTTTTACAAAGAACTCCACTGACTTTCTGATGGATCCAGGAAAATAATTTTATTTACATTCTTGCAAGAGCAGATGTCTAAACTAGTAGGAACCCCTTTGAAGCACAGAATCGCAGTCTTTAATTCTCTGTTCCAAATGCCAGTCCCTCCCTTGTTTCCTCGATTGACTGGGTACTAGAGAGGTTACACCCTATCCAAAATGCCTAATTCACATATGTTGGTAAATCCCCATCTCTGATTACATCTCCCATTGGCATTCACTTTATTTGGTCATAGTTACCCATGAGTGACTATATTGGCATCCCTCTATAAATTTTAATTTTTTTGTTCCATGTCAACCTTAACCCCTAAATTTCATTTCTTAAGTTTCAGTTTCAGTTTCCCATTTAAGTTTCATTTCTCTGATTTTTTACATAATCCTGGAAAATAAAAGTTCATCCAACTTCCACACTGGCATGTTGGCCAGTCATTTTCCAGTCATGTCTGACTCTTCATGATCCCTTTTCAGGTTTTCTTGGCAAAGATACTGGAGTCCTTTGCCATTTCCTTCCCCATTTTACAGATGGGGAAACTGAGGCACACAGGCTCACAGGTTTGAACCCAGGACTCCATTTTCAGCACTCTGTATACTACATCCCCTAGAAGTACTCTAGATAGGGCTTGATCAAGTCAGAGTACAGTACAGTCCCTTGTCTTGGGCATTTTGCTTAGTTAAGGTACATCAAGGTGTGCGGCACTTTTAAGGACATTCTATATTTTTCTAGAGGGGCCTCCAGATAAAACTCCCCCAGGAGTCTGTCTTACTACTATCTGGTTTCACACTTTTCGGTGGAGAAGAGATTACATCCCAGAATGCTCCATTACCTGGAGGCTGAATGAATAGGTGTGACATTCCAAAATGATAGCTGTGAATAGCTGTTATTAGCATATCAAAAACCTTCTGAAGTGACTTTTGGAGTGGTTTTCTTTTGCCTGAGGTTTTGCATGCAGCTGAGAAACAATTTCTTGTTTTGGGAGAGAGTGGAAAGATCTTTGGTCCTCCTGCCCTACTGAAATTGCAGTTGTGGAAGCAATAGCCATAGGGAATCTGTCATATTGCCCAAAGCAATTCCAACACACTGTGCCTATTGTTGCTAAAATGCAACTGGAGAAATAGTGAAATTCAAATAGATGTTTTAACTCACTGGATCCTGGGAAGACTGAATAGAGAAAGTGCAAATCAGATTATGTCCTTAATCTGATTGGAATGCCTTATTCCTTTTTTTCTAATTATATACCAATTTTTTTTAATTTTTCCTATCCTTTTTAAAAAATTAAAGCCTTTTATTTTCAAAACATATGCATGGATAATTTTTTTTAACATTGACTCTTGCAAAACCTTGTGTTCCAAATTTTCCTCCCTTTCCCTCAACCCTTCCCCTAGATGGCAAGTAATCCAATATATGTTAAATATATATTCCAATTGTTGTTCAGTCATGTCTGACTCTGTGACTTCTTGACAAAGAAACTGGATTGATTTGCCATTTCCTTCTCATTTATAGATAAGAAACTAAGGTGACTTGCTCACAGTCACCTAGTAAATATCTGAGGCTATATTATATATATATATATGTGTGTGTGTGTGCATGTATATATATATATACACATATACACAAATGTATATATATATACATAAATACAAATGTATATATACATATACACATGTATATGTATATATGTATATACATATGTATATATACATATACATATATATATATATATGTATTAGGAAGATGGAGTCTTCTTGACCACAGACAGATCACTCTGTGCACTATGATGCACCTAGCTTCCCCTAATCACCCTTGCCCAAGGCTCTCAGACTTTTTTTTTCCTTAGGCTATTCCAATCCACAATGGTTTCTCCCTCTCTGAATTTCTAGGGCACTAGCTATCTGTATCTAACAATTTAGCACATCATTGTTCTTTAATTGTTTTATGTGTGTAAGTTTTGTTTATCCAACTTGATAAGCTGCTTCTCAACTCCAAGCAAAAACTTCCTTACCTCTTCCTTTTGTCTTTCTCACAAAGGCAGGAATAGGACTCTATTGAGTCCTTGTGATGGACTACTTGATACCAAATTCTAATCTGTTTAAATTGGCTAGGGACTGCCCAGGAAAGTGAAAAGATAATTAACAATAGGAATTACTTTTCCTATTATTATTAAATTCTTATTATTCATTCAAAAGATGTAAACACTTGAAAAAATTAAGTAATAATGAATCATACATATCATGAGTACTCTAGAAAATCAGAGGAAGGAGAAATCCATGTACGTGGGAGAAATAGGAGAAAGAGTCTGGTGAAAGATTAGTCAGATATGAAATCTAGGCATGGAGAAATGAATCTTAGGATTTTTTTCCTTTTGGTCTTTCCACAGAATGCTCCAAGAGGAGTACTACTCTTGGAAGTACTTTGTACTTACTTTGAAAGTAGTACTTTCTCATAGAAAAGCTAAAGGAAGGCAGAAGCCCTTTGCAAAGCAGGCTTAAGTTTCCAGGGAGTTTCAAGTGTAGTGAGAATTAATTTTCGGTATCTGAATAAAATAGTGGGAATAAGTTTGTTGCTGATATTATAGTGAGGCATAGCATATGATTGTAATTTTCTCAAGCCTCCATTTTGTGCTTACGCTATTTTAAATGTTATTTTTCTATATTTTTTATCAATAATAAGATAAACACTCATGGGATGTGATATGGTAAATCATGGGTACTCTTAAACAACTGACTAAACATATGTGGATTTGAATAAGATAGACCACCAATGGGAAAATATCATCAACAACTTAATCATGAATTTTGAAGTAAATTACCAGTCAAAATGATGTGGCAAACAACTTAGAAATACCCAAAGCTAAATGCACAAAAGCCCCAACCATCACCCTCCTCCTAGGTCTGGTTCCCATGTTCTTCATGCTTGAGACTCAAGTAGTCTGTGTTGACTTGTTAGTGATGGTGATTCATGAAGACTTGCCAGATAATTACTGTGGAATCTGACTGGCCAGAGAGGAACTTTGTTGAGTCTAGTAAGAAAGAAAACGATTGTTACCTCTAAATAAGTCAAGGTGGTGATTTATTTTTAGATACTATTGTTTGCATGTTTTAATTAAGAAAATTGGATTACATGCATTGAGAAATGTTGACCTAATTAGTGTTTCTGACCAGTAGCATGCCATAGTAAATTGTGTGCACCTTTATACTAATTTTTTTTTTTGCTAGAATCTCCACCCAGGACATAGAATTGTAGGTCTAAATAACTATAACTAACTAACTACCTAACTCTAACCAACTAACTCTCTCTCTCTCTCTCTCTCTCTCTCTCTCTCTCTCTCTCTCTCTC
>JAJPUD010003121.1:192127-229590 GCA_023553655.1 Myrmecobius fasciatus | reverse complement strand
TCTCTCTCTCTCTCTCTCTCTCTCTCTCTCTCTCTCTCTCTCTCTCTTTCTCTGTCTGTCTCTCCCTCTCTCTTCCTCCCTCCTTCCCTCCCTCTCTCTCTCTCTCTCTTCATATATACACACACACACACACACACATACACACACACATACACACACACACACATACACACAAGCACACATATTCCTGAGAGGAGGTAGATCTGCCTACTGAAAGGGGGAGATATCTTGATTTTTAAGGTCTCTCAAAGTGAGTCTCTCTTGTATGGATCACAACTTTTGGGGTCCTTTACTACATAGATAAAATCTATTCTGTGTTAGATGCCTTGTAAATCTGAATGCTCATAAAAGGGAACTGATGTCTACCCTTTGGGAGGTGACAAATTCTGATGTTCCTATGTTCTTTTAGCATGAAGGCACATGAGCCAGATTAATGTCACCTGAACAACTCTTAGGGATAAGGTGAGTGCCACATACTAATACTCTCCGGTTTCAGCTTTTTAGGAGGGAAATGAACTAGAATTAGCTACTTCCTTCTTCTAGAAGGAGGTGAGACTATAATAGGTCCTGAGGCATGGATAGAGTTTGAATTCTTGAAGAGAGAATGTTCCAGGTGAAGAGAATAGCAATAGTGACATTACATTCCAGGCACTGTGCTAAGTTCTTTACAATTATTTTGTTTTATTTGACTCTCACAGAAACACTAGGAGGTAGTTGCTATTATTATTTCCATTTTACAGATCATGAAACTAAGACAGATCAAAGGAACTGAGAGACCTGAAAAAAGAATAGAGATCTCTTTGTTTGGAATGTAGGGTCCAGGAGGAAGAATAATATGAAATCAGCCTAAAAAGAGAGTAATCATTGTTATAGTATTGTTGCTATTGTGTACAAAGTTCTCCTAAATCTGCTCACCTCTCTTTGTATCATTTGTCTATATAAGTCTTCCTGGTTTTTCTACAACCATTTTGTTCATCATTTCTTATAGCACAATAGTATTCCATTACAATCAAATACCACAACTTGATTGGGTGGATGAGCATCCACTCAATTTCTAATTCTTTGTTACTGATGTAATATAACACTTGAGGTCCCCTAATTTTAGTGGGGGCTTCTGTTCCAATAATGTCAGTAATCCTAAATTTTCTGGGTTTGGAGTTTGCCTCAGGGACTTCCCACACTCCCAGTCTAAGAACAACAATCTGTCTGATTCTGAATAGACCATTCCTCAATTCATCTCTGATTGATAATCTGGTCAGTGCTAATTAAATTCTGGAGACCACTCCTCAGGGCCATAGAATTAGCGTGTCAATGATAGAAAGCTGGATAAAGGGGTCTCCTCTCTCTTAGGACTTTGCTAATTTCTTTTGCAATCTAGTCTGCTTTTAATGGAATTACAATTACAATAAATTTTGCCCCTTGACTAGGAAATGGGTTTAAACCTGCAAATTCTTTTGAGACACTTTGTGACACTGGTCTGTGACCCCTTCCCAACCTCAATGTTACTACAAAAAGAGCCTCTCTAAATATTTTGCAGATATAAGTCCTTTTCCTTTCTTTCTTTCTTTTTTTTTAAACCTTATTGGGACATAGAACTAGTGGTAGTATTGCTGGGTCAAAGGGTATATACAGTTTTATCATCCAAATTGTTCCCCTGAATGGTTGGACTAGTTCACAATTCCACCAACAGTGCATTAGTGTCTTTTTTTTCCCACATTCCCTCCTCCATTTGTCATTTTTTTTCTGTCTTGTTAGCTCATTTGAAAAGTGTAAGATAGTATCTCAGAGCTGTTTTAATTTGCATTTCTTTAATCAATAGTAATTTAGAGCATTTTCCCTGTAAGACTATTTTTGACTTTGATTTCTTCTTCTGAAAACTGACTGTTAATATCTTTTGACCACTTATCAACTGGGGAATGGTTCTGACTTTTATAAATTTTAATCAGTTCCCTATATATTTGAGCAATGAGGCCTTTATCAAAGAAATTTGCTGTCAAAATTCTCAGTTTTTTGCTTTCTGTCTAATTTTGATTGCATTGGTTTTGTTTATGTAAAATCTTTTTAAGTTTGAATCAAATCATAATCAAAATTATTTTTTTTTTACTTTTCATGATCCTCTCTCTCTCTCTCTTTTTTTTGCTTTTTTGCTGAGGCAATTGAGGTTAAGTGACTTGCCCAGGGTCACACAGCTAGCGAATGTTAAGTGTCTGAGACAAGATTTGAACTCAGATCCTCCTGACTTCAGGGCTGGTGCTCTATCCACTGTACCACCTAGCTGCCCCTCTATCTTGTTTGGCCATAAATTCATCTATAGATGTCATAGGTAAACTTTTCCCTATTCCCCTAATTTACTTATGATATCTTCTATGTATAAATAATTTTACTTATGATATCACTCTTTATGTGTAAATAATTTACTCATTTTGAGAATATTTTTGTATATGGTATGCTTTATGGCTAGTTTCTACCAAACCACTTTTCAGTTTTCCCAGCACTTTTTAATCAAATGAGTGAGTTCCTACCCCAAAGCTAATCCCCAAATTAGATTACTGTGGTCATTTACTATTGTTGTATTGTGTATGGTTTCTAGTCTACTGATCCACCACTCTATTTCTTAGCCAGCACCAGACTATTTTGCTAGTTTGAAATCTGGTTCAACTAGACTGCCCTCCTTCACATTTTCCTCTGATTGATTCCTTTAATAATCTTGATCTTTTGTTCTAGATGAATGTTGTTACTAATTTTTTCTAGCTTCATAAAATAATTCTTTGGTAGTATGATGGGTGTGACGTTGAATAAGTAAATTAATTTAGATAGGCTTATATAAGTTTAGCCTACCCATGAGCAATGAATATTTCTCCAATTGTTTAGATCTGTCTTTATGTATATAAAAAAGGTTTTGTAATTATTTTCGTGGAGTCTGGATTTCTCTTGTCTAGTAGACTACTAAGTATTTTATATTATCTCCAGTTATTTTAAATGATTGTTTCTATCTCTTCCTGCTGGGTTTTGTTGTTAAGATATAGAAATACTGATGGTTTATGTGGATTTATTTCATATCTTGCAACTTTGCTAAAGTTCTTAATTGTTTTAACTAGGTTTTTAATTGATGCTGTGCAATTTTCTAATTATATCATTGTGTCATCTGCAAAAAGTGATAGTTTTGTTTCCTCATTGTTTATTCTAATCCCTTCAATTTCTTTTTCTTGTCTCATTGCTATAACTAGCATTTCTGGTACAATATTGAGTAATAGTGGTGATAATGGACATCCTTGCTTCACCTCTAATTTTATTGAGAAGAGTTCTAATTTATTACCATGACAAAAGTATGGTTTTTGGTTTTACATACATATTACTGGCGATTTTAAGAAAGGCTTTATTTATTCCTATGCTTTCTAATGTTTTTTAATGGAAATAAATATTCTATTTTGTTAAAAGCCTTTTTTTATCTATTGAGATAATTTTATGATCTTTGTTGTTTGTATTATTAATGTGGTCAATTATGCTTATAGTTTTTCTAATGTTGAACCAGCCCTGAATTCCCAGTATAAATCCTTCCCAGTCATAGCATATAATCTTTGTGATATATTGCTGTAATCTCCTTGCTAGTGTTTTATTTAAATTTTTGCATCAATATTCATCAGGGAAATTGGCTTATGGTTTTCTTTTTCTTTTTGCTCTCCTTAATTTAGGGACCAAGACCACATTTGTATTATAAAAGGAAATTGATAGAACTCTTTCCTTACCAATTTTTTCAAAGTGTATATATGTGATATTTGGATTAATTGTTCCTTAAATCTTTGGTAGTATTTTCGATACTGATAATTTGGCCTTCTCCTCCTCTTTCTCTTTTGTCTTATTCCTCCTCCTCCTCTTTCTTGTTTTCCCCCTCCTCCTTTCTTCTTTCCTTTAATCAAATTAATCTTTTGTCATGGTAGATGAACTATACAGCCTGGAATCAGACTCATCTTTCTGAATTAAATCTAGTTTTGGACACTTACAAATTGTGTAATACTGGACAAATCACTTAATCCTATTAACCTCAGTTTCCTCATCTGTAAAATAAGCTGAAGAAGGGAATGGCAAACCCACTCCAGTATTACTGCAAAGAAAACTGTGAATGAGGTAACAAAGAATTCAGATACAACTGAAAATGACTGAACAACATTTTCAATTTTCCACCCATGGGTTTTTTCCTCATGAAACAAGCTCCTAGTTATTATTTATTAGTTCATTTTTAAAAATTTTCAATGTTATTAATCTTTCCTTTGATTTTCAGGATTTTCATTTTGGTATTTATTTAGGGATTTTAAATTTGTTTTCTTTCTAACTTTTCTAGTTGTGTGCTCAGTTTGTTGAGAAGCTTATTCTCACTTTTATTGATGTTTGCATTCAGAAATATAAATTTTCCCTTAAGTACTGTTTTATTTGCAACCCACAAATTTTAGTATGTTGTGTCACTGTCTTTGTAATCTTTAATGAAATTATTTATTGCTTCTATGATTTATTCTTTGACCTATTGATTCTTTAGGATTAGACTATTTGATTTCAATTAATATTTAATCTATGCTTACAACAATCTGCATTGAATATAATTTGTATTGCATTATGATCTGAAAATGATGCATTTAATAGTTCTGCTTTTCTGCATTTGTTTGTAAGGTTTTTATATCCTAGCACATGGTCAATTTTTGTGAAGATGTTATATACAGTGGAGAAATAGGTATATTCCTTTCTATTGCTGTTCAATTTTCTCCAGAAGTTTATCATATCTAACTTTTCTAAAATTTTATTCATTGGGGCAGCTAGATGGCACAATGGATAGAGCGCCAGCCCTGAAGTCAGGAGGATCTGGCTTTAAATCTGGCCTTAGACACTTAACACTTCCTAGCTGTGTGACCCTGGGCAAGTCACTTAACCTCAATTGCCTCAAAAAATTATTCATCTTTTTAACTTCTTTCTTATTTATTTTATACTTAGACTTATCTAACTCAAAGAGGTAAATTGAGGTCTATTGGTATAGGTTACTGTCTGTTTCTTCTTGTAAATTTAATTTTTCCTTTAAGAATTTAGATGCTGGGGCAGCTAGGTGGCACAGTGGATAGAGTACCAGCCCTGAAGTCAGGAGGACCTGAGTTCAAATCTGGTCTCAGACACTTAACACTTCCTAGCTGTGTGACCCTGGGCAAGTCGCTTAACCCCAATTGCTTCAAAAAAAAAAAAGAATTTAGATGCTATGCTATTTGGTAAATATCTGTTCAGTACTGATATTACTTTATTGCCTATGCCACTTTTCAGTTAAATGCAGTTTCCCTACTTATCTCTTAATTGGGTCAATTTTTGCTTTTGCTTTGTCTGAGATCATGATTCCTATCTCTGCCTTTTTTTTTTTTAATAAAACATCAGCTAAAACATATAGATTTTCTTGTAGCACTTTATTTTAATTCTTTCTTTTTCTTTTAACGTCTTTCTTTTTTTAACTGTGTTTCTTGTAAATAACATGTTGTTGGATTCTGATTCCTAATCCACTCTGCTATCTCTTTCTGTTTTATAGGTGAGTTAATTCCATTCACATTCACAATTATGATTACTAACCATATCTTTTCTTCTATCCCATTTTCTTCTGTTTATGATTTTATTTCTTTTCGTCCTGTTTTTCCTCAAAAGTCTGTTTTGCTTCTGACCATTATCTCCCTTAACCCATCCTTCTTTTTATCCCCCTTTTTGTTATCTTCCCCCCCTCTTTTTTGCCACTTCTCTGTTGGGTAAGATAGTGTTCTGTATCCAAAAGTGTGTGTGTATGTGTGTGTGTGTGTGTGTGTGTGTGTGTGTGTGTTTGTATTTTTTTCTCTTTGAACCAGTTGATCTGAGACATTCAAGAACTGCCTGCTCTGCCCCCAATATTCCCTTTCAATGTAAAAGCTTTCCTTGCACAATTTTTTATGTGAGATTTCCCCCATTCTTTCTTTTTCTCCCCTCTTTCCTATTGTATTCCTCTTTCTCATCCATTTGATTTTTGCAGATCATTCCAACATCATTCACTTACTCCTATGCCATCTATCTTTTTAGAATCCTACAAAGTACCCTAATAATGAAAAAGTTCTAAGGAGTTAAATATATCATCTTCCCATATAGGAATGTAAATAATTTAGCCTTCTTAAGTCCCTTGTGATTTTTTTTTATGTTTACCTTTTCATGGTTTTCTTGAGTCTTTCGTTTGAAAGTCAAATGTTCTATTCACCCTCTTTTCTTTTCATCAGGAATGCTTGAGAATCCTTTATTTCATTAAACGACCACTACCCCAGTCCCATTCACATATATAGATTTAACCTTGAAATTCTGTAATCTTAATTGAATTGAATTGAATCATAACCATCTTTGTTGGTATGTGAACAAATTTTTAGCTAAAATTTGTAGCATTCCTAGTACCTATCATACTACTTTGAACAAAATAGACACTTTAAAAATATTTATTATTTTATGTTAAATGTTATTGATTTATTGAATTACTTTAAATAAATTAATTGCATTCTAAATTACAGTTAAGTGCTAACTAGATAGTGCAGTGGATAAACTATTGGACCCAGAATCAGGAATACCTAACTCCAAGTCTAGTCTCACTCAATTATTAGCTTTGTAAGGCTGAATTATTCATTTAATTTCCACCTATCTCAGTTTCCTCATACATAAAATGGAGATAAAATAAAATCCCCTGCCTCCTAGAGTTGTAAAAATAAAGTAACATTTGTTAAGCACTTTATAAATCTTAAAGCACTCTGCAAATGCTAGTTCTCATTATAGATCTTCCATTTCACAATAGCCCTCACCCCAACCCCTGATCTAGATTTTGAAAATCAAACTATAGGGTCTTTCTTTAAAAAGCAGCAAACGCTTATGCTTCACTACAGAAGTGTAAACATAACACGATTCATCCATTTGCTAATTACTCTTCCCTTTGGGGGAACATCAACTACTTTGACTGAACCAGGCACCACATCAAAACTTCATTCTGCAGAACTGCCAATATCATTCTTTCTTTGAAACCAACAGGGAGCAGGAAGAAATGAAACACACACAATTTCATCTCCATCATTTCCTTGTGCCTGAGATTGTTTAAAGGCCATCACACTGATCTCCATCTGCTTTTCAAGAGTCAGGAAGTTCCCAGCTCAGGACAAAGCGCCCCGGTGGAATGAATCAGATGAATGGTGTTCAAGGTGATGGCCCGCTGAGAACAGACAGTCAGCCACCGGTTCTTCCACTCACTTTGGTCATTTCTCTTTTCAGGGCTTTTCAGCAGCCGGCCTTGAGTCCCAGTTTGTTTCCTTTTTCTCAATTCTATTCTATTCTATTCTATTTTTTTCTCCCCCCCCACCCCAGTTTGGTGAATGTCTGTGGGATGTGTGTGCTCACTGAGCAAAATCAGGAAGCAGTGGAGAGATGACAGTCACCCCGTGAGGCTATCTCAATTGTGTTTGAACAGCAGAAACCTTTAACAATCACTGTGCATCAAGGAGACATTTTCATATTTCACAGCTATTTCAGATGGGCTTGGAGAGTCGATGTTGCAGCAGAATAAAAAAAAAAGGAGAGAGAGAGAAAAAGAAAATGAAATATTTGGATGCAGGAGGAGGAGGGGGGTGACCAATTTGTTATTCCTTTTTTCCTTCCATGTGGAGCAGGTAATAGGGACTCTAAAATGAGAGAGATTAGGGTTGCTAAGGAGGTGGCCTGGGCTTGTCAGTGCTTAAAGAGAGAGTTTGGGTCCTACTTCCTCTTCATGCTAATCCCCCAGTCTCCCCCCCAAAAAAGGGCCTTTATCTGAAAGAGCCAGAGTTGGAAGATTGGGAGGTTTTGATTCTAGATCAGTATTTCAAGGCAAGATTCCCGCTGACCTCCCGAGGAAAGATTAGCTTCAAAGCCATGGACCCTTTCCATGCTGGATCTTACTGAAGGCTGTTGCCTGGTTACATCCTAGTGCAACTAATGGGCTATGTTCAGCTGTGATTGACATCTCTAATCAGCTACCTGTATTCAGGGTCTGCCGCAGACAAAAATTCTGCCTGAGTGAAGTTTATATTTAGTGTGCAGACAACAAAAAAGGAAGATTGCATGTCGGAACAGGAGTCAGGAGATTTGGGTGCAAATCCTCCTTTGGATTTGGAAACTTTGGGGAAATCACAATGTTCCTAATCTTGGTCTTCCTTTCTGTAAAGTGAGGAGAATTGTATTTTTGCTACATTTCTCACAAAGTTGTTGAGAGTCAAGTATTCTGTCATTTGGAGAGCTCAGTGAGTCATTTTACTCTTGTGGATCATTGTGCAATCCACATTTTGGTTTTAGGGGCTCAGACTCATACAGGGAAATAGGACCAAGTATCAGTCAATCAGCAAACATTTTGTTTAAAATTGACCAAGTGCTAAGAGCCCAACTAGTTGTCAGTTATACAGAGACAAAGCATAGTGGAGATTATGGGAAATCAGAAAAAGGGGAATAGTCCCAGTCAAAATCCAAGAAACAGAATAATAGTCCAAGACTGTAGTGGGTCAAGGCAAAATTGTCAGGTACATCAAATTGAATGACCAAGGCAGAAAACAGAATCTGAGTGGTCCTTGTGAGCTGTGAGTAGAAAGAGTCCTGGGTTTGGACTTGGGAGGCCTTGGAAGTTTGGCTCCCAATTCTACTCCACACTCCACACTTTTGAGTGGACCCTTTCTGCTTTATGAGGCTATTTCTTCATAAGAATCATGGAGAAGATAATTTCTGAGGTTCCTGTTAGTTCTAAATCCTATGAATCATGGAGAACACACAACAAAGGAGAACATGAAGGGTCCAGTCAAATGATACCTTCCCAGTGTTCCTAACTCTGCCAAGTGAGGGCAATGAGTTAGATTCAAATAGAAATAAGGATCATTAAACCTTCTATTAGGATTTCTGAATATTGATCTAGAAAACCAAATATTAATATTATATATGGTTTATCATACTTTTATTTGTTGTCAAATATTTTCCAATTATATACTCATATATCATACTCTGGAGTGGCCCAAGGGCCTTTTGCTGGATACCTCCAGGCCAGATGCCCTCTCAGACTCCTTGGTACCAGCCCTAAATCTTATAATGAGGATGGTGTGTACGCTCAAGACAGAATTTTGGATCCTTTTGGGGTTTCTGGTTGTAGTTTCTTGGGTTAATATTCTGGTGATGTCTTGTTTTTCATGCCATTTCAGGATTTTGTCAAGTAATCCTGGCATCATGTGAAAATGATGGAAGATACCCCGAGAAAGAAAGAAATCATGTAAATACAACAGTATTGGAAAGATGATAGATAGGCTGGAAGAGAGCAGAGGAGAGGAACATGGGTTGATCACAGGATCAGGGCAATTCTACATATCATGGGACATTTTCTCTTCTTAAGTACTTTGGAAAGTGTGCTCTGCCTTTCTCTTTCAAATTATTTATTAGATGAGCTTCAAAGGGATATCCTGGTTGTTCTGTAGGTCCCTCATTTCTTTGAAAGCTTAGATCAAGTGCTACCTGCCACATGAGGCCTTTTTTGATCTTCTTATCTGTTAGCACCTCTCCCTACAAACTACTTTACATTTAATTTGCTGGCAAATATATGTATCTACATATGCATACATGAATGTGCTATATGTACATACACATGTGTGTATACCTATATACACATATACATACATATATATGTTATTTCTGCCAATAGAATATAAACTCCTTGAGGGCAGGGACTATTTCATCACTGATTTTTTATTCCACCACCTGACACGTGGTTTTTAATGTACACTTTTCAGTTGATTGTGTATGTTTATTTCCCTTAATGAAATGAGCCTGCTAGTCTAGTATCTTCAACCTCAGTGGTGCCCTATTTAGCTCTCTTCCTTCCAAGATTATTTTCTCATTTACTTCATGATCATACTAATTGCACACCACAACAAATGGAAAAATTCTCCAAATTTCTCTTTCACTGATCTGCCTTCTGGGTTTTCATTAAATTCTTTTTAGAGCTACCCCAATTGGACAGCAAGTCAAAAGTTATCCTTTGTTCAGAGTTGTCTCTTTCTTCCAACATCAGCAAGCTGGATCTTGCAATGACTGAAGTTATGTTGACTATTTTTTCAAGTTCTCTTGAATTTGAATTTGATGGCCTGAATGAGTGGTTAGGAAAGGAAATTGAGGGCACCGAAGTGTCCAGGAACCTTCTATTTCTATTGATATTTGTTTCCTCCTGTTGGGGTATTTCTCATTTTGATATTGATGAATAGATGATAAAAACATTTACATGTAGTCATGCTAAGCTCTGGGGATATAGATATAAGCAAATAAAAGCTCCTATCTTTAGAGCATTTGCATCCTAAAAGGGAAGATATATCGAGGGGGGAAGTAGCCATATGGTAATGTTTTGAAGAGAAAAGTCAGAGATTATGGTGGCTGGCTTACTAGGGTAATTGATTGACATGTCCTTAGAGGGAATGGTATTGTTGAGGTCATTACTGTTCCAGGAGCTGGAGTGGAAATGGAACTGCTGTGTTTCATGCACATGGCTGGAAAATAATGTGAAGGGCATAAGACGGGAAAGGTAAAGCTAAATGCTAGTCAATCAGACTACATGGTCACAAGGGTGGACCTTTCTGGACAGATGTGGAGGCAGGAGAGCAGATGGCCTGATCTAGACATGGCCAGGAAGTGAAGTGAATGTTTAATGGCCAGCAGCTCTCATTACTGATATCACCTATAATTGGGTGATCAGTCATCATTAGCTTCATCTAGATACCCTGGGGACAACTAAGGAGCTGGAATTGGAGTTAGGAAGACATGAGTTCAAATCTAACCTTAGATATTTATTAGCTATATGATCAAGGCCAAGTCACTACATCACTGCTTACTTCAGTTTCCTCAACTACAAAATGAAGAAATTGTATCTACCTTTTAGGTTGTGAGAATCAAATGAGTTAATATTTTCCTTTTTTTGTTATTCACATCTTTATTTTAGTTTAGTTTTTAAGGTTATACTGTACATTCATTTTTTAAAAACATATTTCCATATGAGTCAGGTTGAGAGAGAAATATCAGAACAAAAGGGATAAACCTTTTGAAGAAGAAGAAGAAGAAGAAAAAAAATGAAGTACTGTGTATTGATTCAGATTCATTCTCTACAGGTCTTTCTCTGAATGCAGGTAGTGTTTTCCTTCCAAAGTGTATTGGGATTGCCTTGGATCATTAGATTACTGAGAAAAACAAAATCTATCAGAGTTGATCATCACATAATCTTGTTGTTGCTGTGTACAGTTTTTCTTGGTTCTTTTTGCTTCACTCAGCATCAGTTCATGCAAATATTTCCAGGCTTTTCTAAAATCAACTTGTTCATCACTTTTCACAGAACAACAATATTCCATTACTTTCATATACTGAAACTTATTCAGTCATTTTCCAATTGATGGGCATTTACTCATTTTACAATTCTTTGCCACCACAAAGAGGTGCTACAAACATTTTTGCACATTTGTCTTTTTCCCTCTTTTATGATCTCTTTGGGATACAGACCCAGTAATGGCTCTGTTGGATCAAAGGATATGCACAGTTTGAACAGTTCTAAATTGTTCTCCAAAATGGTTGGGTCATTTCACAATTTCACAATGTATTAGTGTACCAGTTTTCCCACATCTCCAACATTTATCATTATCTTTTTCTATTGTTTTAGCCAATCTGAGAGATGTGAAGTGATACCTCAAAGCTGCTTTAATTTGTATTTCTCTAATCAATAGTGATTTTCATATGATTATATATGACTTTAATTTCTTCATCTGAAAAATTTCTGTTCATATCCTTTAACCATTATCATTTGGAGAAAGATTTGTATTCTTATAAATATGATTTAGCTCTATCCATATTTTTTAAGTGAGGCCTTTATTAGGAACCCTGGCTGCAAAAAAATTTTTCTCAGCTTTCTACTTCCCTTCTAACCTTGACTACATTAGTTTTGTTTTTACAAAAATGTTTTAATTTAATGTAACCAAAATTATCCATTTTGCATTTCATAATGTTCTTTAGTTTTAATTTGGCCATACATTACTCCCTTCTTCAAAGATCTAATAGGCAAACTATCCCTTGGTCTCCTAATTTGCTTATAGTATCACCTTTTATGCCTAAATCATGTACCAATTTTGACCTTATTTTGGTATGGGGCTTGAGATGTAGATCTATGCAAAGTTTGTGTCATACTATTTTCCAGTATTCCCAGTAATTTTTGTCAAATAGTGAGTTATTATCCCAGAAGCTAAGTTTTTTGGTTTATCAAACAGATTATTAGTCATTGATTATTGTCTTGTGTACTCAACCTATTCTACTGATACATCATTTTATTTCTCAGCCATTGTTTAATAACTGCTGATTTATAATAGAATTTTAGGACTGGTACTGCTAGACCACCATCCTTTGTATTTTTTGTTTTTTGTTTTTGCTGAGGCAGTTGGGGTTGAATGACTTATCCAGAGTCACACAGCTAGGAAGTGTTAAGTGTCTTGAGACCACATTTGACCTCAGGTCCTCCTGACTTCAGGGCTGGTGCTCTATTCACTACACTACCTAGCTGCCCCCTTTGCATTTTTTTTCATTAATTCCCTTGATATTCTTAACTTTTTCTTTTTCCAAATGAATTTTGTTTTAATTTTTTCCTACCTCTATTAAAGTGACTTTTTGGCAGTTTGATGGGTATGGCACTGGATTAGTAGACTAATTTAGGTAGAATTGTCATTTTTATTACATTAGCTTGGCCTATCCATGAGCAATTGATATTTTTCCAGTTGCTTAGATCTGACTTTATCTGTGTGAAAAGTGTTTTGTAATTATGTTAACTTTTATTTTCTGGGTTTGTCTTGGCAGGTAGATATCCAAATATTTTATTTTGTTTATAGTTATTTTAAATGGAATATCTTTTCTATCTTTTGCTGTTGGGCTTTGTTATTAACATATAGAAATGCTGATGATTTATATGGGTTTATTTTATATCCTGCAACTTTGCTAAAGTTGTTAATTATTTCAAGTAGTTTTTTGGTTGATTCTCTAAATATACCATCATATCATCAGCAAAAGTGATGATTTTATCTCCTCATTGCCTACACCAATTCTTTCAATTTCTTTTTGTTTTCTTATTGCTAAAGCAACATTTCTAGTACAATATTGAATAATAGTGGTGATAATGGGTATCTTTGTGTGATCCCTGATCTTAGTGGGAATGTGTCTAGCCCCTTCCCATTACATATAATGCTTATTGATGCTTTTAGATATGTGCTGTTTATCATTTTAAGGAAATAAATTTATATTTTTCAAGTGGCACAGTATCTGGCAAAGAGTAGGTGTTTAACAAATCCTGTCTTCCTTTTCCCTTTGTTTCTCTTTCTGTCCTTCTTTCCTTTTTATTTTTCTTCCTCTTTCCCTCTCTCCTTTGCTCCTTCTCACCTTCCCTTTCTTCTTCTTTTTCCTTCCTTCTCAATTTCATGCATTTTATGTCACTAAAGGGAGTATTGATTAGTGCAGAATCCCCCAAGGATTCTGACCATTCACCATGATATTGAACCTAAAGACCTCTTTTGGAGGTCTTCCTCTGTTCACACATAATGGAAGCTAAAGGTGACCTTCTAATTCAGCTTGCTTGAAGGCAACATCTCTGGAAGTATTTACCATGATACTAGTAAGTCAGGAAACTATTTCTGAGACCTGTTGATCAAGGGCCCCTCTGTTCTGTATCCTTTTCAGTGACTGAAACATTTATCTTCCTGATGATTTTTGCCCATGGTCTCCAGAGGCACTCATTATCAGGAATGAGAGGATGTTTAGCTGTAGGTTCTTTAAATTATAACCATCTACCTCTCTTTCAGACCCGGTTGAAGCAATTTGCTCCTGCTACCCTGGCTCTCTTCCCTATCATCTGCCTTTGACATAATAGCCATCCTGGACTTCAGTCTGGACATTAACCAAAGCTGCTATGCTGTATGGCTGACCAGATACCATCTGGAATATTGTGCCCATTTCTGGCCTTATAAGAAGGATATTGATGAACTGGAACATGTCCAGAGGAGGGTAATCAATTTAGGCATGGGGACTAGAAACTCTATCACATGTTTAGCCTAGAGAAGATTTTGAAGGCCATGATCATTTTAAATATCTGGAAAGCATCAGATGTAAGAATGTTGAGGGTAGAACTAGGATTACTAGGGTGGGATTTACAAGGAAGCCGGTTTCTGATCTATTAGTGGAAGAAGTTTCTAATAATTAGAGCTCTCCAACAATGAGATGAGTTGGTAATGAGCTTCCTTTCCCTGGCAATATCTATACAGAAGCTGGATGACCACCTCCCCTAAAGAGGGGATTACTTAATCAGCCTGGAGGTTGGAGATGATCTCCAGGATCTCTCTAGTTCTAAGTATCTGTGAGAGAATGCTCAAGACAGTAGAGTAGGAGGTCACTGCAATAATCCAAAAATAACTTGAAAAGTATCTTATAAAAGACCACAAATCTGATAAGCAGAGCTTCTTTAAGCACATCAAAAGCAGGAAGACAGCTAGAGTCAATGGAACTGTTTAAGGCATCTAATGCCAGAAGTGCACTCTGGGGAAAAAGAGATAGCCAAGAGAGTCTACGAGTCTGCCTTAAGATGGAATAGAGATAAAAGCACAGGATATTCTAGACCTAACTGATAAGCCAGATGTACATAAATCACTGTGGCCAGATGGCACCTACCCAAGAGCTCTGAAGTAACTCAAGAGGAAAATTGTGGATGTACTGGCCAAAATGTATAACTCGACATTACGAAGAGCTGCTGCTGGGGAGGGTAAGAGAGGTCTGTCAGATTACCACCATGACTCTCCAACGGGGGGCTGGAGAGTGGAGTCAAGTCAGGGATTTGCCTGAGTTTTCCCAAATTCCCCTCCAAATAATATTAAAATTCACTTGACCCCAATTGCCTCAGCAAAAAAAAAATCTTCACAATATTAAAATAATGTTTCAAAACAAATTCTGAAGCAGCAGAACCAACCAAAGGATGGGGGTGAAACCATTTCCAAGCCCCAAACAATTTAGATGGTCAGCAGGCCGGAAAGGTCTGTCTCACTGGGGTGAGAGTCAAATGCCAGTGGGGGCCATGTTCAGGCAAGCAGGTGACTGAATCTGCTGTGGAAAGCAATTTAACAAAACTATCACACACCTATACCTAGATAAAGTCAAAATGGATACACAATTAAGACCCAGAAAGTGATATTATAATCACATGGAATAGTTTATCTGTCAGAAATAGGAATAAGAGAAGAATCAAGAGGGGCAGCTAGATGGCATAATGGATAGAGCACTGGGCCTGGAGTCTAGAAGACCTGACTTCAAATCTGGCCTCTGGCACTTGACATTTATTACCTGTGGACCTTAGGCAAGTCATATAATACTGACTGCCTCACCTCCTTAAATACATACAAATCATGACCAAATAAGAGATAGAGAGCATTACAGGATGTAAAATGGATAATTTTTAAGTTTAATAGTAAAATAATTGTTTTACATTTGTTTTGAAAATTTTAAGTTCCAAATTCTCTCCTCTTCACCCCTCTCTCCTATTAAGAAAGAACATATAAAGTTATGCAAAACATTCCATAAAAGTCATGTTGTGAAAGAAAAAAAAACTCAAGAAAAATGTATGCCTCAATCTGTATTCAGACATAATCAGTTCCTCCTTTGTGTATGGATAGCATTTTTCGTGAGAAAATCCTTCAGAGTAGACTTGGATCATTATATTACTGAGAAAAGCAAAGTCATTCACAGATGATCATCCCACAATATTGCTATTACTTTGTAAATAGTGCATTTAACTTTGCATGAGTTCATGGAAGACTTTCCAGATTGAAATGGATAATTTTGATTACAAAAAATCAAAAGGCATTTGCACAAACAAAACCAATGCAGCCAAAATTAGAAGGAAATTAGAAATGGGAGGAGGGGAAATAAATTTACAGGAAGTTTCTCTGATAAAGGCGGCATTTTTCAAATATATAATCAAGTCAAATGTATATGGATACTAGCCATCCCCAAATTAATAAATAGTCAAAGGATATGAATAGGAACTTTTCAGAAGAAGAAATCAAGGCAATCTTTAGTCATATAAAATAAAATAAGTTCTAAATCACTATTGATTAAGGAAATGCAAATTAAAACAATTCTGAGGTACTGCCTTACATTTTGACTGAAATTGAAAATATGAGAAGTATGAAAAGTTGGATTTCCACAGATATTGTTAGAGTAGGATAAAGGGAGAGGGAGGCAAAATATCTTGTTGGGGTGTCTCCAATCACCTGTGAGTTGAGGAACTGGTAACACAACTAAGTTCCTAACAAAGGGGGCTTAGGGTTAAACTGACCCAAATCAGCTATGGTCAGTGCCAAGGCATAAGACTTTTTGAGGGGATTGTAATCCAACCTAATTGCTATTTGGATAGTGAATCTGACCAATTGTAACTTTGGTTGTATCCAACCTAATTAGTATTCAGATAGCAAATCCGACTAATTGTCACCAACCTGACAATAAATCTGATCAATCTAAATCTTGAAGGGAGAGGTAAAGAACCTAGCTACCAGCATAAAGTTTGCTCCCTTGAAGTACTTGGTGTGTTCCATTTATGAGTATCCCAACTTCTCATAAGAATTACCAAATAAAGGATTCGTCTTTCATTCTAAAGAACATTGGTTGTAACATTACTCCTGTACCCGCTTGCAACTGGGGAAGCAGTGGGCAGGGGTAGCTTGTCCTGGGCTTACTCCTTCATCCTTCTAAGTTCTACAGTGTCCTTTGATAACAAAAGAAAAATGACAAATGTTGTAGGGGATATGGGAAAACTGAGATACTAATGTGTTGTTGATGAAATTGGGAACTGATCCAACTATTCCGGAGAGCAATTTGAACAATGCCCAAAGGGTTATACAACTGTGCATATCCTTTGACCTATTGATACCACTTCTTGGTTTGTATCACAAAGAGATCAAAGGAAAAGGAAAAAAGTATTTTATTTGCAAACATATCTACAGCAGTTTTTTTATGTTGGCAAAGAATTGGAAAATGAGGGGTTGCCCACCAACTGGGGAATGGTTGAACACGTTTTAGTATTTTATTGTGATGGAATACCATTGTGCTATAAGAAATGATGAACAGAAAGGTTTCTGAAAAACCTGGAAAGACTTGTATTAACTGATGCAAAGTGAAGTGAGCAGAACCAAGAAAGCTTTGCACATAGTAACAGCAACATTGTATGATGAGGAACTGTGAATGTGTGAACGATTTAGCTATTCTCAGTAATACAATGATCCAAGATAATTCTGAAGGATTTACGTTGGAAAATGTAATCTACCTTTGAATGAAGATTGAAGCATAGTTGTTTTTTAAAAACTTTGTTTTTCTTTGTTGTTGTTCTATTTTTATTTATATTTTCTTTTGAAACATGACAAATATAGAAATCTATTTTGCATGCCTACACATTAATAACCTATATCAAAGTGCTTGCCTTCTCAATGAGGGAGGGAAGGAAGGAGGGAGGGAAGAAGGGAGGAAGGGAGAGAGAGACAGAGACAGACAGAGAGACAGAGAGAGAGCGAGAGAAAGAGGGGGGGAGAATTTAAAACTTAAAATTTAAAAACAAGAATGTAAAATTTTTTTCTACATGTAATTGGAAAAGGGAATAAAATATTTTTAAAAATAACTGTCTGACTGAGGGATAGGTTCCAGGTAAGACCCTAGGAGCTATAGCTGCAGGAGTTGCACTTCCATAGTTGATAAGCTAATAGCAACTTCAATAAAGGATAGGGTTATTGAAAATAATCAAAAGCTACTGAGGTAAAGGAAAAAGAATGACTTTGAGAATAATGTAGACAAAAGAGGGGAATGTTTTACCCTGAATAAAGAACTCATTTAAAGATTAAAAAATACTGTAACAGAAAACTGACTCTTCTCGGAATGGAGGGATGTAAACAATGAGGGCTTTCAGAGATTTGGGTTAGGAATGGTAAATATTTAATCATTTTTATCAATGGTCCAGTAGAGGGAGAGAACACTGAAATATCCAAATAGTCAAGTAACACTAGACTGCTGCAGGGAATGAAATGATACAGCAATGGAGATACGCTGCAGGACTATATCACAAGATCATGGATGAATGAAAGAAGCATTTATTAAGCACTTACTATGTGCTAAATACTGGGTATGACATAGAAAGGGAGAGTGAGCCCCAGCTCCTTGTGAGACACATTCAAATGAGAGAGAAAATACAAAGAGTAGGTTTCAGTTGTCAGTCAGATGCAAAATTCCCACAGTCCTTAAGATGCAGTGGAAAAACAGATGGTAATATGCCTTCTTTAATGTAATTTCCACTGATGAAGTAATAACCATTTCTATGATAAACCATTTCACAATACTAAAGTTTTTATTATTGGGAACTTTCTTTTCTCAGTCTGCTGGATTACAGGAAGAGGTAAGACTCTCCAAATTACTAGTGACTTTCTAATTGCCAAAAGATGTTCCCTCAGCTCTTGTTGTTTCATCTCTCTGCAGACCACCCCATGCTTCTAGGAACTCTTCCCATCTTTGACTCTTATATTAATACACTTATGTTCCTTTCCTCCCACTGTGTCCCTTTCATTGATACTATTTCTTCCTCCCCTCCCCCAAAATAGGCTCACCCAAAGACTCAGTCCTTTGCCCATTTTTCTGTTCTTTTCTCATAAATCCTTTTCTTTGGAGATCTTATCCACATCAAGACATCAACTCTCACTTCTATGCAGAGCACTCTGAAATCCATATCTCTAGCTGCAGTTTTTCCAAGACTTCATTTAGCTATAACATAAGATTTAGAGCTGGAAGGGATCTTAGAGATCACTTTCATTTTAGAAATAAGGAAACTGAGATAAGGAAGGAGAAGTGACTTCAAGACAAATCAGCAGGCATTTGAATGCCAAATGAGTGCCAGGCACTATGCTAAATGATGAGGATACTAAGAAAAACTGGAATAATTCTTGCCCTCAAGGACCTTACATTCTAATAGAGAAGACTACATGCAAATGGCCACATATCAACAAGAACTATAGAGGATATATTGGAGATTAGAAGGAAGGCACTAAAATAAAGGAGGCCAAATTTGTACAGAAAGGATGGGAAAGAGGAAATAATTTCTTCACACTCATAAAGGCACTAACAGAATTAGAATTTGAAACCAGGTCTTCTGTTTCCAAATCCAATACTCCTTTCCTGGTAATTGTTTCTGTTCACTGGACATTTCCAGCTGGATGCATGTCATTGACTAAAAATATGTTGGGGTAAAACTAAACTGATCTTCACCCTTTCTGTACTACCAACACCCTTTCCAGGTTTCCACACTGCTATCAATGTCACTAGCATTCACCTAGTCATTAAGCTTAAAATCTGGGGTCACCCTTGATTTTTTCCTCTTCTTTTCACATTACATTTAATCTTTGTTGGACACAAGCCTAATAAAGTCAGGAATGGAGCCAATCAGAGTAAAAATAATGACCTATTCCCTAAGCTTTGCAGTTTCTCTTTCCTCATCCCCTTTTCCACTTGCATGGGAAAGCGGTTTTGGAATCAAGACACTTGGGGACTCCAGACCCTTAAGACTCTGTCAATTTGTAGTCCAGTCTCTAGAGCAGAAACTAGTTAGGTATAGTCTGGTTATTAGAGATCTATAAGAAGGCATAGGGGATGTCCACTGTAATCCAGAGTGAAATCTCCAGAAGAGTAAGCAGGAGAATCATATTTAGTTTAAATAGATGGCTTTAAGCATGAAGGAAGGCACTGCCTATTTACTAATGGCTCTGTTCCCTGTTTTAAAGAAGTCACTGCCTAGAGCAAGGGTTTCCTGCTGGAGATGAAGAACCTGGTCCATTTCTGAAAGAATCAGTAAATAAATGCTTATTAAGCACCTAGTTCTAGAGAAACAAAAGATAATGGGGAAGAAAATATGCAATTAACTGAATAAATTGCATCAAGGATATTTTGAAAATAAGCAATACAGAGAAGTTATTAGAAATAAGAGGGATTGGGAAAACTTTCTGTAAAAAACAGGATTTTAGTGGGATTTGAAGAACATCAGGGAAGCTAGGAGGCTAAGATGAGGAGAGAACATTTCAAGAACGGGGGACAGCCAATGACAATGGCTGGGATGGAGAGATGGAGAGACTTGATCAAAGAGTTCATGAGGGAATGCAAGATGTACCAAATCAAAATGTTCATGGGGGAGAATACAAGATGTACTTCTTGAGGAAAAAGCCGCAAAGGCTTTAACTAGCATTAGCATAGTGCCCAGTAACCAATCCATGACTGAGAAGTGATTATGGTAAACTTCAGGGCTTTGCACTTTAAACTATGGTAGAGGACCCTCTCTTCTCTTGAGAAAGGAGAAATAGCAGGATTGTAGCTGAAATCTAGGGTTGGAAACAGTGAGAAGCTTTGCATGCACAGAACATTTCCATTAGGATGTGGATCATAGACACAATTACCAGGAGGTAGAATTGCATAGCGAAAGGATCATATGGATCATAAACGTCTGATTTGAGTTTGTGTCTTCCTGATTCCATAGTGTGCTACTTAACTGCCTCTAGCTGGGCTAGAGGAACATATATTGATAGAGACTCATAAGATACAGTTTTAAGTGGATACAGTCCTTGAACTTGGGATACATTTATCTGTGGTAACCACTGTGCAAGTTGGGGGTTGTCCCCAGGTGCTATAGTTGTATTTGATCATTGTTTTTTTATTACTTCAACTGTCCAAATCACATCTTTATCACTTTGTGCTAGATTATTGCAATATACTCCTTTTCTTTTTCTAAAAAAATATAATTTTCAGTTTCAAATTCTCACCCTTCCTCCAGCCCCTTGCCTATCCATTGAGAATGCAAGAAATACAATACCTATGACACATGTGAGGCTATTATTACTATGTACTCCTAACCAGTCTCCTTCCTATTGCTTTACATTCTCATAGCCATTCAACACATGGTTGCCTAATTAATTTTCCTTTAGCACTACTTTGCTCAGGTCATGATAGAATCCAACCTCTCAAAAGCCTCCAAGGACTCCTTATAGCCCATCAAATACAATCTGAGCTCCTCTGCCTGAAGCTTAAGCCCCTTTGGGATGTGACACTACTTTACACCCACCAGCCTTTTCTCTAGTCAATCCTCAAAAAAAATCTATGGCTTGAGCCAAGCTTCTTTCTTCATTGTTTGCTGAACACAGAGTCCAACACATGAGAAAGGCTCCCAGATTTAGCACCAGAGGAACTGGTTTGGAATTACAGCTCTTCTTATTACTCTTGTGTGATCATGGGCAAGTCACTTTGCTCTTATGGACCTCAGTTTCTTTAGCTGTAAAATGAAGGTGTTAGTCTAAATACCCTAAAAGGGCACTGAAAGTGCCTTCCAGGTCAAAATCTTGGGATCCTATGCCATGAACATTTGTACCTCCATGGCTTTGCTCACATGGTTTCCCCCCACATGATATGCCCTCCCTACTCCTTTGTGCATATCTAAGATTTCCCCATCTTTCACATACTAAATCAAGGGCCAAGTTCTCCCAAAAGTCTTCCCTAGCAGCTCTAGTCCTTAATCATCATTTTATATTCTAAATTCCTCTTATATAAACTCTATTGCCACACCAGCCTGCTATGATTTCTGGATGCTGGGATAGGATTAAGGAGAGTTTCCATTTTTAGAGGCTCAGTAGCACAATTTGAAGCTAGAATATGAAAAAAAAATTGGCTAGCAAGAAGCCTGAGATATGAAGACATTATGTCATATACTATAACATATCTTAGGAGTTGAATGTAGAAATGCACAAACAGGCAGAAATTTTCAAAAGAATAAATTCTATCTGTACTCAAGTCATTTATTTTCTGAACCAAGAGGAATCTTGAATTTTACCCCTGAGATTACTCTTGACTGATAAGGAAGTGATCTTTTGTGTTATCTTGCTTATTAACCTGGTCTCTGTTCATCTCACTTCCTGGACACCAGCTCCAAATTATGTTATACATTGGTAATGCATTGATATCTCCCCAAATGCTTTTTTTTAAAGCATATTTTTTTCAATAGCAAAAGATCTATTTTCTCACTCAGTATTCCTCTCCCCAATTTTACCTTGAGAACTAAAGAAAAATAAATCCTATTATAAAGATGTATAGTTAATCAAAACACTTCCATATTGACCATGCCACAAAAAATTCGTCTCATTCTTCACTCTGAGTTCTTCATTTCTCTGTTTGTTAGGAAGTGGGTTGAGAGTTTCATTATATAGTATTCTGTAATCCTGGTTGGCTGTTATGTTGATGAGCATTTCTAATCTTTACCATATTGCTGTCAAATAAAATGTTATATTTCTGTTCACTTTATTCGGCATCAAATCATACAAGTTTTGCCAGGTTTCTTTGAAACCATCCCATCCCCTTTATCACTTCTTACAAAACAATAGTATGCCATCACATTTATGTACTGTTAACCATTCATCCATTTCCCACTGTAGTCACCCCCTCATATTCCCATTCTTTGCTGCCTTAAAAGAGCTATAAATATTTTTGTACATACATAGAGTTGATTTTGCTTAGGATTAATACCTCTCTTAATCTACATTCTCTCTAAATTTCCCTCTCTCTTGTCCTGTCTCCCTCCTATTTTCCTAACTAGCTGCTTTTCACCTTCCCTTTATATGCTGTCTTCCCCCATTAGAATGGAAAATTTTTGAGGATAGAACAGTTTTGGTTTTTTGTATTAGTATCAGTGCTTAGCAAATGACTTGGCACATAGTAATCATTTAATAAATACACCCCTCTCTCTTTCCTTCCTCCTCTTCCCTTTCTCCCTCTCTTGCTCTCCCCTTCTTTCCCCTCCTCCACTCTCCTTTTCCCCTTCCCCTTCTCTCCCTCCCCCTCTCCTCTTTCTCCCCCTTTCCCCTTTCCTCCCTCCCCTTTCCCCTTCTCTGCCTCCCCTTCTCCCCCTCCTCCTTCTCCTCCTTCTTCATCTTCTTCTTTTTCTTTCTCCTCCTCTTCTTTCTCCTCCTCCTCCTCTAGTTATCACAGACATTAGCTTTTGCAAGTAAGAGCAGCTGAAGAACCTTACCATCTATATTGGACCTCTTCCAAAACATTGTTGAGGATGCATCTCTCTTTTTATACCTTGCTCAGTACTGATCACTAGAGAAATATAATCATTTCTAATAGATCCCTTTCTCATAGCAAATAAGTATAATTAAGCAAAACACTTGGACTATTGTCTTATAACATTTATTATTATTAAATATTAATTTATTAACAGAGGGAGACATGTTTCATCACAGGTCCTTGGGAGTGAAGATCAGTTATGACAACCACCTGAGTGGTTAAATTTTAAATATTAATTAGTAAATTTTAATATTGTTTTTCTTTGCCTTACTATGGTAATTATTATTCGTTTGGTTCTGCTAACTTTTCTCTGCATTAAATTCATCTAGGTTTTAAGGCTGCCTTTTGCTTTACAAAATCAAATGTTTCCACACAACCATTTCTTCTTTTTTTAAAAGCAAGATTTTATAACAGAGTTGAAACTAGGAATTCTTGAGTCAAAGGATGAAATGCTTTATGTGAGGAACAGAGATCACATTAAGAGAAGGTTTTTGTCTGTTTACTAGAGTCTTCCATGTACTTCCTTGGCACATAATGGCAGATGATCCTTGACCCTTTAGCACCCAGAAAGCAGCTGAGAGAGGTAGGGGAGGTGGCAGGTGAAGGGACTTGGAAGACAGTTTCAGATTTGAGGTTCTGAAGCTGAGGTCAAATAAAGAAACAGGGCCTAGAGCCCAAGCTGGCATGAGGACTACTACTTCAGGGAGACAGTATGCTCTACTCATAAACTTCACTTGCCCTGTCCTTGGTTTAGCTCTGATTGTTACTATGGGAATGAGCTCACTCCTGGCTTTTCTTTACCTGAGAGCATTTGCATTTTCTAATACATCCAGCAACCCCCATTGCAAGGAAATATTATTTCATTCTTTGTATTTATATCCCCAACATCTAGCACAGTGCCTGGTATACAGTGGGGGCTTAATGAATAGTAGTTGATTATTTGACTGTACAATCCTCATATCTTCCAGTATTAATGAAGGGTTAAATTCCAGATGTGTTCCTCTACTTTATGGGGCCAGCCTTTCTATTCCCAAATTGAAGCTTTTGATTTATCTAGAAACTCTGATCCCAAGAGACTTGCCACAGAAATTCCATTGCTTGTCAGATAGTCAATCTGTAAGCATTAATTAAATGCCTACTATGTTCCAGGCACTGAGCTAAGCCCTGGGGATACAAAGAAAGGAAGAAGGCAATTCTTGCCCTTAAGCAGCTCACAATCTGTTAGCTTGCCTGCCTGCGGCTTCTGGGCTGGTCCAGGAGGCATTCCAAGAAACTTCATTGCTCCCTTTCATCAAAAGTCATGAGATTCCTGAATATATATGGTGCCCACATGCATATGATTCCTCTATCTGTAAAATCTGCAAGTATCCTACCAGCTTATTTCTGTTTCTCGCGGCCCTAACTTTCTCTATTTGCTCCTGCTTTCTCTCCCTTCCTCCTTCTCTCTCTTCTTCTTTCTTTTTTTCTTTTTCTTTCTTCTTCTTCTTTCTTCTTCCTCCTTCTTTCTCTTTCTTCTTTCTTCTTCTCTTTGTCTCTTGGGAGGCATTTAGGATTAAGTAACTTGCTCAGGGTTACATAGCTAATAGAATCAAATTTGAACTCAGATCTTCCTGACTCCAAGGCCTGTGCTCTGTCCTGCTCCTGCTCTCTAACCCTCCTTAAGTCTTCTCTTCCTTTCCCTTCCCTTCCCTCTTGCCCTCTCTTTTACCTCTCCATCCTCATACTTGAACTCCTGAGCCTGAGGATCATCAGCCCCAGCCTACTTGGTACTGGAATTGCCAGCAAGAGGGTCACTGAAGTTTTATTTTTTCTTTTAAAGGGCAGGTCCAAGGATATAGCCCAGGTATATGACTAGCTAAGAGTCAACCAATCACAATTAAATATGTTGTAAAGATTCATTGTGTATCCAGGTTCCTTGACTTAAAACATGCCATCAAAAACCTCATCCCTGTGATCTTTGCTGATAAGGACTTAACCTTGTCATGAGCCTTTCACTGCAGGGCCAGGCCACATCTTTCTATATTATTTGTTTCCCCAGAGAAATGATATTCTACATTCAGTCCCTGGGCAATCCCCAAATTTACATAAGCTGCTAATGAATAGAACTCACTTCAGTTCTGGGCCCTTGGAGCAGAGAAGTGGTAGGGTAGTGGGGAGGGGAGATATATGGACCTGGGCAGTTTCCAAACAGGTAGAATTTACTTTTCTCTCAAATTCTGTCACACTCTCCAACCTCCCCATGAAACTTTCCCTAGAATGCACATATCCTTATTCTAAACCTTCTAATTTAAGATTTTGCCTGGCCTGTCCTACTACTCAAAGTACTTCAATGTCCAAAAGTGCCCACCTCCTATTCTTAGATTCAGATGATTTTATCAAAATATTAGGAAGAAAGCAATGTGATGGTGCAGTGAGGGATTAACATGTAATAGTTAAAAGCATATTGAATTTGGAATCAGATAACCTGGGTTTTATTTTTGGCTTGGCTAATTTTTCTGGGCTACTGTTTCCTCTTTTGAAAAAACAAAGATTAGACTAGGTCATTTCTTAAGTTCTTTCCTGCTCTGAACCCTATGAGAAATAATTCATACTGAAGTGGGATTGACTGATAGTCCCTTAATCCTCCCAGAGATATTTGCAGATTAAGAGATGCGTGACAGATTGAGAGGAGTAATCCAAAGTGATTTGTTCATAATGGAATTTCTAATCCAGGTGGCAGGTACTGTCTTATCCCAATAACTACAGAGATATCAGCATTTGGGTGGCCTTCATATATTAAAATGGCCAGTGAGGAGAAAAGATGTCCATGAAAACTGAGCCACAGTATTATCAGAGTTTAAATTCTAACCCTTATTATGAGTGATTCCCCTGTGTTTTAATTTCTTAGTTTCAGTTCCTATGTCTTGTTCTTTGGATATTCCTGCTCTGGACTGCCAAAAAACTTAGCCCCTCAGTTCTTAATGCTGTTGCCCTCTCTATGTGTAGTACATGATTCCAATGCATAGGATCATAGTATAAATGAAGATTAATGGTTTTCCAGTTGTGCAGCATCTCTGGGGGAAGTTCTTTGCCTTCCCCAGTTATCTTTCTGCCTAATAGTGTGGAAACAGAAGAATTTAGAAGTAGCTCTAGATAATGACAATGAGCAGAAGAAAGAAAATGATGAGAAAATGATGATGATGATGATGATGAAGATGATAATCATAGTGAGGATGAAGATAATAACAGTAGCTAGCATTTATCTAGTTCTTTAAGGTTTGCAAAGCAGTTTATAAATATCACCTCATTTTTTCCCTTCACAACAACCCTGTAAGGAAGGTAGTATTATTATTCTCATTTACAGATAAGGAAACTGAGACAGACCAAAAGTTAAGTGACTTGCCTAGAGCCACATAGTTAGTAAAACTGAGATTTGATTTGAATTTAAAGCTTTCTGATTGGAAGTCTAATGCTCTACCCACTGGAATAAAGCCACTCACTAGACTCCAGGGGAACTGATAAGGCTTGAGATAGGGGAAATTGGGAAGGGGGGATTAAGATTGGAAAGAGACTGAACTATGAGAAGTGGACATCAAATTAATATTTACACTGGTTCAACTTAACAACCATGATGCAGACACATTTTAAGATGTGTATGATGAGTTGTAGCCCTGATTTCTATATGAAATCTTATGGATCAAGTGGAACTATAGTGCAATAATGATAATAATAAATACTTATAAAGCTCTTACTATGTGCCAGGTACTGTGCTCAGTGCCTTATAATTATTATCTCATTTGATCCTCAAAACAACCCTGGGAAGTAGATGCTTTTATTATTCCAACTTTACAGATGAGGATCCTGACATCATATGACTTGCTCAGGATCACACTTCTGATAAGTTTCTGAAGCTGGATTTAAACATGTCTTCTTTAAAAAAATTTTTTTTGAACTCAGGTCTTCTTGACTCCAGGTTTAGCATTCTATTTAGTGGATCACCTACCTGTAAGGGAGAAGCTTTACATTGGATGCACTGATGACTTTTAAGAACACTATGGCAATGAAAATCTGTGATATCCTCCTCTGTCACACTGAGACAGAGTCCTGGCAGGGAGATTTTCATCCTGAAAAATGGAAACTCCTGGCTCCTGAAACTGTTTTGCTTTGAGCTTCAGAGAAGAGAACACAGAATGACTCAGAGGAACCACACAGCTAGAGAGCAGCAAGAGTAGCTACAACCCACATAGCCAGGTGAGAACCTCAGGGAAGTTGCAGGGAGAGTGCTGACTACCATGGACAGCTCCTGCTGGGGAGAAAACTACAAAGTGCAAGAATCAAGACACTACTAGAGGTTATCCTTCTGGGAGCCCCCTGCATCTGGATAGAAATCTCTGGGGAAGCCTTGTGCATCACTGGGTGTCAGTGTGTCCCATGAGCTCTCCTAAAAACATTCTTTAACCTGTAAATAAATTTTCTCTACTTTTAAGTTTTGTGAACAATGGCTGGCTGGGGGAGTGGTGAGGATGGGTGGGCAATGACACTGTGTGTCATATAAGTATTATCTGGTTAGGAACAATGAATCAGAAAGGTAAGAAATCCTTCAAAGTATAGCTGAGTCCTTTGTATCATGTAAGAATCTCTGGCAAAAGAGTTATAATAAAACAGCAGCATCAACAGCATTTGTACAGCACTGCAAATTTTTGCAAAAAAATATTCATTCATTTTATCCTCATAACAACCTTGGGGAGATAGATGCTAGGATTATCCCTAATTTACAGATGGAGAAACTGAGGCAGATAGACATTAAGTGAACTGAAAGATAACTTAGAAATTATCTTGTTCAACAATATTCCACTTAGAGATTGATCACTGCTAGAGGCATGTTGAGTTATAAAACAAGAAATTAACATTATATTGTGATAAATTTTTATTTATTTTATTAAAATTTTCCAGTTGTGTTTTATTCTGATACAGGCCAGGTCTGGGCTCTCAGCATTGAATTTGACACCTCTGGAAAGTAACTGGCAGAGTTGGGATTTGACCTCAGTTTTCTCACTCCAAATCTAGTATTCTTTCTAATATACCATGTTTTTTTTTAATCTATCTTATCAGACATGCCATTTTTCATACCCCACTCTAGTCTCATTCCTCCTCTAGAAAGTCTTACTAAGATGGTATGGCTCCAAAAAGGACTACTTGCCATCCTCCTCCTTATGTCCTACCAACTGGTTGACCAATGAACTATGGGTGGCCACATAGTGACATAGTCATGGCTTAGTTTATGGCTGTTGACAGGTTGAAGATGAAATCTTAGGGCAAGTAGAATTAGATGGGGCTGGTTTAGAGATATGCATTAAGATATGCACCTGTAGATAAGCTCTTAATTAGATGTTTGCCTTCATCAGAGAAAAGTCATCAATTTACCTCTTTAGTTTTCCTAATTAATTCTGGAGCCCAGGATTTCATTTACTTCCTTTTATTAAAAAAAAGAAAGAAAGAAAGAAAGAAAGAAAAGGCATTTGTGCCTTCTGTCCTTGGGAGCAAACCAAAGAAAAACAAAACCAAAAAGTTTTAAGTCATATAACCATGCATATTTCATTTTCTAGACATAGTTCCTTTTTCCAATGAGGAAAAGGTTAATTTGATATCCATCCTTATACAGTTGCTCATTTGATCCCCCCACCTCATTCTCTGCTGCTACTTAAATTTATGTTTAAAGGGGTTTACTATACCAAAGCAGCACCTCTCCCTGAATTTTTCCCCTAGCTTTAGTCTCTTGCTTTTTCTTAATTGGTCTAGATCTCTCTTTTTTATAGTTGTAGTTCAGAACACTTTAAAACATATTTGGACAAAACTGACTAATATTTAAAAGTCACAGTTTTTTCCCTATAAAGTTAAAAAAAATAGTGTAGAGAGATTTGTGGATGACATAATGGAAAACCATGTTTTTTTGGATCATTCACCTCTATCTTTTAGATATTAATAAGAGCATAGGTATAGATTTACTGAAAATCACTTTTTTGCCCCACATATCAGAAGGAGCAATGGTACAGATTGTACTTCATTGAATGGGAGCTTTGTGTCATCATGGGTAGAGTGTTATACTTGGAGTCAGAAATAGGACTTATAAATCAGAGTGGTACAATCCAAGAAGTACAAGGGTTGGTGGCAGAGGATCTGGGTTTAAATCCTGACTCCACACTTACTATTCTGACCTGGGATGCATTATTTCAACTAAGTTATTTCATCTATGAAATGAGGGAATTGGACAGAATGACCTAAAGACTCAGCAATAGATACTAGGCTTGAGTTTTCCTGTTACCATCACTATGTGATATTTGGGTGTATAACTGAGCCTTTTTCAATCATAGCTTTTTCATCTATAAAACAGGGATATTAATTCTTTCCCTGCCTACTGTTTACTGTAAGTAGCAAATGAGGCAATAAATGCAAAAGGACTTTGTAACTATAAAGTGTAATGTAAATGTTAGCAATGACTATTATGGTAAATGTCAGGTTATAATAATTATGCTTTACTTTTGCCTCCATACATCACAAGTCTATTCCCAGGCAGATTTCAAGAGTTAATTTAATCATTGCACTCATTGCACTTTCTGAATTTTAGTTTGTCTTTTTTCTGAACCTTCTGACTACCTTATTCTGCAATCTTCAGTAGTCTCTTTTTGAAATCATGTGTCTTACAAGAGAAAGGCACTTAGAAATAGGGAGGGGGAAGAGGAAAAAGCAAGGGCTATTAGGAACTCTAGAATCCATCTAGATTGACTCAGAGCAGAAAGTTCCTAGCTCTCATTTTGCTAGGTCCACAGAACCACCTGAGAGACAAGTACCATGGGGCTTTAATTCCAGTCAAAGACTTGAAAATATGAGACCATTCAAGGGCTTTATATCCCAAAAAGATCTTAAAGGAGGGGAAGCAGCCGTTTTTGTTGTGGCAAGCAACTGGAAACTGAATGGATGCCCATCAGTTGGAGAATGGCTGAATAAATTATGGTATATCAATGTTACGGAATATTACTGTTCTGTAAGAAATGATCAGCAGGATGATTTCAGAGAGGCCTGGAGAGACTTACATGAACTGATGCTGAGTGAAATGAGCAGAACCAGGAGATCATTGTACATGGCAACAACAAGATTATTGGATGATCAATTCTGATAGACGTGGCTCTTTTTAACAATGAGATGATTCAGACCAGTTCCAATGATCTTGTGATGAAGAGAGCCTTCTATACCCAGAGAGAGGACTGTGGGAACTGAGTGTGGATCATAACATAGTATTTTCACTCTTTTTGTTGTTTGCTTGCATTTAATTTTCTTTCTCAATTTTTTTTCCTTTTTGATCTGATTTTTCTTGTGCAGCAAGATAATTGTATAAATATGTATACATATTTTGGATTTAACATATATTTTTACCATGTTTAACATATCTTGGATTGCTTGCCATCTGGGGGAGAGGGTGGGGGGAAGTGGGGGGAAATTGGAACTCAAAGTTTTGCAAGAGTCAGTGTTGAAAAATTATCCATGCATATGTTTTGAAAATAAAAAGCTTTAATTAAGAAAAAAAATGAGGCCATGTTACATGGAGCCCCATTCAGAAATAACTCTCAGTAAAACTGTGAAGTTAGGAACATTTATTTTTACTGCCTTTCCATGTCCCCCTTTCAAGGCTCTTCTTCCTTCTCAGTATCCCTCTCCCTTATAAAAGTTTCCTATCTCACGTCCTTGTTCTCACTCCTTCATTATATCTTCTCTCCCTCAACTCCTCATAATGTTATAGGTAACATCTTAATGAATTGCCCTTGCTAAGAATGCCTTTATATTTATTGGGAATTTTCAGAGTATAAAAAGGCTTCTGAATAATTGAACTCTAGGTATATGTCTGGATTGTCTAATTATAAATATGGCTAGCTCAAGTGTGTCAAGAATAGGTATTTGATCTGAGGTGTAGCCCAATTCTGTGCAAAGGAAACTAATCTATGCTTTCGTGGAGTGAAGGAAAAGGCCATAGATAGATATTAATTTTTAATCTCACCCATATCCAAGAGGGATACTGGGCTAAAACTATATCTACTCACCATACTTCAAATATTGGTAGTCTAGAGGCATAATACTTTTGGGAGTCTACGAAATATGACACTTTCTCTGATCATCCTCAAGGGTAAGATAATACTTTGGTTACAAAATCCAGCTTATTCTCTCCCATCAAATTCTGGTTTTACACACATACACACACACACACACACAATTATGAATAACTAGTAAACCTCTTTGCCGATGTAAACAATAAACATGTATTGGGGGAGTTTATAAGGATTAAAAGAATAAAAAAGCTTTTAGCTGGCAGGAGATGAGATATCTCTCAATTAAAAGGAGAAGAAACTCACCAAGGAAGGGTGTCAGGTCATTTCTGGGCAATCTCTAGGGTTAGAAATCAAGGAATATGTTTGCTACTGACTCCCTACATTTATGTGGTTCCAAAGGTCCTTGGTAGTCATCCAAAAGTTCATGCTTGCCTTTCATGACTGCTTCTCTCAAAATCCTTTCAACCATATCAAGAAATTCCTTCTTTACTCACACAGAATTGTCACTTGGCATTCTTTCAGCCAGTCGGGAGTTATATCCTGACATACAAATGATAGATACTTATTAAATCCTAATAATATGAACCATAGTCATAGAGCTATCCAGTTCAATGCCTACTAAGTGCACAAAGTTATTACCTTCAAATTTTAGGAAATCTGACAAGTGTGTAATGAGGAGATTTGGGGGGCAGGAAGGAGCTTGTCTAGCTCTACTCTGGATGCACTGCCTGGATTTATCATTGCATTTACAGTCAGAAGAAATGAATAAATCATATCATCTCTCTAAGCTTCAGTTTCCTCACCTGTAAAAATGAGAAGATTGAATTACATGACCTTTAAACTCCTCCCCAGTTCTAAACTAAGACCTCTTCTAATTTATGATCTATATAAAATCTATAATCTATGAGGGTCCTCATGGCCCTCACCTGACCTTTCCTATCTTACAATTCTAGGGAATGTTCTCAGAGTAGTCTAGACCAGGGTGATGGGCAATGAGAAAGAGCTGCTTGTTTCCAAGGAAACACAACAGCCTAGTACTGACAGAAATGGGGATTAACTCTGAATATTAACTGTACTGAGCAAGGATGTGGTTTCTGAAAACATTGTGGTCTCAGAGGTTAATTTTAGTGGAGAAAGTTTCAGAACTTTGAGACTTAAACAGATCAGAGGAGCAAATAGCCAGCAAGAAACCTAACATTGTGGACTAAATCAAGAAGACTAGGCTTAAAATCTTACCTATGAGACTTACTAATGTGTGACAGTGGACAAATAACAATCCTCTCTGAGCCTCAGTTTCCTCCTCTTTTAATAAATAGTGAGTTGGAGAAGATCTCTGAAGCTCTCTCTAACTCTAAATATACGATCCTATTATATGTTTCCTTACTACATAAATGTCCAGGTACTGTGGGTCAAATCATGAATGAAACATAAATCTGTATGACAACAAGAAAGCCTAACATGGAATGTACTGTACTCCAAAACCTGGGTTCAAGCACCATCTCTGCTAACCAAAAAATATCTGGTCCTACAACATAACATTCTCATACTCCTTGATTGATGTTTGCTTACATTGTGTTTCCTTTATCTGATATATCGTTTGTGTAGATAAGATTTTTCTTGCACACCAATGATAAGTTTGGAAATATGTATACATATATTCGATTTGCCAATATTTTAACATAATTAACATGTAGTGGATATCCTGCCATCTAGGGGAGGGGTGGGGAGTTGGGGGGAAAAATTTGTAACGGAAAGCTATGTAAGGGTTATTGTTGAAGAATTACCCACACATATGTTATGCAAATAAAATAAAATTTAAAAAAAAATTCTGATGGACATGGCTCCCTTCAACAATGAAATGTTTCAAACCACTTCCAATTGTTCACTGAAGAAAGCCATATACACCCAGAGAGAGGGATGTGAAATGTGGACCACAACATAACATTCTCATACTCTTGATTGATGTTTGCTTACATTGTGTTTCCTTTATCTGATATATCGTTTGTGTAGATAAGATTTTTCTTGCACAACAATGATAAGTTTGGAAATATGTATACATATATTCAATTTGTCAAGTATTTTAACATAATTAACATGTAGTGGATATCCTGCCATCTAGGGGAGGGGTGGAGAGTTGGGGGGAAAATTTGTAACAGAAAGCTATGTAAGGGTTAATGTTGAAGAATTACCCAAACATACGTTATGCAAATAAAATAAAATCTAAAAAAAAAAATATCTGGTCCTATACTCCAAGTCAAAAAACCTGGGTTTAAACACTGTCTCTACTCTTCCTAGCTATGTGATCTTGAACAAGTCACAATTTCTCTGGTTTTCCATTTCTTCTTGTGCATACTGGAGATATTAATGATTCTACAACATATCCCAAAAGGTTATTGTAAAAAATACTTTCTATACTGTAAAGTGAGATACTGTAAATGAGAAATGTTATCACCATCATTCACCAGAGAATTGTAGAATCAGAAAATCTCAGAGCCAGAGAATCCCACAAGTTCAAAGCATCCTTAGAAGGAATCTAGTTCAATCTCTTCCATAATGCAGAAATCCTTCCTACAGCATCTCTTTCCCTTGTGGAAAGGGGTAAAAAGAAACTTCCGTTTAAAGGAGTAAAAAAAACCCAGGGAATAGTTGTCCAAGTCAAGTAAACAAGCATTTATTAAAAGCTTACTATGTACAATGTGGTAAAAGTAGAAGATATCCCAGCTCTCAAAATACCCACAGACTAATTAGAAAGTATACATGAAAACAACTATGCACAAATAAGATATGGACAGGATAAACTGGAGGCACTAGCACTAAGGGAGTCTGGGAAACACTTTTTGCAGAAAGTGAGATTTTAGCTGAGACTTGAAGGGAGTGAGGAAAGCCAGGAGGCAAAAACAAGGAGGGAATAATTTCAGGAATGGGAAATAGACGGATGAATGAATAAATAGTGTCTTGTGCAAGGAAAAGTAATGGGACTAGTATTATTGCATCATAGAGCATGCACAGGGAAATATAGTATCTGAGAACTGTTTGGAAGCCCTAATATTTGTCTGTTGAAGCCTGATGCTAAAGACATAGATGACATATTTGCAGATAACAGAAAATTGGAAGATACAGCACATACAGGAGAAAGCAATGTGAATAGAGTGGGAAGAGACTTAGACCAGAATCAGAAAAATCAGGTTCAAATCTTACCTCTGACATTCACTCCCTATGTGACCTTAAGCATCAGCCTTTCTTGGGTTCTCGGTTCCCTTATGGGTTGATGAAGAGCCTCAAGACTGGAAATTATGAGAATCAGTTCATGGAAGTAGCCATGTTTAGCTTAGAGAAAAGAAGTTGCAGAAGGAATATATTAGCTGTTTTCAAATATTTGAAAGATTTTCATCAATGAGCAGCATGGAATAGTGGAAAGAACATTAGACTTCAGGAAGACATGAATTGGAATCCCATCCTAGACACTTAATGGTTGTATGACCCTCAAGCCACTTAACCTCTCTGATTTCCTTATTTGTAGGATGGGATGGTTAAACCTGATGACTTCTAAGATACCTTCTATCTAGGAGTCCATGAGGAATTACTCTTGCTCTGATTGGCACCAAGGAGGAGAACTAGGGGCAATACATGGAAGTTATCAAAACAAATTAGTCATAATTTCGGGAAAAATTTCCTCACAATTAGAACTACCCCTAAATGGAATGGACTGCCTTGGGAGGTCTCCAAGCCAAGGATGAACCACTATTTGCTAGGTATTTTGTAAAGGGTAATCTTCATATAATCATTTATATTAGACTAGATAACCACTGAGGTCTGACTAAGTGCTGGAAATGTATCATTCCATGAGTCTTTTCTACAATATTCAGGGTGGGGAAGAAGGGGCACCTAACTTCTTTAAGATTTTTAGCATTTAGCACAGCAAAGAATATAAAACATTATTTCATGTATTCTATAGATGGAAGAAAGCTAAGTAGATGGATGGATGGATGAATGAATAAAAAATTATTTATAAGTACCAATCTATGTCTCTGGCATTGTGCTAGTCTCTGGTACCCACAGACAAAAATAAGGCAGTTCCTGCTCTTAAGCATCTTATAATTATAAGAGACAAAACATATAAGGAAGTGGTGGCCAAGGAAATAAGTTTTAGTCTGGGAATTAATGAAAGATGGTGGTTGGAACCATAGCGCAGTCAATTGTCATAATCTTTCCAGAAGCAATGGTAGTATTGATTTGACTACTGTCCAAAGAAGGTAGAATTGCAATCTTGGTTTGGGGGTTGCAATTAAGTGAATCAGGAGTAAAGAAACCAAAGCCCTGAAAGGAGAGGAGATCTGCACAAGATAACAAAGGTGGAGTTGGAACTTGAACCCATGTCCTCTGCCTCAAAATCTCCTGCTTTTTCTATTGCTAAAACTGACTGGTTTAAAGTCTATCATCTCAACTTGCTTGGAGGGATGACCAGGAGGATCTATTCATCCTTCTCCCTTCAATAAGAATAAGAAAAGCATTGGGAAGACTTATGTGAATGAGCATAGAACGAAGTAAATGACTACAACATGATGGAAAGAACAAAAAAATCCATCCCACAATACTGTGCATTGTGTAAAAGTAATGATTAAGAAGCTTAGCCCTTGAAAAAACATGAGAGAATGTATATTCTTCCACTTTTTTTTCAGGGATGGGGAATCATGAATGTGGAATATTGCAAACACAATCAGACATCATTGATATGTTGGTTGATTTTTGCTAAACTACTTTTATTAAGAAAAAAGATTTCTATTGCAAGAGATGTCTCACAGTGTGGGGGAGAGTGTGGGAAAATATATAGATATGAAATTGATCTAAAACCAAAAGCAAACAATAAAAAAAATTAAAAGAAAAGTTCAAGGTGTTCTATAACCTGTAATATAGACAACAGGTTTGGGAAATTTTTCAGAAAGCAGCCCAGGAAGTATGATTTTTAGTCCCTGTATCCTGTTCCCTCTGCCTAGAAGGCTCCAGTAGAGTCCTATTTGGGCAGTGGGGAGTCAGAAAAGGGACTTCAGGGAGGTGACTGGGCTTGACAAGTAAGTAGGTTTTTCATAGAAAGAAAAGAGGCACATTTGCTAGCTGTCAATCAAAGCCCTTTGGAATCTAGTTCAATCCAATGGGAGTCAATGTGATAGACTTTGAGCCAGAAAGTTCAAGGTTTAAGAACTCCTTTCGCTAATACAAATGGGAGGTGGCGTCTGAATTCTAATTAACAGAAAGAAGGACAGAGGATGTAGAAAGAGGTGTTAAGTGGCTGGTAACTGGATCTCTGCTTCAATTGAATTGTAACAACTCAACAGAGAACTATTGCCAGGAAGAGACTGCACTGGAGGCTCCTGGGTGACGGAGGATACAAGGATAAAACAACGAAGTCCCTGGACTCAAGGAACTTACATTTTCAGAGGGAGGGGTAAATGGGTACAATATAGACATAAGTAAGAAAATGCATTATAGTTTGATGACAGGGACAAAGTCAAGGAATCTTAGCAAAGGCTTCTCACAGGAGGCAACACCTGAGCTGAGCCTTGAAGGAAACCAGGAATTCTATGATGGGGACACAAGGAAGTGTTATAAACATAAGGCACGGGCTGCAAAGACACAGAAACTTGAGATAGAATGTTTAGAGAATGGTCATGGGCTTAGTTGGTTGGATCTGAGTCCATGAATAGGAGCAACATGAAGCAGGGGAGTCCAATTGTAGGGAGTGTTAAATACCAGGTTGAGAAGTCTGAATTTTATCCTGGAGGAAATGGGGAGTCATCTAAGATATATGGATAAGTGGTCAGATCTGTTTCTTAGAAATATGAATTTAATAGCTTGTGGAGTCTAGATTAGAAAGGGAAGCTCCTGGAAGCTGAGAGGTTAATTAAGGAGGATAGTTCTACAATCTGGTGGAGAGGTAATTGGAGTATGAACTGGGGTAGCAGTTGTATAAATGGAAAGAAGGGGATGGATGGGTGTGGGAGGTGTTGTGAAGGTAGAATCAATGAGGAATTGGATCTGGGGAGTGAAAGAGAGGAAAAAGTCATGAATGATTCCTAGGATGAGGACTGAGATCACCGAAAGCATAGTCTGCCTCAAACAGACAGAGAGACAAGACAGAAACAGAAACAGACAGGCGGGGTGGGGGGACAGTGG
>JAJPUD010003121.1:172066-187868 GCA_023553655.1 Myrmecobius fasciatus | reverse complement strand
TCCCTCCCTCTGTTTCTCTCTTTTTCTGTCTGTTTCTTTCTCTGTCTACCTCTGTCTTTGTCTGTCTCTCTCTGTGTCTCTCCCTTTTTTCCCCTACTTTCCCCCTCACTTTCTCTGTCTTTCTCTATCTGTCTCTCTGCCTCTGTCTCATCTGTCTCTGTCTCTCTTTATCTCTGTCTCTCTGTCTCTGTCTCTCCCTCTCTCTTTATCTCTGTCTTTTTACTTCTGTCTCTCTCTGTTTGTCTCAGTCTCTCCTTTCCCCCTTCTCCCTACCTCTCTCTGTCTTTCCCTCTCCCTCTTTATCTGCCTCACTCATCTCCCTTTTTTACCTCTCTCCCTCTCCCTCTCTTTCTCTCTCTTTTTTCTTCCTCTTTTCTTCTCTCTTGATTTCTCTCTCTCCCTCTCTTTATATACACATATGTAAACCATATGCTTATATGTGTGTATGTATGTGTTGTGCTCTTGTAGCTTCTATGTGTCCAAATGACTTTGTCTAGATGTAGTTCCAGGGAGGTGTGACTACACATATCCCTACAATCTATTCTTTCCATTTTTCTTCAAAAGAAATTTTAATTTCTGTCAAGAGGAGAACAGGAGATTGAGGTCACAAGGCTGAATACTGTGGTCTTCTCGAACAGAAGGAATGAGCTTGAAACATGTCTTTCTTCTACCCTTAACAATGCTAGTTAAGGGTCAAAACTTTTAAAGTTTAAACTAAGTTCCTAGTCTCTATGGAGAAATATAATAATATCTTAAGGTTTGCAAAGTACTTTACAAATATTATTTTATTTTATCCTTACAACAACTCTGGGAGTTAGGAGCCTATTATTATCTTCCTTTTTACAGATAAGGCAACTGAGGCATAGAGACCTAGTACATATCTAAGGACAGTTTCTAATTTAGGCCTTCCTACTTCAGCACTTTAACCTAGGTGTACCACCTAGGAGTACATCTAACTCTTTTCTCACCAAATGCCAGTTACAAAAAGACCATCACAGATAGTTAATTGCAAACAAAAACCAGAGAAATAATACAGATGAGAATATATCAGGCAAAGAGTGAATAAACTCTTCCACTGGTAGTGAGATATCTCAGCTCCACCATAAGAAAGAAAGATTCCCTGATCTTACCCAAGGAGAAATTCCCTGAAATCTCTAATGTGGTAAACTAAGAACAGGAACATGATTGACCAGCTTTTTCTCTAATGATCTCTCCACGAAGCCAGAAGCCAGAAGTCCAGGATATCTCCTCTCATAAGTTCTCCCCAACTCTACCTCTAATGTCAGCCCAGAGCATAGAGTAATCATTCTCCATCAATGAGGAGGGTCTTATGCAAATGAGCCTGAGCCCCAGGTTACACGTTAATGTGAAAAGAATGAGAAATAAATAGGTCATTAATTAGGGATCTAATAAATCCTGGAACTAGGGAACTAAGCCAAGAATAGATAGACAGGTAAAGCTAGGATCAGGTACTTTCTAAGTGCCAGGCACTAAAATAAGTGCGAGGGATACAAATTCAAGTCCCTGCCTTCAGGGACTTTATATTCTAATGAGGGAAATCACTATCTGAAGGAGAATTGAAAAGGGGTGAGGTGGTAGCCCGGAAGTTAGGTGGACGCTTGGTTCCTAGGTGAAAGCTCTTCTATCAGAGCTCAGAAAGATTTCAGGAACACAAGTTAATGTAGTGAGGAGGTAGGGAAGTAGGAAGTAGGCTGGAGTGGGGGTCACTGGTTTGGAACTGATAGTGAGAAAGTGAAATGGAGTCCCAGTTATTGAGCATAAAGCAAAAGCTTATTTATCATTGTACAAAGTGATTTCAGGGGTGGAGTCCTGGGAGACAAATTTGGGTATTACTAAAATTTGGTAGGATAGGATTTGTGACTGAGACATCACTATGGAAAGGTATACTTTATCCAAAATAGCTAAAAATAACAATAACTATCATTTATATGGTGCTTTAAGATTTGCAAGGCGCTTGATCCTCACAACAATCCCAGGAATTATTATCATCCCCATTTTACTTTCCCTTCATGTTCTATCACTCCACCACACTTTTCCTGGATTATTTCCTGCATTATTGTGTCAAGGTTTTCTTTTTGGTCACAGCTTTCTGGCAGTCCAATTATTCTTATATTTTCTCTTGATATGTTCTGTTGTTTTTCTTATAAGAAGATATTTCACATTCTGTTCTATTTTCTCATTTTTTTATAATCTGTTTTGTTATTTCTTGGTCTCTCATAGCCTCACTGGCTTCCCCTTGCCCAATTCTCACTTTCAAAGAATTATTTTCATCTTTGAGACTCTGTACATCCTTTTCTAGTTGGTTAACTTTTTTTTCCCCATAATCTTGTTTTTCTTGGATGATTTTTATTTTTCTTCTTAATTTTTCCTCAATATCTTTTTTTTTTGATTTTTAAATTCTTTTTTGGGTTCTTCTATAAATTCTCTCTGGGTAGGGAGCCATTTCATGTTACTCTTTAGGGTTGAAGTTTTTTTTTTTTTAACTAAAGTGTTCTCTAACGATGAACCCTTATTTTCCCTGTTCCCATAATATGTTTCAATGGTGGGGTTCTTTCTTCTTTGCCACTTCATTTTTTTTTAAATAAGAGGTATCAGTGTAAGTACCTTTGATTGTGGAGTGGGAGGATGATGCTTCAAGTTTCCCTTCGGCTCTCCCCTCTGACCAGGAACCCCAAACCAAGAGCTCCATCCTCCCGCAGCATCCCTGCCCCATTGCATCTGGACATACCTGGTGCTGGCTCCTTCTCTCCCAGGGCCTTTTCTCAGCAGCACAGCTGGGCCTGGTGTTTGGAATCAGCCGAGGTTCACTCTGTCTTCTGGGACTCAAACCCCCGACTCCACAACCTGAGGAGGTGAAAGTCTCTATGGTTCCTGTGGAGGCTCCAGTCAAGCCCTAGGGCTCCTCACTTAATGTTCCCATGGAGCTAGCCTGGAGGAGTTTGCACTTCACCTGGGTTAATCCCCAGCCCGGGGTCTTTCTTCAGATCTTCTCAAGTTGTATCAGGAGGACCCCTGTTCTGCCCCAAGTTTTCTTGATTTTTCACCAGTTTGTGTTCGCCCTAAGGCGAAAATTTGTAATATTTGTAAGAGAAATCCGGAGAGCTTGAAATTTATCAAACTACTCTGCTATCTTTCCAGAATCCTCCTAAAATTGTTTTTACATTTTTTTGAGGGGGAGAATATTAAATCATGGTGGGGGGTTGGAAATAATGAAAGTGGAAGCAACAAGGGTAACTGGTATTTTAAATCTGACTGACCAACAAAAAGTAACTATTTGCTGAAGTAGAAATGATAGGACTCTTGGGAGAAAGTGGTCATTTTGCCTTAGAACTGATGATAGAGGTTGAGAACCTTGCATAATCTTATGTCCTTTTTGGATTGTGAGAGAATAGATTTCAGAAACAAAAAAAGGAGTAGGATCCTGAAGTTTAGAAGACTCCATGGAAAGTTAACTCATAAAACTTGAAGTTCATATGACCTATGAATTTTTTTTTCTGGTGAACTATTAATTATCCTTTTGAAATTTTTATTTTTGAATCCAGGTGTAAGACTTTACATTTATTTATACTAAGTTATATCTTCTTTGATTTGGCCCTACATTCACTACATTAGAACCTTTCTAGATTCTGCCTGGGTCTTTCTTTGTGTTAACTATGTGCCATCTACAAATTTAAAATGATGCTAAGTTGTACCTTTGTATGTTACTGATAAAAGCACATTGAGCAACAAAGGGTGAGATACAGATCAGTTCACTCCACTGAAACCTTCTTCTAGATCGACAGTAAATCTTTACTGAGTACTCTTTAATTATTCAGCCTGTTCTGAATCCACCTAATTGCACTCTCCACTTGCAAGTCCACTACCCTAGGGTTCAGATTCTCATTACTTCTCATCTAGCCTGACATTTTAAGGTCTTACTTGGTCTCCTGGCCCATTCCCTAATCCATCATTCTCTGCCAAACTGATATTCCTAAAACACTAAGATGATCAAGTCATTCATTCTCTTGCTGAAGAACTTTTGGTGATTTCCTAGTACATTTAGGAAGATATAAAAACTCCTCTGTTTAACTTTTAAATCTATAGCTCCAATCTATCTTTCTGAATTTATTTCAAATGATCCCTTCTCATATGCTCTATATTCTAGCAAACCTGCTCTACATACTGTTGCTCATGTGTAACATTTCTACTTTTTTCTCTGATTCCTAGAATGTGCCCCTCCTCCCCTTCATTTTCTGCTATCCCTAGTCTCTTTCAATGCTCAATTCAAATGCCATCTCCTAGTTTATTTCTTGCCTTTCCCTTGAAATTACTTTGTATATGTTTTATTGAGTCTCTCCCTCCCTCCCTCCCTCCCTCCTGTTCCTCTCTCTCTCTCTCTCTCTCTCTCTCTCTCTCTCTCTCTCTCTCTCCTCTTCTCTTCTCTTCCAGTAGAGAGTAAAAACTTTGAGGGCAAGAATTGTTTTAAATCATTCTTTGAATCTCTAGCACATAGTCCAGTGCTTGGAATATAGCATTTATGAAAATCTTTTTGATTGAATTTAATTGAATTAAAATCAAATCTAGCCTACATCCAGAGGTAGAGCAAACAATTCAGTTAGCTCAATCTTTGTTTTTCCTCTTTTCTCCAACATACATAAAATTAGAATGAAAAAAAAAATTCTTCTTGTTGTCCTTAAGTGTTGATTGCCATCCTCTGTTCTTTCTGAACTTGAGAGTTCCTGAAATAATCTTATAGGACCCTATGATGCTTTTGTATTATTTTTCCTTTGTCTTTGCTTCCATCTTTAGTACATTTTTTTTTAAAAAACAGATAAATTGGGTGCTGTTCATCCATATCTGTCTCCAAAGATGACACTCCCTTTTCATCCTATTGGATTTATTTCTTTTTTATGTCTTCAGAATTTCATTCTTGAGAGCTTCCTAATCCTCCTGTTCTGATGTCTCCTATAATGTTTTATTTCATGGAATTGTAGCCATTCATTCTAGGAACTTTTTTGAAATATGTTCTTCTAAAATTGAGAGTGTTTGTCAGAATCAGATCCAGAAGAACAGTTACTTGCATCACTTCCTGCATCTTTTCAAGGAATCTTGTAATATTCTTTTTGCCTTTCATATTGGCTAAGGTAACATCCACAGGACTTTGCAATTTCTAGTTGTTGTTCAGTTGTTATTCAGTTGTGTCCGACTCTTCATGACCCCATTTGGGATTTTCTTGATAAAGATGCTGGAGTGGTTTGCTATTTCCTCTCTCTCTGTCTCTCTGTCTCTCTCTGATCTCTCTCTGTGTGTCTCTGTCTCTGTCTCTTATCTCTCTGTGTCTCTGTCTCTGTCTCTCTGTCTTTACCGATGAGGAAACTGAGGCAAACAAGTTTAAGTGCCTTGTTCAGGGTCCCACAGCTGTTTGAAGTGAATTTGAACTGAGTTCTTCTTGACTCCAGGCTGCTCACTCTATCCACTCCACTACCTGGCTGCTATTGGTTTGTGGCTAACTGCAATGGCAAACTTTTATTTGTGAGCTGCAAGCCCCAAACCTAATGAAACCTATCCACTGCTTCCGCTTGCCACTGATATTCAGAATCTTTGCTCCATACATGCAGATTTCCATATACTAGGTTCTCCATCCCTCTTTAGAGGGTATGGATCTAATTTATTTAGCATACAGAAGTAGGCAAGACACCAACAGAATTTAAGACATCAGCAGACAAGATGAAATCCAATTATCTAATATAAGATCTACCCACCTCATTTTACCTTCCCACTGCTTCCTCTACTTCCCCAGAAGCTAGACTCCCTGTCTCTACTTAGGGAAATAGGCATAATTTACTTAGCAGTCAGAAGCATACAAAAACACAAGCCCACAGTGGCACAGTGACACAATTTAATTATCCAATGAGATATACACAACTTGTTCTCCCTTGCTACTGCTCTCTGGATTCTTAATTCTACTTCCCTGTAAACTAGGGAAACCCTTATTTGTAAGGGTTGTCTGACTCTAAATGAGAACTACTTCCACATACAGCTGTGTCATCTGCTCCAGAAAAAGTGATAATCTCACTTCTTTTACCTCGTGCAAACCTTATTGTTTGTAACAACATCACATTCAATTGCTTTTAGACTCCATAGTTCATATGATTTAATTCTTTCTGGGAGAACAGTGTCCTTTTCTTCACTTTGTCTTGTTTCCCTAGAGGATATCATTCTCATCCTGGATATGCAATAAGAGTTTAGGCTTTTGAGCTGAAAGAATCATTAGAGAACATCTAGTTCATCCCTCTCATTTTACAGATAAAGAAACTGAGGCCAGAGGAGTTAAATGGTTTTCTCAAGGTTATGCGGGTAAGAATCACAGGTAAGATTTTTCTTGTGCAGCAAGATAACTGTATAAATATGTATACATATATTTGATTTGTCATATATTTTAACATAGTTAACATGTAGTAGACTTCCTGCCATCTTGGGGAGGGATGGAGGTTAGGGGGGAAAATTTGTAACAGAAAGCTTTGCAAGGATCAATGTTGAAAAATTACTCATGCACATGTTTTGCAAATAAAAAGCTTTAATTTAAAAAAAAAGAATCACAGGTAAGATTTGAAGCCAAGTGCTCTCACTCCCAGTCCAAGACTCTTTCATGACACTCTTTGGGAGTCACTCAAAGGGAGTCAAGGAAAAGCTTCTAGCAGACCTTGAACACTGACCAGGAAAAGCTTTCTATAGGATAGCCCTGTTTTTTTCCTTCCATTTCCCAGTGATTCTTCAGAGCTTCAAGAGACCTCAGAGATCATCTCCCCTAAATTTTTCATTTTACAGATGAGAAAACTGAACTTCAGAAAGCTAGAATGACTTCCTTGAAGTCACATGGGATCCATCACAGACTTTACCTGATCACTACATTTGTCCAGAATGGCTTTCACAAGGTGAAGGGCAAGCACTCTAGTTCCTGCTCCCACATGCCAGCCTGATGTACCAAAATCAATTCAATTGACATCAGCTCAGCTTTAATGCGGAATTAAAGAGCTGCCAGGTTCCCCCCATGGGGCTTTTACAGTTCAAGTTTTATGAATTCATTAAAATGCACATGCAAACTTTTAAGGAAATAGCATTACCCTGTAATAAGAGCTACAAATTGACACTATTCCTCTGAGAGCCTGATGGTAATTCGAGCTGCCGAGTTGGCAAAATTGTTTTCCATCACTTTGCATCTATTAGCAAAGAGGAGAGCATTTTCTGTGTCTGTTGTTCCCTTGGCTTTGCTGTTGGGCAGGAGCTTCCAAAAGAGAGTAGAAGCATCCAGTGTTCTCGTTTCTGAACTCTGGCCTGGGGATTCCAGTCAAGGATCAATTTGATGGAGGGGGGGCCAGGAGATGTAAAGGAGAGAAGTGTTTTCTTAGGGAAGGAAAAGTAGAAGAATACTTTTTCCGATGTCATCCAATGGAAGAGAATCACCTTTGGATTCAGAGATCAGAGTTCAAATATTGGCTCTGATATTTACTACCCTTGTAATCTTGGTTAACTTAATTCCCATCTCCAGGTATCAGTCTCCTTATCTCAAAATTTCCTTCCACTTCTAAGCTATTATTCTTTGACAAACAAAGGGTTGGACTAGATGGTTTCCAAGGTACCTTCAAATACTAAATTCTAGTATCCTATGGACTGCTACAGTGTAGTCCAGGATTCCTTCAAAAGCAAAAAACAAGCTGGATATACTGGACAGACTGAGACTATTAGATCATTTGAGCTCAGGAGTTCTGAGCTGCAGTGGCAACTGCTAAGGCAATAGGAAACACTTATTAAGTCTGTCATAAATCTGGTGAGCCCCCAAGAGCAAAAGAGCACCAGGTTGCCCAAAGAAGGATAAACTAACCTATGTCTTCTTGATAGTGCAAGCTGAAGCTCTTGTGCCTATCAGTAATTTGATTAAATCTGTGAGTAGCTGCTGTTAGAAGAAAAAAGAAGAAGAAGAAGAAAAAGAAGAAGAAGAAGAAGAAGAAGAAGAAGAAGAAGAAGAAGAAGAAGAAGAAGAAGAAGAAGAAGAAGAAGGAGGAGGAGGAGGAGGAGGAGGAGGAGAAGGAGAAGGAGAAGAAGAAGAAGAACAGGAAGAGGAAGAGAAGAGGAAGAGGAGGAAGAAGAGGAAGAGAAGAGGAAGAAGAGGAAGAGAAGAGGAAGAAGAAGAGCAGGAAAAGGAAGAAGAAGGAAGAAGGAAGAAGAAGGAAGAAAGAAGAAGGAAGAAGGAGAAGAAGGAAGGAAGGAAGAAGAAGAAGAAAGAAGGAAGAAGTAGTAGTAGTAGTAGTAGTAGTAGTAGTAGTAGTAGTAGCAGCAGTAGTAGAGGAGGAGGAGGGAAAGCAAGAAGAGGAAGAAGATGAGAGAGAAGAAGGAAAAAAAAGAAGGGAAGAAGGAACAATCGCAGCATTCTGAACTAATGTCACCATCCTTTTCCACCACTGCTGTAGTCCTCTGTGAGAGTTTATACTCAGTTCTAATTCCCATCTTTCCCCCTTGATTCTGTGGCTGTAGGCATTGGGTGTATCTGGCAGTCTTCTTTTTTTTTTTTTTTACTGGCTTGATCTCTTGGTTGCCTAGTTATGATCTTGCTTCTTAGACTCTGATTTTAAATGATTCCTGGGTGGAGTTTGTAACCACCATCCTCCCACCTACTTGCAGATTTCTCTAATCTGAGTTCAGTGACTATACACAGACAGACAGACGGACAGATATAGACACACACACACACTGGTAACTATTTCAATTAACAATTGGTTTCCTTTGTAATCCTCTATGTTTTATTTTATGCATTCAGAAACACGATTTTGAGAAGAGATCCAGCAACTTCACCAGACTATTGCCCAAGAGGTTCAGGACAAAAAGGGGTTTTGAACTCTTGCTTAGATTATAGGATTTAAAAGCTAGAAGAGACCTCAACACTAATTAAATATAATCTCTACTTTATAGAGGAGGCATTTGGGGTTGGGAGAAGTGATTTTGTTCAAGGTCAGTAAGTTACTGAATTGGGATTTGATCCTCCATCTCCTGACTCTAAATTTCCACATTGGCCACCTGGTTTCCATTACTCTGCCCCTTCAAGCCTACCCAGATAGGAATTCTTATTTTTTTAATGGAAGTTTGAGCTGAAAGTTCCTGTAGCTAAGCTAAGCTGGCACAGGCTTCTTTGTTTGGGGTTTTTTGTCTGCCTGATTCCCATGGCCTTAGCTGATCCCCTGGGTCCTGGGCTTCCCACAGGATGTGATGCCTTGCATTGGATGTAACGTCTTAGAGCAGGGAGGCATCTAACAAGTTATTTCTTTAGATTAACCCTTCCTTTTACAGAAGAAGAGAAGGGACTTGCTCATAGTTACATAAGAAATTGGTCATAGCTCTTCTGACTGATAAGTCTAGTGTTTCCCTCCATTAAATCAAATGTCCTGATTTAGTTTCCCTGATAGCAAGCACATAATTACCAGTATCTCTGGGGAACTGGGGAAAGACATCAGAGTTGTAGAACTGGACATTCTGTTTTGGACATGTTAAATTTGAGATGCTTATGGCATTGAGAAGACTATTGACAATCAATGTTCCAGTTTCCTTTCCTCTCAGTCTCTTAACTCTCTGCAGTCTGGCATCCAACATCATCATTCAGTTCTTGCTCTCTCCAAAGTTACCACTGGCCTTTTCTCAATCCTCATCCCTCTTGACCATTCTGTAGCCCTTGAGCTTGTCAATTTTCTCTTTGCTATTTTCTTCTTTCACATCTTTTTCTTTGTTCTCCCATCTGTTTGATTCCCATCCTCAGTTTTTTTTTTCTGGAAATAAGGAACTTTGTCCTTCTTTTCTCCCTCTATGCTATTCACTTAGTCATCTCACGCACTCCCATGGATTCAGCTACTTATCTGGCACATAGTTCTCACATACCCTTATCTGGTCCTGCCTTCTCTGCTAACCTCCCTTCTTCCTAAGCTTTCTATTACTGTCCAGGTACCACCATCCTTCAAATCATCCAGACTTACAACCTGGTTATTATCCTAGATTCTTCGCTCTCATTGACCCACTGCATCCAATCTGTTGACAAATCCTGTTCATTTTACTTTCATGGCATTGCTTATGCATGGCTCTTTCTTTGACACTGGAGTAAGCCCTTATCACTCATATTTGTTCTCTTACAATAGGTGTTGGTTGACCCACTTGCCTTGAGTCTCTCTTCACCCTGGGGAAGTCATATGCCCTTGGCAATGGCCAAAGGAATTCTCTGGACTGAAGGACAAGGGGAAGGACTTGAAACTGAGGAACCTATCTTCTCTAGGAGAGAGACTATGAGATCATCAATTTCAATTGAAATGGTGATGATTCTCCAAGATGATAAAGCCACTCATGGCTCCCAAATCTGTATCAAAAACCTGTGATCTCCAGGCTTGCATTTCTAACTGCTTGTGGGACATTTCTACCAGCATGGCTTTCAGCACTTCAGATTTAACATGTCCCAGAATGAATTCTTCTTTCTTCCTCCTTCCCCTAAGCAAAACCTGTTTTCCTCCTAACTTTAGGTGGTTTTACTGATGGAACTAACTTACTTAATCACTTGGGGTCAACAATTCAGAGTTTTCTTCCTTCTTCCTCACTCCCTTCATCTAATCAATTGTCAATCCCTATTGTCTACTTCCATAATATTTTTCACATCTTTTCCTTCCTCCCTACCTATATATCTGCCCTCCTACTTATAACCCTCATTACCTCTCACATCTGTCCCCTCATCTTCACTCATACACCTACCTCATCAATTCTTGCCTAGACTATTATAATAATCTCTATATCTTCAATCACTGCCTTTACACAACTGCCAAAATGACCTGCCTAAGACACAGGCCTGACCTTGTTCAAAAGCCCCAATAACTCCCTTTTGCCTCTAAGATAAAATGTGCCTTCTTTAACTTAGAATTTAAGGACCTTCACAATCTAACTTCAATGTATCTTTTCAATTTTATTTCATTCTACTTTACTTAAACTCTCTACATTCTATCTAAATAGAATTTACTAGCTGTTCCCCAACTAGTCAGTTCCCTGATCTTTTCTGTCCCCATGAGTTCCAGAGAGGTGAAGCCAGAAATTCTGCTTTGGACATGTTGAGTTTGAGATACTTACGGGATATCCAGTTCAAAATTTCCAATAAGCCGTTGGTGATGCAGGACTGGAGGCTAATAGAGAGACTAAGGCTAGATATATATGTATAGATCTGGGAGTAATCTGTATAGAGACAGTAATTGAACCCAAGGGAACTAATGAGATCACCAAAAGAGAGTGCAGAGGTAGAGGAGAGAAGGCTCAGGATAGAGTTATAGCAACATCAGAGTCATAATGTCAAAGCACCCTGGGCTAGATGCCTTTGGAAGAATCCCTTTCAAGGGAGAAAGAAAGGGAAAGGAAAACAATTAGCAAAAATAGTGTTTGCACGGCTCTCAGACTGGGATGCTGAGAGACTGCTTTTATAGCAAACCCAACTGTAGCCTATAAAATGGATCATTAAAATATCACACTTTCAGACTGCAAAGGCTTGGTAACAGGGACACTACCATCCATCTGGGAGGTTTTGGATAATTTTGCAGCTAATTCATACTTGGAACCCCAAAGAGTTACATGGGACCCAGTGCTTTAATTTAGTCCAAATTATGTCAAGGCATCCCTGTCTAATGCTCATAGGGAATGTTGATAGGGACTTTCCAGAAAAATCAATGGCTTGAAGGCCTTACTGATTATTCATTTCTGCATTCTCTCTAATCAAGATAAGAATCAAGCAGCAAATATGAATAAAACGAAGTCCCTCTCCTCTATGAGATTCAGTTTCCCCCTTTATCAAAAGAATAAGCTGGACTAGATGATATTTTAGATCCTCTTGAGTTCTGAAAAATAAAAGAAAATCTCTAATTCATCAATCTGATAAGTGTTCAGTTAATGCACAAATGGATGAGATTCTATAAAGTACCCAATTCTAGGAATATATCTAGTTTGTAATGACTTGTACTACATGGATAGGAACCCTAGTAAAAAGTTCCAGATTATCATGGCTCTGGAACTAACTGGTCCCTCCATGGCATTTGTATTATGAATTATCAAAGCTAAGAGACTGTGATTTTTTTTTTGTTTTTAAATGAGCTGTAATGATATGGAGTGACACATTTCAAGGGAAACAGCATTGAACTGGGAGTCAGTTCTACCACTTAAGAGCCATTTGACTTTGAATAATTTTCTTTCTCTCTCTAAGCCTCAGTTTCCCCATCTAGGGAATTCAGAGACTGATTTCTAATGTCCCTTTCAGCTTTGGTATTCTATGATTTTATGAGCATGCCCCAATTATATATGATGTAGCCACAAGTATATACATACAAGTAAATGTGTATACAAGTACGTGATTCTGTGAATTTGTTCCATCACTACTAAGCAGGACAAAAGGTGTCAGGAATACTAAAAATGAAATAAAAAGACAAGCTATACTTGCTATATTCTTTATAGGGGAAAAAGGCAGATTTTTCAAATTATATGCTGATGTACCAGGCAGGTTGGTAGAAGAGAAGGGTCAGCAATAAGAGAACAAGGATTAAGTGAGTTAAAACCTGAGCACGAAGAAAGAAAATTGGAAATAAAAAGGGACACTCAGGATGTCCTATGTAGAAAAAACAGTCCAGGGTAATACCTTTAGAGGCAATCTGAGCCCTAAGAAATCTGTGGCCAGAGAACACAAGGGAAATTATTTTGCCTCCTTATTGAGCAGAGGAGCTGAGGAGAGGGATTTGAATGGCTTGAGGATGAAAATAGCATTAGGGAATGGGTTTGAGGAGTAGGAATAAGCATGGGAAGGATCTGGGTTTAAGGACTGAATGGAGGGGATCTTAAACTGGGAAAAAGCTTAAGTATCTCTGAAACTGGACAAGGCTGGACTTTGTACCTTATCTGGGTACCTCTAATTTGCTGTTTTGGATGGGTGGAGTCTTTTCACACATTTTATACTGTTTTTATGCATATCCCTCACAAGAAATTAAAACATTATAGGTTTTGCCATTCAAATGGTTTGTCTGAGAGGGATATGTTCAGTTCCATATATTCTTTGTAAAGAATAAGATGGATTCTCCCCCCACCCAAAAAAAAAAAACACTATAGGTTAGTGAATTTGAGTTCCAGAGAGATGAATGAATTATTCAAAAGCTTTTTTTTTTGTGAACACTTAGCAAGAGAAGTGGTGATCACTACAAGTCAGCATGGGTTCATGAAGAACAATTCATGCCTGACTAACTTCATTTTCTTTTTGGACTGGTTTCCTAGATCTGAGTTGAATAGCAGGAGAAGAGGGAGCTGGGTTGCTTTCAGGAAATTGCAAAGGACTTTTACTGACCCTCAGGTTTCTCATAATAGCAAAGACCCACCTTTTCCGAAACAAGCATTTTACCCATGTTGCTGAACAGCCTCGAGACCCAGTATCCTACCGCCTCTGAAGAACTAAAGATGAGCATCCCATAGAGGGCAATGGAAAGGTGCTTGGTGGATGTGAGCTGATTGCAACGTAGAACCAAGGAAGAACGCTTAAGGAGAATAGAAGCAAAGAAAGTCATTAAAGAATTACATAGCAGAAAAAGAAACGTGCTAGTCATATGACAAAAGAGAATAATGACAGGGGGCAGAGTACCCCCACCCTGTACTCTGTAATATCCCTTGTGATTCTAGGAGAAAAGAAGACTTCTAGTGCATGGGAAACCTTGGGGAGGACATGAATGAGAGTTGCCCTAGATGGGCAGTCGTGGATAACTTGTAATCTAGAACTTGGACAGGTCTCATACCAATGAGATGCAGATGAGTTTGAGTATTTATTTACCAGATCAGAGGAAAGCCACACAGTCTATCTGAATTTCAATAGTGCATCTGAGAAATTACCATCCTTGAGGGCAAGATGAATAGATAGAGACTAGATGAGAGAAGAGTTAGGTGGAGTGGAAGTGGTTATGAATCTATACTTAGAGACAGGTGATCTAAAGTATTGGTATCAAAATGGAAGTGTCTCTAATGAAGTGCCACAGGGCTCTATGTTTGACCCTAACAGAGACAGAAGGAGATAGAAACAGTGAGAGAGAGAAGATGAGAGAGAGAGACAGAGACAGAGACAGGGACAAAGAAACAGAGACAGAGAGACAGAGACAGAGAGAGAGACAGAGACAGAGGGGGGGAGGGAAGGAGGGAGAGTACATTGACATAGAGAAAGTCTGCTGTGTGCATCTTGGTTCATATTGACCTCTACCTGCAAAATTTTCTTCCCATTTCCCTCCCCTTGGACACCAATAAAGATCTACTGGTCTTATATGTCCTTCAGCATTTAACTCTATAGGAAATGCCCTTGATTATATCCTTTACCTCTGTTGTATCCCTCAGTACATCAAGACTGACACTTGCAGGCAAATAATGTTACAAAAGAATGCTTTATTAAAAGGAGGAAACTTGAAATCCTTGAATGACCAACCATTAGCTGTAAAGATATATATATATATAATATATATACATATGTATATATACATATATATGTATGTGTGTATATATGTGTATATATATATACATGCATGTATATATATACATACATATGTATCCCTAGAATTGCTTATAGTTCAGGGTAAGAGAGCACCTCTAACAGAGTTCACAAGTGCTGTCTTTTCCCATTGCTCCATGCTAATAGAAGAATCCAGCTAGAGCTCTTCTCTGTCTCTGAATGGGGAGACCCATTCTCTCAGTCCATTTCTCTTTCTGTCTATGCTTCTATATTTGTTTTTGTCCTTCTATGTGCCTTCTCTCTCCCTGTTTTTTTCCCCTCTGGATCTCTGTCTCCATCTCTGTCTCTCTTTCATCTCTTTTCCAGCTATTCTTCAAGGACTACAAGTTCCATAGTACACTGCCAGACCATCCACCAGTTTCCCCAACAAGTCAAAACCAGAATGATTCTCATCTGTCACTAAGATTTCCCATACAGTGAGTAAATGAAAAGTATCCTAGCCCTCACTGTGTCCCTAGTACAATGCTGGGTATATAGTAGATACTCAAGGGACATTTGATTGGCAACAAGATAGATAGTATTAGATTATCGTGGAATTCAGTTACTGCTCTTTTAATTAATCCAGAGGACAGAGATTTCCTGAGTGACACTGAATTGAAAATGAATTGGTAAATTGATTGATTGATTACTGGGGAAGAAACAATATTTCTCCATTTATTAAAATGCACATTAATCAGGGAAATAACATACTATTCCTCATTTATAAAGATGCCATTTCTGATTCCCCTCTTGCCTAGGTCATCAACTTAGTTTTCTTTCTCTATCAGTGGGGAAAAGGTTCACCAAACTATTCACATTCTTTCAAAAGAGGTACCTATCTATGGGATGGCCAGCCATGTCTACACAGGTGTTCAAGCTATGTCTACACAGATGAAAGGAAATGGATAATTGGGGAATGATACCTCCACCAAATCAAACAAACAAACTTCCATTAGAATGTCCCAAGCTATGGATATAGATACAGTGTGTGTGTGTGTGTGTGTGTGTGTGTATGTGTATGTACATGTATATATATAGATATGTGTGTGTGTATACACACATATCTATATATATATACAGAGAGAGGGATAAAGAAAGAGAGAGAGAGAGAGAGAAAGAGAGAGAGAGAAAGGGAGGGACAAAGAGAGAGAGAGAGAGAGAGAGAGAGAGAGAGAGAGAGAGAGAGAGGGAGAGAGAGAGAGAGAGAGAGAGAGAGAGAGAGAGAGAGAGAGA